>QEPC01004304.1:801101-877037 GCA_003113815.1 Sphenodon punctatus | reverse complement strand
CCTCGATTACTGCAACCTCCTCCTTGCTGGCCTCCCTCACTCTCACCTGTCCCCCCTTATCGCAATCCAAAACTCCGCTGCCAAGGTCATTCACTCTGCCCGTCGCTTTGACCATGTGCAGCCTCTCCTCTTCTCTTCACTGGCTCCCCCTTCCTGAACGTATCCTGTTTAAACTCCTGGTATTCACTTTCAAAACACTCCACGACCAAGCTCCCCCTTACCTCTCGGACCTAATCTCCCTATGCACTCCTGCACACGCTCTCCGCTCTTCCTCTGTCCCCTCCCTCACTCTCCCTCGTTTCTCCTGCTCACCTAACCGCCTTCGACCCTTCTCCCTCGCTGCCCCCCATGCCTGGAACTCACTCCCTCTGCTCCTTCAAATCCCTCCTCAAGACCCACTTTTTCCTCGCAGCCTTTCCCAATCCCTGCTAGACATTCCCATATACCTACTGTCTGTCCTCCTCTGCAGACGGCCGCAACCTGATTGTAACCAAGCCAAGCACACGCACCTGAATCTTTGCATCTGCTTGAATGTTTGTCTGTCTTCTCCCCTGTCTCTCCCACTGTCCCCTCTCCCTGTCTCCCACTCCTTGTCTTTTAGATTGTAAGCTACAGGCAGGGACCGCGTCTATTTCTATGTTCTGTTCAGCACCAGGCTACATGACTGGCGCTATATAAATTTTTATAATAATAATAATAATAATAATAATAAAAAATAATGTTATCAAGAGAAGAGCATAAAAATAGAGTATGTCCTGATATCATCATAGCTGTCCTCCATTATACAAGTTTAGGGAATTAGCCAGTAAATCTACAGTAACGTATTGCATAATGTTATTCCCCCCACAGAGGTAAGAATCCATCTTATATTCGAAAATCATCCTTTCAACCTATCTCATAAAGTATTCCGATATTTAATCAAATAACAGCCACGGTAAGATTATAATAATTAGTCTAATTCCTATCCCCTTAATGATGTTTTAACACCCAAGTTCTTAACTTTGATAGAGCCATCTGAGTGGTACATCATAAATTATATATAACTCTTTCGTTCTCTTAGCCCTCAGTAGCTCTCAGCTTAGAGGAAAGATGGACAAAATGAGCAACTGCACTGCAGTCCTCCACTTTACTGAGGTTCAATAAATATTTCATTTTACAAGCCAGAGCATAATATTCCTTTCCACAGAGCAGTGGCATAATCGATGCTTCCCTTAAAGAAGAGTATATGGGACACCTAAGGAAAATGGGATCTATTGTTTCTAACTCTCCTAGCTGACAAACACACTTTCGCTGATTGTTTGGGAGTGCGTTATACCGCCCCTGGACTACAGCTGTTTCTATTAATTGAAATCGCAGCCTAATTTCTACGCAGTTCGGCAGAACTGATCAAATCCAGATAACGTTCCAGGCCGAAAGCTTCCTTAACATGGCTCAACCCAGAGGCTAACTTTCCACCTGGCCAAAGCTGCTAGGTCTTCCTGCCTCCCTATATCCACCACCCTGTCTTCTAGCTGTTTTTTCTGTTGCAAAGGGGACAACTGCCATAACCTCTGTGTAGAGAATCCTGTCTGATTAAGCAAGGTATAAAAAGAGATAAGCCAAGGATAAGCTCGCATACTAGTATTAGTTAATTTCTCCAAAAGACATAGATAAGGTAGAGACTTCTCATCCTGGTTTGCTATATGAACCCAATATTTCAAGAGAGCTATCTTCTTAAGGCAGATAATTGAAAAAGTACCAGTCTCTGCCCTACAGCAGCCACAGGGACTGCCTGGGGGGGACCCCCAATAAGTGTCTGAGGAATTTGTTTTGTATTACCTCAAGATCTATAACTTTCATCTCGGGGATTATTTCTTGCCCATAAGTTAACATTGCTTGAGTTTTGGCTTTATATACCTGTAGAATCTTAGATGTGGGAACAGCTACGAATCGTTTTGCCATAGACAAAATTGCCTTGGCAGAAGATTTTACTTTCCCTGTAATATAATGTACATGATCTTTCCAGGATCCGTTCTTATTAAATACTACCTCTAAATAACAGAAAGAGTCCACCTGTTCTAATCTTTTACCTTGCATCACCCAGTCATATTTTCCCGTTCTTTTCCCTAACAACTTGATCTTAGTTTTGTCATAGTTTATATCTAAGCCATTCTCAGAGCAGTAAGTAGTGCAGGTGCCTATTAAGGATTTAAGACCTTTTCTGGTTTGTGTTAAAAGCACAATGTCATCCGCATATTGCAGAATAGGTACTGGATATGTTTTTATCATTGGTGAACAGTGGTTCTGAGCCTTCAATATATCATTCAAATCGCTTATATACAGGTTAAACAAATACAGGGCTAACACACAGCCTTGGCAGCACCCCCTTATTAACTTTAGATGTGGGTGTATACCTAGTGTCCGATGGTATACGTATCCTTGCCGTATTATTAGTATGCAGTTGAATAATTAACGACAAAAGATTATTATTAATGCCTAGATGCATCAGCTTATCCCAAAGATTCTTCTGTGGAACTGAATCGAAAGCTTTCCTAAAGTCCACGAAAGCTAAAAAAAAGGTGGGTGCAGCGAATCTTAACATATTTATTAACCAGATGTGATAAAACAAAGCAACTATCCATCACCGTGCTAAATTTCCTAAATCCAAATTGTTCCGTAGGGATTAGATCAAACTCTTTAATCCAAATTTCCAAACGGCTCAAAAGAGTTTTCCTATATAATTTACCTAATACAGGTAACAAAGTAATCGGTCTGTAGCAGGCTGGGTCATTTACATCTCCTTTTTTAAAGATGGGAATGATTACACTCGTACCCCATTCTGTTGGTATCCGTTTTATTAGATTAATATGCGTAAAAATCTTTGCTAATAATGGGCCCCACCATCCGGGGGAGATTTTGAAGACTTCTGCACAGATAAAGTCATATCCAGGTGCTTTATTATTCTTTAAGCTGTATATGGCTTGAGTGACTTCATCCTCTGATACAATAGTCAGAAAATGGGGGAAGCTAAAAACCGCATTGCCTTCTAGACTATATCTTCTATTCTCTTCCCCACTATCCTCATAACTTTTATCATATAAGAGAGTCTCATAAAAGTCAGTCCAGTCTCTTGCATCCAAACTAGGTAGTTTCCTGGAGTGTCTGAATCCTCCAAAAGATTGCACAAGCGACCAAAAGGCTTTAGAATTGCCAGTTTCTGAGGCAACCTTAAGTCTTGCCCAAAACAAATTTTCATACTGTTCCTTCCTATTCACAAGAAGCCTTTTATATGTTAATCAGGCTATAACTAAACTTTGCCTATTATCTTGTGTAGGTGAGGCAATCCACTTTTTATGTGTCTTATTAAGGTATCTCTTCATTGTCTTACATTCTTTATTAAACCAGTTACAAGGGCTTATAGATCTTCTTTTATCTTCTTTAGACAGCAGCGATCACCCTAATGTATCAAGCACCCTGCGTAGGAGTTGTGTCGCTTCATTCATGTCAGATGTATCTTTCCCTTCCTGATTTTTAAATAGAATTGCCCATTCATTTTCTTAAAGGAAATCTATTGTCTGTACTAAGAGAGAGGTACTCCATCGTAGCCGGACTCTTGGTGGACCTTCTCTCTATATCTTGGACCCAATATATTCCCAACCTTTTTTTAAGTCACCACCAGGGGCATATGGTCCGACTCTGGCCTAGACAGTACTTCAAAATTCTCAAAATATTCCCAGCAAGAGGGGTGCGCTAATATATAATCTAGAATGTTTCTACCATTTTCCACAATGAAGGTAAACAGCGCCAGAGGGTCTTTCTTCCCTCGGCCATTCAAAAGTATTAGGTCTAGTGTTTGCATTAACTGCAGCATGTTATCCTTAGTTGCAGAAGTTCTTTTGTTGCATGAATTGCGATCTGGAATATTATAAGCTGTGCACATTGAAGAGTTTAATTCCATGGTCACATCATCTCCCAGATGTGTATTAAAATCCTGATAACTATGAGTACTGCGTAGGGGTGTAAGGCTTCTACTGAGTTACATATGAGTCTAACTGAGCCCAGATGGATGGGTCATAGAACTGGAAGACAGATGGAGGGATATAGACGTTAATTATTACTAAACTTTCTTGGGAGTTAATACTAACAAAGACTGCCTGAAATTCCTTCCTTAGCGTTGGGAGGAGACAAAGAGTTCGAAAGTACTTGTCTGTTATCAATATAGCTAGCCCTCCTGACAATCTGCCTTTTGACGTATGTTTATTTCCACCTTGTAAAAAGGTCACGTATCCTGGGATATTCAGGATTGCTGATACAGGGAGCCAAGTCTCCTGTAAGCATACCACATCATATAAAGACAGTAGAGCTACACAATCTGGATCAGAAAATTTAGATTTACCCCCAGATATGTTCCATGACATTAAGGATAAGCAGGAAATTATATTTTGAGGGGACAGTCCAAGCTTACCCAGGAGAATCTGGATATCACTACACTTAAATAACAGTCAGTCCTCACATTTTGTATCTCTGGACAAAGCCATGTTTTCTTTCTGTTCTACTTCAATTTCAGATATCTGTAGAGTCCTCTCCAAACATAATTCGGCTTCAATTCCAATTACTTGCTTTGATCTTTGTACTTTCCCTGATCTCTGGTTCTGGTTCGGTGTCTGTCTTCCTTGTAAATTATCAGCGTCCACCTGTAAAGGTGGACATTGGTTCATAGGAGGGGACCCCATTTCATCAGGAGCTAAAACACGTGCTGCTGTTAGAACCTGCAAGTCATGTTCCGGTTGGTATGGTATGCCATCACAAGTAAATTTAGGTGATTGATAAACTAATTCCTTTATCTGAAGGTTTCCCCTTATAGCATCTAATCTCTATATCAAAATATCTTGATCCAATACAGAGTGGTCCTCGAAAGTAGATACTAACAGAGATTTATCGATGTTATTTGAATTGCTAAGTAAGTGGCTTTTAATTAGATCAACAGTTAGACATTTGCCCTCCTGATTACATGTGAGCTGGTTATAATTATCTGTTAAGAAATCTGGAGTAACTGATTTCCCACTAGATATCTCTGCCAGGGCAGAATGGGCAGGGCATTAGCTAAGTCTATAACTTCCTCATCGATATTTATCTGGCTTCCCTCTACATTCAGATTATTTTGCGTTTCCATTTTATCCTCTACTTGTTTTAAATTATTCTCCTTACGTAGCAAAATATTCCTTCTCTTCACCGGGGCAGTGATTGAGGGAGATAATGGTTTCTTATGTCTAACGTAATCAATAGAAGATCTTCTAAAAGAATAATAATTAAAAACTCTATCTATTGAGATGCCTCTCTGCAATAAATACTTTCTCACTGAAAATAACCTTTTGACCCAGATGCTAGTCGCAAAAAAATAATTTCAGCTTAATGAAGGCAGGTGAAGATTTCAAATATTCTACTGATTCAATGTCTGCTATCTCTACCTTTTTCCCTAATAGACTAGATAAATTAGAGGAGATATTGATCAGGGCACCCCAGCTACGGACTCTACCATCAATATCTCTAGTTACATGCAGCCAAATTGCTTTCTCGTTTATCTGCATTTGTCGCTTGTGTGTATGTAATAGTCTAGAGTCTGTCAGCACCCGCATCCTGCTACGATCAGGGGCATCTAAGTTCGGAAAATTTCGCATAGTATCTTGAAATGACTGGGGTGCTGTCACTTGATGCATATCGCTTTTTATTGTACAAGTGTCTAATTTCCTTAAAATTTCTTTTAGATGGACTTTGACTTTCAGTAGCGAATCATCTAGTGTCGAGATATTTTCAAATATAGCAGCCACTGTTTTAGCAACTAGTTTGGTCTGCTTAATCAAAAAGCCATTCAATAAATGGGGGGAATCAGGTACCGCCTCCTCAAATACATCATTCATCTGTACTCCTAATTCCATCTGCCTTCCTGCATTACCAGTTGGAGACTTAACATTAGGAGTAACTAAGGATGGCTCCAAATGCAAATATCTATTACTTAGAATAAATTCAGGATGGATAGCAAAGTCAACTCCAACCTCTGTCCTAGGATGTTTCACCTGCTGGTTAAGGTCCAAAAGTGAGGGAGAGGGCATCTGTCAGCTTCGCTTCCGCTCCATTCACCTGGGCAATACCTGTGGGGGCGTCAGCAATTCTGCCTTTCCTTAAAGTTCGTAGAAAAGTATTATAGAGCCAAGCTAGAATGGAGGAAACAAAAAGGGCCCCTGCTCCCTGCTGCCTAAGGCCGCGCGCACAAGAGCACGCCCTTGTGCGTGCAGCCCTTAGGCGCGCTGCCTGCGGTGCCCACCCGCAGTGCTTGCATGCTCTGGCGGGTGATTTAAAGGGCTCAGTCAATCAATCAAACAGCACAGCAGCCAATATCAGCCCAGGGCCACTTACCTTTTAAGCCACTTACCTTTTAAATGTGTCTACTAATAAATTGTGACACATTTAAATAGCATGCAAAGGTTTTGATACAGGCCATATTAAATTTTCTTCAAAACACCCACCTAACATTTTTATATTTCATTAATTAATATCAACCTTTGTTTAGTGTCTTCTTAATAAGAATCCTAGTAATATCTGGCTCTTATTAATTGAGTTGCATATTGATAGTACGTTTAATCTTTGATACAGTCTGCATGAATTTTCTTTCAAAATGTCCATCTAAAATGTTTAGTGTCCTTTATTAGCTTCAAATATTGTTCAGTGCCTTCTAAATAAGAATCCTAAGCATACACGACTCTCATTAATCAAATATCATGTAAACGTTTTTGGATACAGACTGCATTAGTTTTTTGTTTTGTTTTTTTCAAATTAGTTGCCTAAAATTTTTATACTTTTATTTATTAATGTCAAACATTCTTTAATGCCTTGTAAAAATATTCTTAATTATTTCTGGCTTATTATTCAAATATAATATAAAATAACTGATACAGATCCCATTAATTTTACTCAAAATGGCTACCTAAACCTTTTATATTTTCATTTATTGATCTCAAAATCCTTTGCTTAATGTCTTCTTGATAAGAATCCTAATAATATCTGATTCCTAACAGACAAACCATGCAAAATAATTAATAGCAAATAAATCCCATTGTTTATTTTTTTAAATGGCTGACCATTAATGCAAATGCTTACCTTTGGCTGGCTGTGAGGGGCGGGGAGGTGGCAGTTTGGAATGTGTAAAAAGAATAAATAAACAAATTAATTAAATAAATAATTAAATGGGGGTGGATTATGGAAGCTAAATATATTACTACTCTTGTTCTTGGGGAGCTGTGAGCAGGCACATCATAGGGCTTGCTTGCAGCTACTTGCAGCTACTCAAGATTCAGCCCTGTGTTGCAGGTCTCAAACACCAGCAGCAGCACACCTGCTCCCTGCAGAGATATGGTAGTGCTGGGGAAAGTCTGCCCCAGCAGCTCCTCCTTAGAGGCAGTATTTTGTTTGTTTTTTTGTTTGCTTATTTATGTATTATCATAATTTATCACCATAATTTATTTGCTGTGGGACTGCACCCCATCATCCTCTATGGATGAGCTTGTACTGGGGACACTCCAAACCTGTAAACTCTGCTTCTCCCCTTCCCAGAAGCTCCATCCTAGGAATCTTCAGGACAAACCCATTTGGCAAAGATTGTGCAGTAGGAGTTATGGATGGATGCTGTAGTGTGCAAATGGAGTGGTTGTATGTGTGTGTGTGTGTGCACGCGCATGCCTATAAAGTGTGTCTTTGGGGTATGTGTATGTACTAGTGATGATGAAGTGAATAGGGGCACAGTGTGTAGCTGTGTGTGTGTGTGTGTGCACATGTAGGTGTGTAGAAGTGTGCATAGCAAAGTGAAGATGGGGCTTGTGTGTGCAGTGAAGTGGGGCTGGAAACGGAGGCATAGAGCTGTCCTTTATTTGAAGCGAATATCTATTTCAGAACCTTGCAGCTCTATAAAACATAATGGGCATCCCTGATTTACATAACAGACATCCCTTATTCTGAACACCACAGTTCCATGGAACATAATGGATGTCCCTTATTTCAGTGCCCCTCAGCTCTGTAGTCAGGGGCATTGCTAAGGGGTGGCCCACTAGGCATAGACCCTATTTCCCCATGGCCCTGTATCTCAGGCACCAAGACAGAGCAGCAAGGCCACAACAGTTGCCTATCCTTCTCTTGTACCCCACGCCTTATGTTGCGCTTCAGCAAGTTGTCCTTGCAGTGCAGTAGCTCAGAAGAGAGAGGATGGGAAGAGCAGAATAGGGAGAGAAGGACCTTCCCTCCATTCAAGATGTGTGTGTGGGTTTTTTGGGGGGGAAGGGGAGTTGCATTAGGGGGAGGAGGAGAGGAGAGAGGGGCTGCCCTAATTTTGTGCAGCGGCCTCAGCCTTGGAGGCAGCATCCCCCTCACCCAAGCAGAGAGTAAGCGCAGCGTTGGAAGTAGGAGCAGCAGTTGCCGTGGGGAGCAGGAGGCAGATGAGTGCAAGGAATTGAAGAGTGAAGCCTCAGCTGGGACTTTCCCAGCTGACTTAGAGGCTCCTGAGCCCAGCAAGCCCCTCCTCCACACCGTTTCTCCTCTGCGGGGGAGATCAGGTCACACAGCTCTGGGTCTGGGCGTGGGGAGGGACAGGGAGCTCGGCCTTCGGCAGGCAGAGCAACCACCTCTTCCTTTGGGGCTGGGGTCCTGGAGAGGAACTGCTGGCCCTCATGCACTCCATCAGTGAGCGAGGTCTCCTGGCAGATTGGGCTGCTTGCCTCCCTACCTGCCCTGCATGCAGCTCAACCCCTCATGGCTTCCCCATTAAGTTCTCTGGCAGTCCAGCCTACCTCCTTTGCAGACCCTGCTGCACTTCCCAGCCCCAGGGTGGCCTATGGGGCTCCTGCTTCTCTGTATGCAAGCCTAGGGGTGCCCCCTGCCCTGTGGGTGGCCCCTCTACCCACATTGAACTCAGCTCCTGCCGCTCTGTCCACCCCACAGGTGATTCTGGCCTCCCTGTCCACACCTAGGCAGCCCCAAGAACACTGCCAGTTTCTCAGGTGGCTGCGTCATCACAGCCCCAGGCAGTCACTGTCATAGGGTCTGCCCCACAGGCCATAGCACATACTGCTCTGGGGGGGCTCCCTGCTGGTGGTTCCCGAAGTGGGGCAGGGGCTAGCAGCCCAGTATCTTATTTTACAATTGCAGGATGCTGCAGACCAGCAGTGCAGCAGCTTCAGCAGGGCAGGGTCTGTCAACTCCAGCAGGGGAAGCATGGTGGCAGGCACGCAACAGGGATTGCAAGTTAGCCTACTGGGATAAGCAGATGGTGGCAGCAGCAGACCCTCTGCATGCCTGGGGCAGAAGTCCAAATAGAGTGGTTCTGGGAGCCAGGCAGGCCAGCCAAGGGCAGCCAGAAACCCAGTTGGGAGCGGGGGTGGAAGTAGCCAGTCAGACCAGACTTCCATATTGTAGCCTCACCTGCCCATTGGGAGCACATCGCCTCCTGACAACAGGGAGATGATTTTAAAAGGGGAATTTGTGGATTTGTTTTCCCTGATGAATAGGGAGACCATAAAGGAGGCTATGGATAGAGAGGAACAGAAGAAGAAGGGTAAAATAGCCAGGAAGAAGTCCAAGGTTGTGAGGTCATGGGACAATTGGCTGTTGGCCTACACTATTTACATGGGCCTGATGGGGTCAACTCACCCTATGAGGTCAGCATTCATGGTTAAAAATCAGTACATCATTCACAAAGCCAGGAATACATAAAGGGGCTCTGCCTGGCTTCTGTACAATGAGGAATTTAGGGCTAGGGTGGCTGATAACCTAGTTGGGAGGTTCTTAATCAAGAGCTGTGGCTTGAATTTATGTGTCCTGTGTGGATGATGTAGGACTTGAGAATGGACAGTGGACAGATTCTCTCCTTCACAGCCATGAATCAGCATGGGGAGTTTGGGGGCTTTTGCTGGGGATTTAACATGGGCAACTGCATCACTGACTGTCAGTTCTGCCATGAGTACAAACACAGTGGGTCCTCTTGTAGGAGAACTCATGGCAAAGTCCACACCAGCCATGGTGGGGTATCCACAGGCTTGGTGGGCTAGGGTTCCCACACCAGTAAAACTGGACACCCTGTGGGTTTTGCTGGCTGATTACCTGGTGCTGTCCAACTGGGCTTAACTTTCAGAAGGATTTGGTGAGGGCTTTTGCCTTCCTTATATGGGTGACAGGGTTTATGTTATAGCCATAAATTTGAAGTCAGTGCAGGGTCTTGAGGTGGTTGTGCATAAGAAAATAGCTAATGAAGGTCAGGCAGGCTGGGCAGCAGGCCCCTTTAGTAGTCTGCCTTATTCCATTCTAAGGATTTTCCCTCTAGGTATCATTCCCAAGAAGGCCCCCGGGGAGTATTGTTTAATACATCATTTGTTATATCCCCAGGGACATTCTGTTAATGATACCATACCTCCAGAGCTCTGTTTGGTGCATTATGTGTCATTCAGTTCAGCTGTTGAGCTGATGAAGGTCGCAGGGGGGTCCTCATGGCCAAGAGTAATATCAAGTCAGCCTTCAGATTGATACCAGTTCACCTGTCCTGTTTTGACCTACTGGGCTTTCAATTTGAGGGTGCATTTTATTTCAATAAGGCAATGCCTACGGGTGGTTTGATTTCTTGCTCAGCGTTTGACCACTTCAGCTCTTGCTTGGAGTGGGTGGTCAAGTGACGGTTGGGGTCTAGGGGGATCATGCATTATCTGGATGACTTCCTCTTCTGCGGACAGGTGGGCACAACTGCTGTGACCTGCTGCCCATTTTCCAAAGCCTGGTGGCTGGGCTGGGAGTGCCATTGGTGGCTGAGAAAACTGAAGGGCTGAGAGTGTTTGTCCTATTTGGGAATTTAAATAGACAGGAGACTGAGAGCTGGGTCTGTAGGCTGCTGACAAGCTTAAGTGGTTGAGGTGCTTGATGGAGTTATTACTGGGAAGGAAGCAAGTTATATTGAAGGAGTTGCAGTCATATATTGGACATCTGAACTTTGCCTGTTGAGTATTGGCACTGGGCAGAGCCTTTTGTACCAGGCTGGGAGCAGCAACAGTCAGATTGACCAAGGCACACCAGCATGAAGGAGGACCTCCAGGTCTGGGCAAAGTTCCTTCAAGAGTACAATGGGGTTTTGCTCTAGAGGTCTAGACTGCTGTTAGAAGCTGATTTCCAGGTGAACTCAGAAGCGGCTGGCAGTATTTGCTTCAGGACTTTTTTATTTTTCAGGGGCTGGTGGTGGTGTGCTGAAAAGTGGCCAGCGGAGTGGTCTGAGAGGGGCATTGTTACGCATATTACATTCCTTGAGCTCTTCCCTATTCTTGTAGCATCTGGCCCTGAGTTTCAGAACAAAAATGTGTGTTTCTGGTGTGACAATATGGTGGTAGTGCAGATAATTAATTCCCAGTCCACAAAGTCAAGTAGAGTCATGGTCCTTGTGAGAGCATCTGTGTTGCACTGCTTGTGTTACATTATTTAAATTGAAGGTTACATATGAGCTGACCTCAACAATCCAAGTAAGGTGAGAGTGGGTTCAGTTTGAGTGGACAGCGTGAATCCGCCTTGTGATTTGTTACACCATCAACAACACACTGATAATAGCAGGTACTGATCCACGTGTATTTAACAGTTTCACTGTTGGTTGTTCATTAAACAGCTAATTCAGAATATAGTATCTGTGACTTCTAATATTTCCTGTATAAACACAGTTTGGACCCACAGTCCAAAGACATGAGCTTCTTTCCCCAACACAACAATACTTCACAGTTCCTATGCTTTATTCAGTCCAGGATGCCAGAGTAGATTCCAGGGTAGATGGCTGCAACTGCTGTCTTGCCTTCTGTCCTCCTGAAGCCACCTAAAACAGCAATGTGTAGGCTTGCTAAGTAGGCCTCAGACTCTAGAGTGCTGTTTCTTGAAGGGAAACCTCCTCAATCTGACTGGACTAGTCAGCTTCTGAGGGAAGGGAGGAAATCAGCTCTTTAGAATTGCACCTTTTCTTCCTTATATGGCAATTCCATTTAAGTATATGAGCAGAGCTATCCCACCCCCTAGTGGAGGAAAAAAAATAATGCCCAGGATTTTAGAAGTAGGTGTTACACTTACAGTTCAACATCTGCTTTAGGGCCCACCACGTGCCTGGGATAGACAATAGTATTGTGGATGCTCTCGCTCATTTTCAGGTGGAGCGCTTTCGTTCCTTGGCCCCTGGAGTCAGCAAGGAGCCCAAGCAGATGTCTTTGCAGCTTTGGAGCCTTGGCTCATGAACATACTGGAAGGTGTGTGGTATTCAGTGGCCATGCACACTTTCCAGGCTTATATGCAGGCCTTCAGGGAGTTTGATGGGTTTGTGCAGGAGATCTTCAGGCAGTTCCAGTGGCCTATAGAGGAGAATTTGGTGCTGAACCTTATGGTGGCCCTTCATGGATAAGGCCTGGTCCCATCCACGATCGGAGGAAGGCTATCTGGCATTTCCTTATGCCCCAAAATAGCTGGTTTTCCCAACCCTTGTGCAGGATTTCTGCATAGGCGAGCCTTAGAAGTGTGGGCATGGGTCTTGCAGCATATAGAGGACACCAGGCAGCCAGTTACCCTAGCTATACTGAGAGGACTAATTCTACATTTGTACCATGTCTGTCATGGCCTTGGGAGGTGGTACTATTCCAGGCGGCCTTTGTGGTAGCATTTTTCGGTGCCTTCAGAGTCAATGAGCTGGTGCTAGGTTCCAGAATGGACAGATCCAGAAGGGCAATTGAATAAGGGGACCTGGTACTGGAAGTAGGGTTGCCATCTTAGGTATATTTTTCCAGGCCACTTATGAATACATATTGCAGGGCCTGCATTGGTACTATAGGTGCCAATGCAGGCCCTGCAATGTGTATTTTTCATAAGTGACTTGGAAAAATATACCTAAGGTGGCAACCCTAACTAGAAGGCAGCCAGGTGACCATAAGGGTCAGGATGTCTAAGACAGACCAGATGGGTAAGGGCGGGCAGGTTGTGCTGTGTGGAACTGGGGATGCCAAGCTTTGCCCGGAGGGAACATTGAGGAATTACTTAGCATTATGTCCAGCTTGTGGGGGGCACTTTTTATTCACAGCGACAGGAGTTGACTCACACATTTCCAATTCCTGGCACTTTCAGGAAATAGGTGTTAGTAATGGCTTTACATAGTACTGGGTTTAGCTTGCATTCATTTAGGACTGGGGCAGCTACCACAGCAGCAGAGGCGGGTAATGGATGGGGAGGTGCTTGTCTGAAAACACCCTCTATCTGCCAAGTGGAAGCTGTGCAACAGGCATTACATCTGGGTGCCTGGGGCTGCTAGCAAACCAGAGATTTTGGGGCTGAACTTGCAGAGCACTGATGGTGCCAAAAATGTGAGACTATGGACATAGGTCCAGAATTGTCCCACACCGCCCAGTTTCTGAGACAGCTTTTGCTGTCTGGGAGGGGAGGGGAACCGGACCATACAAGCTATCTGGAATTTTTCCCTTCCCCTCCCTACAGGGCTGCGGCGCACTAAAAAAGAAAAAAAAGAAATTGCTGGCCTCACCTGCCTGCCTGCCTGAGCCAGTGAGCCCCTGCCCTCACAAGCAGCCAGGGTGGAGGGAGAGGAACTTCCACCACCCATCCGCCTGGGTGCTCCTGCTCCACTGCACCACTGTTCTCAACTGACTCTGCAGTCTCTGTGCATGCCAGGAAAAGCCATTTCCTGCATCTGGCATGTTGGGAAATGTAGTCCTAGCGTTGCCAGATTCAGGAAATGGCTGATGATCCCGGTGTGCGAATGTGTGCGGCGCAGAGGAAGCGAAGCTCGCAGTGGGATTCCAAGGAAGCAGCAGGAAGAGGCCATGGCAGGTGGCAGCAGCAGGTGCACGGGCAGGAGGGCTGGACCAGCCTGGCCAAAGTTGTGAGTAGTATATGTAGTCTAAATGCTCTGCGTGTGTGAGTGAAAGAGAGAGAGAGGTGAGAGGCGTGTGTGTGTGTGAGAGAGAGAGGTGACAGCATGTGTGTGTGTGTGAGAGGTGAGAGCATGCGTGTGGATTTGAGCGTGTGTGCGCGTGAGACATGGAGAGAGGTGTGAGAGCATGTGTGTGGATTAGAATGGGGGTGGGGTGAGAATGAATGTGTGAGTGGGGGCAGATGAAGCAACAAGGATCAGTAGGCAGTCTGGGTTCTAGTAGGAGCAGACAGCAGCCAAAAGAATTCCTGTCAGCCCAGTTGCAGAAAAATCTCACAGGCAGGTGAATGCCTTGGTAGGGGCTGAAAACTCCATTTGCTGGTGTCAAACTAGGAGAGGAGCCAAGTACCTTCAGCACAGCTCTCCCCCCCCCACCCCCCACCCAGCTGCCACATAGGGAGCAGGACTGGCTAGAAGGGGAAGTAGAATGCCCTTCGCATTACTCTGGGACCTTTAGGCCAGCATCAGAGAAACAAATGAATATAAAATAAATGAATCACTGAGATCTCCCAGATTTTAACTTTTAGCCAGTATTTTCTACACATCCTTTGTGTTTTCTATCCCCCAGTGGCAGGCCTTCACGCAACAGCAGGGAGTTCCCAAGGCTAACTAAAGTAATCTCCCTCCAGTGTTAACTCTGGGAACACCTTGCTGCTGGGTTAAGCCGCGCCACTGACTTAACCGTTGCGTTGACTCTGCCCACTTCTGGCCCCACCAGAAAGTTACATAATTTATGCCCCACAAATTTTCATAAATTAGTATAAAATAGCATATGTAAATTCCATGCAAGTGTTTGTCCTCTATTCTGGCAATGCATCAGTGGCCACCCTATGTGGACAAGTTCTGATGAACAGTGTTAAACGGAAGTAACTACTTTGATTTAAGTAACACATGGCAACCAGTGGCTAATGGGTGGGAAGACGTTTGTCTGAAAACGACCATAGTTTGTTTCTATCACATTGCTCAGAATAGAGGGCCACTGCCCTGGTGCTGTATTGTACAGAATAAAGGGCACATCAGTTTGGATTACCTCACAGCAGGAGAAAATTATACATTTGTGTCTGAATCAAAGCAGGTTTACAAAAGAGCACTTGACTTTTTAAAGGAATGTCATGACTTAGAGCTCTGCAAATCAGACCAAAGCCTGACAAGACCTAAGGGGCCCCATTGGGCTTTGTTTGGTTTGGAAACCCTCCTGGCCCAAGCCCATTGGACTTGGACTGGATCAGGCTCCCTGGATGAAAGCCCCACCTCTCGGAGCACCGTGACATCACACCCCTCCACACCCCCCACAGAGGTGGGGCCATGTCAAGTAAATGGTAAGGAAATGCTTTAAACTTGCCTTCACAGAGTGCTGTGATGTCAGTGTTCGAGGGGCTGTGAATCATGTCAGGAAAAGAGTGATGGAATGGCTTAACCCCACACCTGTGGGGATCATACTGATATTTCATTGCATTACTTGCAATTATATTGCATTACTTACAATTATTATTTCACTCATTGTATGTTAATATACATTAGGAAAGAAAATTCTTTACGTTTCTGGGGTCCCTCCTGATCTTGGGGACCCAGAACAATCCCCCCCCCTTTTCTTCCACCTGTCAGGCTGCTGCTGCAGCATGACTCCATTGATGGCTACCAGACATCATGTGAAAGGTACAGCACCTCACTCCTCTTTTGCATCCCTTTGCCTAGCCCTGCCCATGCCTCACTCCCAGTATACTGGGCTAAAATCCCAAAGGCAACCTAAATTCTGTAACCAGGCTAAATTACACAAATGAAGGAAAATTTGGTGCATGTTTTCTAGATGCAGGATACTTGGGGCCTTGCCCATGCCCTTGTGCTGCCCTGTCACCCTAAGGGAGCTGCTTTGAGCTTTCGCTGTAGCTGTTAAAGCAATTGTTTCCTTGTTGTTCCTGGCAGCCCTAGTTCCTGACTTTCCTGCCACTCAGAAAGTGTGGGTGTCTTTGGGAGCCCACCGAGATTTGGAATTTATGGAGTCTAGGGCCTGTAGATCTAATAACCCCTGACTTCCTAATCGCCTCAGTTACAGAAAGTCTGCCATGGGGTTGGTCACTGCTCTGAAAGAGAGGTCACTAAAAGAAAGGGCAAAGCTTGGCTAGACCATGAACCCTCTCTGCACATGTCAGTATACCATGAGATTCAAAGCACACATCTGTCACCAGAGCTGACAGTTTTCATTGTCCTGTAAAAGGAGTAGCAGCATTTCCCTGAAGCCAGCTTGGTGTATTATTCTGAAGCAGTAACGGAGGCTGTCAGCAGATGGGGTCATGGGCTATAACATTAAGTTTAAGGCAGGGATCTACTGGAGGAAGAGAGCAAAGGGCACAAAGCCTGAGTGCGGAAAGCAGTTTAGGGCACAGCTCCCTGCAGCCTGGCTGTTGGACCTTTACCCTAGGGTAAGTTTACACAAGGCAGACAAATTACCCCAGGGTACTTTATCCCAGGAGGATTATTGTATCATGGGGTAGGATTGGATTCAGTTTGTGCATTGGTAGGATGCATGCATCAGGGTAAAACAGGGGCACAGCTGAACATGGTTTGTGCATTTAAAATCCTTCTGCTGCTAGCAAAGTTTGTCCTGTGCTCTGTTCAAATATAACCAGGAAGTTTAGGGCTGCAGCTGGTGCAGAATATGGCGTCCCGTCTCCTTACCGGGACAGGTCGCCATGAGCACATTACACCAGTGCTCTGTGCTCTGCACTGGTTGCCTGTAGTCTTCTAGGCCTGATTCAAGATGTTGGCACTTACCTAGAAAGCCCTATACGGTCTAGACCCCTCTTATCTGTGGGATCACCTCACTCTCCGTGCCCTGGATCGACCCCTGCGGTCTGCCGGGAGCGCCCTTCTTGATGTCCCCCGGGTGGTCCATGGGGCTACAATGGAGAGGGCGTTCTCAGTGGCTATATCATTATCTAGGCTGTGGAATTCCCTTCCAGCGGAGGCCCAGGACCTCGCCGCGTCTCAACATCAGTGCAAGACCTGGCTGTTCCGCCAGGCCTTTCGTGAGCTAGATGGGTGAAGGGTGGGTGAGGTGTGGGGTAGGGAGGGTGGGGGTCTCCATCTATATTTTTATGCCATCTCCTTTTATTTGTATTATGTATTTTATGCATGTGATTTTTAAATTATACTTTTGTAAGCTGTCTCAATCTGCATAAGCAGAAGAGGCGGGGTATAAATGATGGAATAAATAAATATAAATAAATAAAGTTTGCTTTATTTAACATGACTAGCAATATTTTCACATTTAAAACGTCAATGCAACCAGTTTGGGTTTGTTTTTTTCCTGTGATATGAACTCAAACACAATGGAGGTATTCTAGTGCCCAAGAGAAAAAAGCAGAATAATAATGGCACAGTTGGTAAATTGTATTTGTTCAGCTTCCATCAATACAACCAAGCAAGGGCCCAGAGACACCAAACCGACAGAACAGGCATTTCTGTTTGCTGTGAGACAAAGGTGAAATATGAAGCTCCCTTGAGCACCTTCAGCTTATTCCCTTGTTTTATACTGTTTGTGGAGGGGATCGTATTGAGTAAAAGATGGAAGTTGGACAAATACAATTGTCAACTGTGCCTTTTCCCAGGGAGTGTCTGTCTCTTGAGTATGGGTTTCCGGGATCCATCTCTCTGGTTCTCTCTCTAGATGCCTTCACTGGGCATTTTCTCACCTCCACCTTGGCCTCTGCTCGGCCTGAGCTGCCTCCTGGTTCTACTCCTGGGCAGGCTCTTGAATAATGGAAAAGGTTGAGATCAGTTGTAACTCGACTCAAAGATGCAGCATGGGTCTGGTTCCTCTTGGCAGCTGGTCCCCGAGGCAGGGGGGTTGGCTGGGCAGTGCTCGTGTCTGATCCTCCCACCACTCATGCTTTCCAAGAGACTGGGCTGATTTATTTGCTTTGTTTGGCTCTGGGTCTCTGTCAGTACAAAGTAGCTGGGGCTGCAATGTGATTCTGGCCTCTAAGTGGCTGCTTGCTGCAACATAAGCTATGATAAGCACTCCCTAGGTTCAAGAACTCGGAAGTCGTCAAGCACTTGTTAAAACTCACAGCCATATCCTGTATCCCAGCCCATCCTCTGCCTCAAGACCAGCACTGAGCACAGAGGAACTTTTCTAGGCTTGGTTCTGTAAGTGTGTCCCTTCCTTTGTAACTCTGCTGATGGGAGAGACAGGCTGGCAGGTACTGAGCTGCTACCTTATGGCTGCCCCAGAAACCAGAATGAGGTGGGGGAAGGTCATGACCTGGGAACCGCTACTGCTCCCATCTGAATGGCCTTTCCCTCAGTCCAATAGGTGGAGCTTCAAGACCCTTTTTTCTGCAGGTAAACAGCTAGACTTCCAATGGGCTACTCTTAGGGTGTTAACAAATGTGAAGGCAGCCTGCTTAGTCCCATGGCCACTGTCACATTTGTTGGAGCCCTGCCAGATGTTTGCCCAGGATTTCTCCTGGGCATGGTAGCAGCTAGCCCAGGCTGTGATCCCAGAGGCCTCCAGGGTCATGAGTTATCATCTGCCCGATTGGGCCAGAGTGGGCTACAATGGCCCAGTCCGGATCAGGTCCACCATGGCCGGTCACCATGGCTGCCCATCATGGCGGGGGCAGGGCACTGGATGCAGTGCAGGATGAGGCTGCCCGGCCACATATTTGCACAGCTCCCCACCTTCCCCAGAGGCCCGGCCAGATGAACGTTTGTTCCGTGGCCGGACTTGAGCCTGACTGTATCTGCCATCATGGCTTCCCCTCCCAATCCAGGCCGGGTTGCTGCAGTGGCACTGTCACTTGTGTTTTCACCCTTAGAAGTGGGCTGGAGCGTTTTATTATTATTATTTTTATTTTTAAACCATGTCAGTTTTTGCAGGGCTTGGGAAAAGGGAATGGGGATTGGGGACAGATTCTGGGGCTTGGGTTCTGCCGTTGTCCTAATGTAGGCTCTGTCTTCTGGGGTGAGTTAGGGCCCTGGACAGGTCTCTTTGGTTGGTGATGTATGTCTCATCATGAGTTTTCCATTTTCTGAGTATTTCTCAGTAACTCGGCATTTCTAGTGTGTACCAAGAACCCATGTGCCATGGCTCCTGGCCTGTTTCTGCATCCAGATATGTTTAGTGGGAGGGAGAGAGCTTGCTTCTCCAACCTCGCCAGCAGCTTTGGGGCAGAAAGGGCAGTTCACAGAGTAGGAGCTATCCAGTTTCCCAAAGCTGTGGGATACCCCCATGCTGCCCTACCTCTCCTTAAATATCATAGCATACTCTGATATCCCTCTGGATGATGATGCTGTGGAACAGGGGGTTCTGACCACTGTTAGTGGGTGTGCAGATGCTGGGGACACTAGACAAAGACACTGGTCAGTTAGCTGATAGGCCCGCAAGTGCAGTGGGTTAATGCCATAACAGAATTAAATTTCAATGAAAATCTTATTTCAGCTGGGATCAATTTTAATTTCATCAAAATTTGCTGGAGCCTTCAAAGAAATTATTCATTTTTTGAAGTTGCCATAGCAGATTTCAACAATTCCAGGTTCAATTTTTAAATGTGGAAAGCAATTTTGAAAATTTTGTCATGAAAAACATCATTGTTTTTTACCTGCACAGTGCAGGGCTCAAACTCATGTCTCCTAGCTCAGAGGCAGTTGTTTGAACAGGTAGTGTGGCCTGAACCTAGAAAACCCCTTTGTTCACACCACTTACTGATTGGCCAAGCTTCATCCTTGCTGGGATTGGCTGGCTCAAGCTATATAACTTCCCGGTCTCCTCCTTTCCCTCTGCCTGTGCAATAGGTTTGCCTGACTGCCTAGGCCCTCCCTGCCTCCTTGCTGTGTACCTTGCTCCCTAGTCTCGGTGCCTGCCTTTGTCTGTCCTAGTCTTCTTTACCATTTCTTGATTCCTGTTCCTGTCTTGCCTAAATGCTGCCCTGTGCTGGTTCCCCTGCTGCCCCTCCATCTCCTAGACCCCGAGACGGAGGAGCAGAGCTGCTTTCTAAGCTCTGGGTCCTCCGAGTCACATCTTGACAATGCCTCTGGATCTTCTCAGGCTATGTCACCCTGTTGGACTGGACCTCGGCTCTTGACACTCTGGCCTGAATCCCAATGTTCCTCTTGCCTTGCCTTCCCATTGTGTTCACCTGATTGGACCTGATCTTCAACTCCTGACTCTCCAGCTATGCCCAGACACAAGGGTGTAGCTATAATAGAGATAGGTAATACAGCTACACCAAAGCCCCCAAGCCTGAGGGGCATGTCTCCTGGTGTAGCTGCATCTCCTACTGCTAGGAGGCTGAAGCAGGGGCTCATTCCATTGAGAGATTAGAGATGGTGTGGCCATTCTGGGAGAAGTGGCTGCCCACTGTAAGCCCTTGTTTTGGACTTTACAGTGGGTTGATTCCTGTGCCTGCCATGCCTAATTGCTGCCCTGCACTGGTTCCCCTGATGCTCCTCACCTGTACCTCTTCTAGACCCAGACTCTCCTAGCATAGCCACTTCATCTCTGATCTCTCACTCCTCATCCTCAAAGGAAGCTTACACAACACTTTTAAAACTTTTATTAGATACTAAAAATAATGGTCTCAACTAAGACCTAAGCTTTTCAAGCCATTATACAAATCTGTAGCAACTGACACCACGTCAGCTGTATACTCAACCTTTGTGTTACTCCTGTGAACTCAGTCCCTTTCAGATGTGAATCCCCTTTACCTGAAAAGCTGTTTCCTACCCATATTTTTATACCCCTTGTATACCTATATACCCTACCCATCTTTGCTTTAGCCTCATCCTCTCTTGTATTTTACTATTGCCTATTGTTTCTTTACCTGTTACACCTGTTACACCCATATATTTGTACAGCTTTGTTTTTAAATATCTGCCATCTTTTTCCCCATCCCCATCTACAACCCTCTCTCTAGTTATTTTGTCCTATCCATTCCCACCCAAGTCACTGCCATACCTGTCCTGCATTTGTTTAGTAAATATATTGGACTTGCTATGCTACATGCGTGAGAAAGGACCCTGTGTGGCCTGAAAGCTTGCACAGGGTGTTTTTACAGGTGGGTGGGTCCACAGTTGTTGTGTGGGGTGCTTCACACAAGTGGCCCCATGCACAGCAACCCTGTCCATGCACTGCCCACCCACGCCACACATACTGTGTGCGGACTGGCTAGGTAGTGCACCATATTCAAATGAGGCATCCCCTACATGGATGCTGAGTGTCCATGCATGAGGGTGTCTCGTGTCAAACACCAACAGAAATGGGTCCAATAGAAGATATCATTTGAAGTACTTTGTCTCCATCGCTTAAACTACTGTATGATGCAGTTAGCATGCAACTGGGTAAAAACCAGCCATAGGAGTCCGCAGCTTCTTTCCCTCAGGGCCTGTCCCAGGTGCTGATAGCTGGAAGAATAGAAGTGGGGTGGAGGAGGGTCTGAGAGAACAGTGCTGCTTTATGTGGTTAAGAGTGTTTGCTAACAGACATGATAAAACTACACCGTGGCCTACTTTGACCCAGACCTCACCTGGACATTTGTGCAGGTGCTACCAGATGTTGGCCTGAGACTGCTCCAATCCATGTTGATGGCTAGCCCAGGCTGTGACCCAGGAAAGTCTGGAGTCACAACAAGCTGGGCTAAGGTCTGCCCAACTGGGAAAAAGTAAGCCACAGCGGACTATCATGTCTGTTGCAGCCTGCCATGACCCAGCCCAGATCAGGTCCACCATGGCCAGCAGTCATGACTGGCCATCATTGGCCACCATGGCTGCCTGTTATGGTGGGTGCAGCACAGGGCTGGCCAGCCACATATTTGTGTATTTCCCCATCCTCGGTAGTTGCCGGCACATTTGTTCAGTGGCCCAATCCAGACTGTGTCCGCAGTGCTTTTCCTCCCCGGGCTGGGTCAGACTACTGCCGAGCCAGTGTCACTGCTGTTATCACCCCATGTTAGTGTCAAACTAGATGCTGGCTCTGACAAGGATTAATACATGGCACAAGGTTATTTGGCTGTTCCTTTCTAGAGTAAGGCAGGCTCCTGAACTAAAGTGCTATACTTAGATGCTAAAAGTTGGTTGACACCGGGGACAAGGTGTGTTAAATGTCAGTCAGCTGAAACACTTGGGCCTTCAGTTAAACTAGTCATTGGGGAAGTTATGTGAAAAGAAAACTGCAGGCTGCCAGACAAGCTATGGAACCTTTAGGGGAAGGCTAGGATATAAGTTAAATAAATAAACAACATTTATAAATGTCATGTAAACATGTCGGTCTAATGGATCACTGCAGCAGGGCCCCCACTTTAACTATGGGGTAAGTGTTGTCAGGATCAGGCCCAAAGTAGAATGTCACTCAAGGGGCTCCACATCAACAGGGTTTATTCAGTAAACAGTCCATACGTCAGGCACCAAGCCTCTGGCCAGTTACAGTCTATACATTAGAGCCTAGCCCAACCACAATCCATGGTTAGCTCTTTTCTAATTCATACAATCTAGGCCTCCTTCTCTCCTGGCATCCAAGTCAGCCAACCTCTCCAGAAGCAGACTACAGCGATGTTCTCCCTCTGGCAGTCTGGAGCATACTGACTCTCTTCCTATGCCTCCTCCCTTTATATACTTCAGGCCACACCCCAAACACTTCAACTTCCTGTCTGGTCACCATCTTAGGGGATCCAAATGGCAGGAACCATTTTGTGGCACAGGGCAACAATGGTACGAATGGGGGAGCTAGCCGAGAGTCCCTCAGAGGACTGCGTACAAATCTTTAGGATCACAAATCTCGAGGAACCAACTAGATACCTCAGGGAGGAGGTGATTATAAAGGGTAGAACCATTATCAGGGAAATAGATACGGGGGCAACGATGTCTGTGATCAGTACTAATTTGGTTTCTCCCACAGACATACTGCCAGGGCAAACCCATCACGTCCAAGGGGTACATGGGATATCTCTTCCAGTCCCTGTGGCGTGCCTGCCCATACAATGGAGGGACACTGCAGCGTGTCTAGATATCGGGGTGATGGACAATCACACTGTTCCCATGCTGATAGGCAGAGATGTTATGGGGCCCTGTAGGATTTCAAGTGTCATGACCAGGAGTGAAACCAGGAAAACCGAAGCAGCTACAGTAAAAGCTGCTGAGAGCCAGACCAGCTGACAGGGGGTTCCCAGGGAAGTCACTCGGGGCCAGATGGTGGGTCAAATGCAGAAGCCACCCCTAGCCTACATAGCCAGCTTCAGAGTGGGGTTGAGTGTGAGGCAAGTTCCCCGGCAGAGCAGTGTGGGCAGCCTGAAGAAGGGGCTGAGAGCTCAGAGGTAACAGGCCCAAGAAACAGGGATAGATGCCAGCCCTGGTGGAAAGGTAGAACCCTCAGAAAGGGGGAACGAAGAGGAAGAGCAGGGCGAGGGCCTGGACGGGGATAATGTACCGATAGGAGTTCTAGACAGGATACCCACGGACAGCATAGCGGGACCAGAAGACTTCAGGAACAAGGTGATGGGAGATTCTAGTCTAGCTCAGCTCAGGGAAACGGCCCACAAGGGGGAGGTGGACTTCACTCCTGAAGTGAGACAGTGGATTGTCTGGGATAAGGGGCTTTTATACAGGCTCTGCCTCCCTAGAACTCACTCGGTGACCTGGGAGCCTTATCGCCAGCTAAAATGGTGCCACTCAAGCTTAGGCAGCAGCTGCTGGCCATGGCTCACGATTTGCCCTGTACAGGACATCTGGGTATGGGCAAGATGCACCAGCGCCTGCTTGCCAATTTCTACTGGCCCAGGCTCGCACAGAATGTGACTGATTACTGCGGGTCTTGTGAGATGTGCCAAAGGGTCAGGAAGAGTGGGGACAAGAAGAAGGCGCCTCTGCAGTCTCTCTCCCCCNCCCCCCCCCCCCCCCCCAAAAAAATCATAGGGCAGTCCTTTGAGAGGGTGGGGATAGACTTAGTGGAACCCCTGAAGAACAGAACAAAGAGGGGGGAGTGCTCTATTCTGACCCTAGTAGATTCTGCAACTAGATACCCTGAGGCCATTGCTCTAGCTTCTACAGGGGCCACTGTGGTTGCTGATGGCCTGCTAAAGATTTTTTTTCATCTGGGTTTTCCATCAGAGATATGGACTGACAGGGGAGGAAATTCCCTAGTAGAAGTAGTGGAATGCCTAGGGAATTACAAGGGTGGAAATTTCCTAGCAAAATTAATGGAATGCCCATGGAATGACACAGGAGGAAATTCACTAGCAGAAATAATTGAATGCCTAGGGGAGTGCTGTGGGGTTAAACACCTCAAAACCACAGCCTATCTTCCACAGACTAATGGGCTAGTGGAAATATTCATTGGGACCCTGAAGGGAATGTGGAGGGCTTATGGGGTCTCTCACCCTGACAATTGGGATGAGGAGTTCCTGCATCCGTCCTCTGCTTACAGAGAAGTACCTCTGGAGTCCAAGGGCTTCTCGCCTTTTGAGCTGCCATTCAAGAGGAGAGCTAAGGGACCCCTGGTGATTCATGTAATGACCTTGATTCAGTCTGGGAGGAACCCCAAAGTAGTCCATGTAAGCCAGTTCAAACCACATTGGGACAGGAATGGACTGGTATTCAAGATCTCCCCAGCTGACAACTTGGAAGGGGACGATGAGAAAACAAACCTTTTAGTTACAGGCTCAGGGGAAACTGGGATTGAGGATCTCTCTCCGCCTGAGGAGATTTTGCCCCAAGATAAGGAGAAACTGAAAAGAACCTTGACAGACTCTGGAGTAGTGTTCTCCCAACCTGTGGTAAAGGCACCTGACCCTAAGGAACTCTTTGTGGCTACTGACGCCACAGAAGTAGAACTAGGGGCTGTGCTTTTACAGAAACATGAGGGGACTGAGCACCCAACTACCTATCTAAGTAGGAATCTGATCCCCAGAGAACGGAATCTGCCCTCTATACAGAAGAAGTACAAACTGAGACCCTACCTGTGGGGACAGTAGTTCACTTTCCTAACTGATCATGTCCCCCTGCAGTGGTTGCAGTCCATGAAAAACACAAAGTCAAAGCTACAGCGGTGGGCCTTGAAACTGCAGGAATTCAGTATGAAAATTGAGCACAAAAAGGGGAGCCAAAATGTGATCGCAAACGCTCTTTCTAGAAAATATTGTGACTGACTGTATTTACTTCTTTCTCTTGCGTTGGTGTGTACGGGAATGCCCATGCGGGGGGAATGGTTTGTTTGTATGACATGCTAACACACATGTCTTTTCATTCTGTAATGGGGGCTGTACGAAATATTGGTACACTGGGGACTCGCAGCTCTGGGAAGCTACATGTCGCAGCTTTAGAGGAAGGAGGGGGAAATGTGGCAAAATGTCCGTTTCCATACCAGAGTCCCCTAGACAAACACTCGGTTACACCCTATCACACACACACACACACACCCCCCAGGGCCTGGACAAACGCAAGGTCACAGGATGAGTCTTCTGGGCATGCTCCACAAGCCAAACACAGGGATCTGTATCTCAAGGTGAACGCCATGATGTCTCCCCTAGGTGACATTGGAGGGCAGAGGGCTCAGGCAGTTCACCTGGATTGGAGAAACCCCTACCTGGGGGCGACTCCAAAAGGGGAGGAGGGGTCAAGCTTAAAAAGCCAGGACACATCCCTTCCTCTCTCTCTCTGACTTTCTCTTTCGAAACTGCAACACGCTGCTGGCAGAGAGCCAACTAAAACATGTGCCTCACTTGTTTCTACCAGGTGATGAAAAGGAGTCTGAGTACCAGCAATGGCCTTTCTACCCTCAGTCCTAGGAGGCGGCTACCCAAACCAGAGGACATCCGATCCCCAAGATCTGAGACTCTATTTTAAGTTTGCTTCCCTCTTTATCCAAAGCCTTTTACCTTAGCCTTGTTGCCAAACCTGTTTCTCTGCTTTTGGCCAATAAAGTATCACTTTTGTTTTGTAAAACGGGCTTATTTGTGCCAAAAGCCTCTGGTACCTTTAAAGGTTAGAAGGATTTGTACCCATGAAGGGGAGTCCTGGCAAGACACATAGGTTCCAGCAGCCCTGCCTATGGAGAGCAACTCTAGGAGGACTGACCTCAGCAGGAGGGGTACCCGGGGAGCTGTGGGCGAAGAGCCAGAGCTGGGCTGGGGTTCACATATCTGGGAAGGTGTGAATCCCTTTAGTTTCCTGGTTCCCGGTGGTGGCAGCGATCTTTAGACATAACCTAGTACGGCAGGTGGCTTCACTGTATAGCGCCCCATACTGCGTTTCATCACAAGCAGTGCTTTAGCATGCAGGAAGAAAGCATAGCTTCTTTAAGGAATAGCAAGGTTGGCTCCCAAACCCAAACATTCAAAAATCACAAGCAAGATCCCAAAATGTGATGAGTTTGACTTTAAAAACATGAGATTTTTTTCCTCCTTCAATAATACATTAAGGGTTTTGTTGTTGTTTGTCTCTTAGTTTCTGAGTTATTAGGATCTACACACTCAAGGTTTCTCGGGCTTTTCTCCACAACTACCAGGGCTAGAAGTGTATGATGTAAAAAAAAAAAGCAAAAACTCAAGATTCTACCAATTTGGTTCTAAGCCCCACAATTTTTGGCTGTCAGAAACCCCCAAAATAAAGTGACAGGATGATACTGCAGGAGTTGGAAAACTTGGAGTGGATTAAACTTCAGAATCATCATGAGAAATGGGAATCTAGAGAGATTCAGTACAGGCAAATGGAAAGGGGGATCAAATCCAATAACTGAACAGAGGAGGAAACAGCTGGTTTCTGCAGTCTCAGTCTGGTGAAGCCGGCACTCTAATTGCCACCTGTTCCAAGGAGAAACAGACAGTGCTGATTTGTATGTCTTCATGTAAATTTACACAAATCTCAAATCGTCCATTGCCTAACAGAGGTTGAGCTTTAAAAAAAAAAAAAAAAGTCTCTTATTTCCAAACACCCCGTATCCATAACACCCTATAGGACAGACACCCCACGAGACTAATTTCCAGACATTTGGTGTCCAGGCCAATGCAACCCAGACACCAAACAAAGACAAAACTGGACAGATGGCAACCCCTAGATGGAGCTGGGCTCTGGGACCACAGCGCACAACTGCTCTTTTAAACCAGCCTCCATGGGTCTGCTGCCTGGGCTGCTGACAGCAGCAGGGCTAGTATAGGAAACTGTGCAAAGTCACACAGAGATGGCTGGAGCAGCAATTTCAATGGAATGGGCAGGCCAAAGTCATTTAGAATACATTTAACCTGTCTCTCAAATTACAACCTGGCCACCCCACAACAGCTTGAAGGGCCATGTCTTGCGTTATTGAATTTAACGAGAGAAGAGGGGGAAATGATGCTAAAACCCCCATTCCCACGATCAGGGGTTTCACGTGACTGGACTAACATGAGTTAAACTCAAGTTAGTCCCCACTCCTTTCTTCATATGGGAAAGCAGCTGTTGCAACCTTGTGAATCCAAAGGAACCAAGGTAGCAATGATTTGACATAAATCACACATTTCTGGGCACTCGCTCAAAGCCCCCAGGCAGCTACTGAAATCTTGAGAATCATCATTTTCATAATTTTAAGCAGCCAATCTCCAAAGTTTCTGACGTCTTCACTCCTGCTGTCTTTGTTAAGGTTAGCAATCCTAAGGGCTTGGTCGTATAAGCTAGCCACCCTGGGGTAGCTGTTCTTTACTTCATCGTCACTCCCAGAGTATTCACATGACATTTTGCTATGTTCTGTTTACTTCAAGGTAACTAGCCAGCTAACTCCTGTTTGAATCCAGGATAATTCTTTCCTGTATTTCAAAAACAGAGCTAGCCTAGAACATAGGAGCAATGTGTGCTCTGGCAATAGAGGTACCCTTGAAAAAAGGGGCTGTGTGTGTGCTCATTAAGGATGGGTCTCCTCAATGATGCATGAGCCTCATGCCCCTTGGGGAAAGGGCTCCCCTGGGATGTAGGAGCTGAGTATGTTCCTGAGTTTACTGATCCAGTGTTCTCTTGACCTACAGCCCTTTAGAGAGGCAACTGCCTCTATCTCACAACTCCCTTACAAGCAAAATCCACACTAGTTAGTGCTGCTCTCACCTCCTCTCCCTGTAAATTGAGTCTGCCCCACTGAAAGGTAACTGGATAAGCTCATTGCTTGTTGATTTGCCCCAGATACACACTGTCTTGGCCCTGCTGCATCTTGGCACTTGCGTCTGCCAAGTCACAGGAGCTGAGGGAACTTTACAAACTGTGCGAGATTTTTGCCTTGTGTGTGATCAATGGAGCTCCTCTGACTGGCTACTGCGCTCCTTCTATCACCCTTCTGTACAGGAGACATGCTGCCCACCAGAGCTGGAGTGACTGTAGAACTGGCCCAGTGGCCTATCCCATGAGAAATTTGTTACCCCACCCCTCCTACCACAGGATTAGATCAAGCTCACTATCAAGACTGCATTTCTTGGACACATGTTTGTTGTGGTTCTTTATTGTCTTACAGGACTTTGGAAGTCCTTGCCCTTGACACAGCACTGCTGCTGTTCATAACAACTAGCCCTTAGCAGCTATCTGCTCTGATATCTTCTAGTACAACCAGGAAACTTAATAGAGGAACAGCATCATCATACTCTAGCATGCCAGAGTTGGAGTCTACATTAGGATTTCCTGAAGGATTTCCTCTGTACACAGTGAGGTTACAGTAATAACCCCTGAGATAAGCTCAGATCCACCAAAAGTCCAGTCTCAGGTGGGGCAGAGCACATGAAATTTAAAGAACAAAGGCACAGGGGACCTGATGATGCTTTCCTGGAATGTCGCGGGCTGGGCCTCTAAGCTAGTTGATCCAGGCTTTCTTGGATACCTTAGCTCTTTTAGGATAATATGTTTGCAAGAAACTTGGGTATCTCCAGCTCAAATGCAGCCAGAATTGGAGGGATTTAATACCTGGTCTGTCCCTGCCTCTTGGAATGCCTCTAGGGGTCGTTACTGTGGAGGCATGGCAATTATGGTGGCACATTCTTTGGAAATTTGTGCTAGCCCCATAGCAAATTCTAACTTCAATCTGTTGGGTCTGCATCTAAGGGGTTCTTCCCTTCCCATTTCTGTATTGTTGGTAAATTGCTATAACTCTTCAAAATCCAAAGATTCTTCCTTCTGGGATGATTTGGTAGGGATAATTTCCTCACACTGGAAGAGATTCCCAGATGATGGTATAATAATCCAAGGGGATTTTAATGCAAGGATTGGGTCAGATGTAGATGCCTTGGGGACAATTCATCTTCATGATGAGCTATTTCCCTGTGACACAGACCCTAACATCGAGAGGTATTCTAAAGATGGCAGGGTTAATACAGCAGGACTGGAACTTTATAATTTGGTCACTATGTTTAAATTAAAAATTCTGAATGGTTCAATTTCCAGAGATATTCCAGGTTGCCTCACATATACCTCAGCTAGGGGTGGCAGTGTGGTTGATTATATGGCTGTTTCCCTCAATTTGACAGATTATATTTTGAATTTTAAGGTGGGTACCATGGTAGATAGTGATAATTTCCCCATACAACTGTGTTTAAGTGGCGAGGCTTTAGAAGAGAACTCTTTTTACCTTAATGAAGCTATGACTGTCAGTACTGGTAGGTGTAGGATTAAGTGGACTCTAGAATTGGAGAGGGATTTGAGGACACTGATGGATTCTCCTGAGATAGTTCATCTCCTATGTCAACTAGAAAATTCTCTAAATGTTTCAAAGGCCTTTGAAGTTTGGAACATGTTGGTTTCCAGTCTTCACTCTCTTCTTACTTATCATCCAAAGAATAGGCAATAGAGCCAACAAAAGAAAAAAGGGGGATGGTGGGATGAGGAATGTAGTCATGCCAAGAAAATTCTACGTAATATGGCAAGGGAAGTTAAGGGCCTCTCGGGGAATGGAATGGTGCCCTCTTATAGATCCCATCTGTCTAGTTATAATAAACTGATCCAGACCAAGAAGGCGGCCTATTGGAATGTCCAATGGATAAAACTACTGGAGTCTGCTACTAGAAAGAACTCTAAAGCCTTTTGGAATCTGGTTAATTTGAAGGACCCTAATAAAGGGATATATCGGGAACCTAAAGTCCCTACAGAACAATGGTCAGCACATTTTCACAAGCTATTCAATCAGGAGAATGTAATTGCCTGTGGTGTGCCGTTTGCTAGTGACTCCTTACCCCCTTGGCTGCCAGTTTCACGAAACGAGGCTCTGGAGCTAATCCTGTCCTTGAAATCTGGGAAAGCTCCAGGTCCAGACTTAATTGTGGGAGAAGTTTTTAGGGCAGCTCCTGAATGGTGGGCAGGAGCAATGGCACACTTTTCTCTCTCATTAATGCCACCGGTCTTGTCCCGGAAGAGTAGAGATTGAGTTTGGTTGTCCCTATTTATAAGAAGGGAGCTAGGGACAAACCTCAAAATTACCAGCCAATTAGCCTTCTTTGTGTCATCTCAAAACTGTATACGAAATATTTGTTGAATAGACTGATGAAATGGGTAGGGGATGAGGTGATTATAGCTGAAGAACAGGCAGGTACTATGCCAGACCGGGGGACTATTGATCATATTTTCATCTTGGATCATCTAGTTGGGAAGTACTTACATTTATGGCAGAAACTATATGTGGCCTTCAAAGACCTTTCCTCTGCATTTGATATGGTAGACAGAGCACATCTCTGGATGGAACTGGATAGACTGAGTATAGATCCAAGACTATTGGGTCTTATTTGTTCTCTATACTCAAACACCTTCCTTAGAGTCAGAATAAACAACTTGGGTGTCCTCTCAGATAAGATCTCCACAACTAGAGGAGTGAGGCAGGGCTGCCTCCTGGCACCAGTACTTTTTAACATTTATGTTAATTCAATAATACTGGCTCTTAGGGATGAAGGCTGTTACATGGCCCCAAAGATCCTAGACCGGAAAATCTCAACAATGATGTATGCAGACGACATCGCCTTACTTTCACTATCAAGGTTGGGTCTGGAACGATTGCTGCAGGACTTTGGGGACTTATGCGAAGGTCCAGCATTAAAAGTTAATTTCACTAAAACCAAGATACTAGTGTTTGCCTTACGTTTCCAGCCTAGAGTGTGGCATATGGGGGTAAATAGTCTGGAACAAGTCTCCAGTTATAAATATCTGCTGGTGGTATTCTCTTATATCTGGGGGTGATATTCGCTCCTGGAGGACTCGTGCTATGTCATTGAAATCCTTGCGGACTAGAGAATCCTATTCCATTATTAAAAATGTTTATACCAATGGAGGGGGCAACATAGACATAGCATTAAAAATATATGTCATCAAATTCATCTCTAAACTGATGTATGGGGCTCAGATCTGGGCAGTGAAGCCCAATACTGCAAACATTATTGAACCTGTCATCAATTATGTGTTGAGATCTCTCCTGGGGGTCCTGAGATCTACTCCTATGGTTGTAGTGAATTTGGAGCTGGGCTGGCTGCCATGGTAAAGGCGACTAGATACTGCCATAGTCCCCTTTTGGTTTAAGCTGTGTCATCAGGGCTCATCGTCGCTTGCAGGCAGATGCCTTTTAGAGAAAGAAAGGGGTCATTATTCTGACCGCTGGTGGAATGAAGTAAAAAAAAAGATTTATTTCCTGGGGTTCTCCCCAGCATGGTTGAGACAGCTTCCTGAGGCTACAATGAACCTACTGGTAAGGAGATGATCTCGAGATATTGCACTCCAGGTGGATAGGGCTGCAGCAACCCTGGTAAAATCCTCTCCCTGGTACAAGTTAATTATTCCTAAGGTAGGAGGGGCAGGGTATATACAGGCGATTTCCAATATCCATCTTAGAAGGGCTTTTACATCTTTTCGCCTCCATTCGACTCTGCAGTGGTGAGAGGGCGTCATATGAGTATTCCCTGGTGTGAACGCCTTTGCCATGTGGCAAAGACGTAGAAGATGTTTCGCATGTCCTCTTTCACTGCCACCTGTTTAGTGCTTTAAGGACCCAGTTGGGCCTTATAGTAGGCCTTACTCATGAGGCTAGCTCAAAGCAGAAATTTATTTATCTTTTGGGAGATAACAACAGCGAAAGGTCCCTGTTGGTGGCTATTTTTCTGCATAGAATTATGAGGATTAGGAAGTCTTTAGATAATTAACTTTTTGGAGAGCAATCCGATGAATTATGAGGAGGCCCTTCATTAATTTCTGAGTTCCATTTATTGATGGAAGGGGGATAATGCTTTTTCGTTTTTGTTGTCTGTGGCCTTATGGGGTGAATGATGGATATATCTCAGATTCATGGCTTAGTTTTATTTTTGTAATGTAGTATCTATTTTACTTTTGTACATATGCCTATCATTGGCCCACTTCTATGATATATTTTAAAGTTATGATGGTTGTAAGGAATCAAATGCCTTGCTGATGTTCAGCCAAAGGGTTTTGATTGTCTGGCTGGAAAATGTCCTATATACAGAACCGTTTTGTTTGTAAGACATGCATGCTATGTGTCTATATGATATAGACACTAGCAGATAGACGTTTAGCTAAAGGTTTTTGATTGTCTGGTTGGAAATTGTCCTATACATAGAATCATTTTTGTAAGACACGTATGTTATGTGTCTACATGATATAGATATTGCTGTCTTATGGCAATGTACTTGATTGATTGTTTGATTGGTTGTTATGTTTCATTTGTTTTGTCTTGTTTTGTTTGCTTTATATGTGGATCAAGGCGAAAGCCAGTATCCTAAATAAATTGAAATTCTGGGATACAGGGAGACCTCACAACAGTTATGTACAAGCCCCAGGTTGGCCTGGGACATGAGCCCGGTCCCCCTGCCGGGGCCCGATCCTTCATGTCTGCAACTCATGGCGGGCCTGCAACAGTTTCAACACCTGCCATGAGTGGTGGTTTCACAGCAGTCATGTAACTGGAAATTTGTAACAGTAAGTACACATTATGATAGATTACGTGCACGTAGTTATGTGTAAAAACACACATTGCTGTGGTTTTGCAACAAAAGCAAAACCTCCAACAGTAGTGAATTCAGGAATTTCCAGGTCAGACCATTGCAGAGAGCCAGCTGCTTCAGCACTAAACAGACACAGCTCAGAGCAAGACAACAGGAAAAGCCACTGCCAACCAGCACAAGACAGAATTTTCAACAATGAGGTGATTAGAGACCCACAGAGGCTCAGGCAGGGATGGGTTAAAATACCTCCCCAGCTTGAACGCTGATCCATGGCCTGGGGGGAAGGAAGGCCCATTAGCCACGTTGCAGGGTAGGGGCATTATTTGCTAGGGAGTGGCCCACAAGGCAGGGGCCCCAAATGTCCCCCCCAGGCCCTGGATCTCTGGGCCAGGGTAGAGCAACCAGGCTGCAATAGTTGTCTATCCTTCTCACCCTTAGTGCTGCACAACTACCAGCTGTCCCTGCTACCGTGCAGCTCAGGAGAGGATGGGAAGGGCAGAATAGGAAGAGAAGGGGAGTGTAGCTTCTTGGGACTGACCCACCTCTCTAGTTTCCTCAATACTGCTCCTGCCGCCACCTGCTGCTGGCCTCTCTCCTTACACTGCTTCCCCACCGCCCCACACATCCTGGGCTGCGAGGAGGACCTGGCTCTTAGGCAAATGCTGGGGTGAACGGGAGTCACGGGACCTTCTATTTGCATCTGGTCTGTAAGAGTAGCCCAGCTTACTAAGCGACCCTAGGCTGCTGAGCTCTGTGGAGGAGCCGACTGACGGGCTAGCACATTCTCTCTGTTCCACAGAGCAACGCCACTCACTGTTCAGCCTCTCCTCCCCGAGAGCGGTGAACCTGAACTCTGGGTGTGGCCTCTCCAGCGTGAAACCAGAGATCAGCTGGGCGGCAGAGGAAAAACGCTCTGGTTAATTACCTGCCTGCTGAAGGAGTTTGTGCTGTCTGAGCTGTTGGGAGGCTGGGGCTGCAGAGACACAGTAAGTGCTTTCTCTTCAGCTGCAGTTGTGCTCGCTAGCCACGGGCTGCTTCTCTAAGGGATCGTCTAACCCAGGTAGCAGGAGAAAGAGTCTGTCAGGCAGGGGGAGGTGCTGGCCTCAGGCGGAGACATTCTCCTTAGAGCTGGGCTGGCCTGGGACCCTGACTCCCAGAGTGAAGGGAGCCTGCCGTAATATTCATACCTTCTAACAGTTCCTAATTAGGAAATACAGCTTGTCTTTTTGGGTGCTGGAATTCCACTGGCCTTCCTGCAAAGGGGGGGTCCTCCTTTCAGGCGAATCAGAGTGGGAGTGTGGTTGTTGCCCTGTTGGTCCTAGGAGAGAGAGCGACCAAAAGCCCGGGATTCGGGTCTCAGAGAGTTAGGCACCTCTTTCCTGGTTGCTTTACAGGAAAAACACTTGAGAGAACAATGGGGACCTAGTGGAATGAAATGATAAGCAGGAGAGTTTCTGTCCCTCTCTATGCACTTGGGCTGTTGGGAGGTGGGCTTGCCTGTATGAGGGGGCAGAGCTTATTCACTGAAGGGTGGAGCTTGTCGTCCCTGGCTACTCAAAATGTTGGGAGTTATACTTAGTAGGGGTGGTCTTGCTGGATCCAAACCAGGCCTTCTCCAGCAGGAGCTGGCATTTTTAAAGGGTCTCCGACTATGGCATGGCCAAAATGTTGTAGTGAAACTTTTCACTCCTATGGAAATCCAGCTGGTGCAGGCTAGAACCTGACTATGTAACTTCTACTTCCTGGAGATCTCTCAGCAGGAGTATAACGAGATTATATGGGCCTAGCTGGCACAGAAGATGGAATGGACTTCCTAGCAGCAGGGGATACACCTGCATCCAGGAGCATGAGCCCGAGTGCAGTTGCACCCCCTGATAGCTACACCCTTGCTCCAAGAGACTCTAAATTAGCCAACCAGGGGGCTCCCCCATCTGCTGCAAATCGACTAACTCCTCCCCAACACTTAACTTGCTAGGCCTGGGCCACCCTGAGCTCTTGACAGCAGTGAGGGGCTCCCACAACCCCAGGCTGAGCTTCTCTAAATAATTTTCATAGGGATGGAATAGTGTGTCTTTTCTCTTTCCCAACATGGACTGTGGGCTGTGACAAGAGGCTTGTACTGTCAGTGCGTGGCTAAATATGTAGTTCTTGGACCAGGAGGGTAGGGGGAGGTCCTGGTTCAAGTCTCGCCTTAGCCAGAAACTCACTGAGTGACCTTGGTAGGACTACCCCCCGTGGTGGTTTTTTACCTGATGCTCCCACATGCCAAAATGGAAGTGTCAGGTACAAAATTACCAAAGGTAGCAACCCTAGACCTTGGGCTAGTCATAATATTCTCTCAGCCTAACCTACCTCACAGGGTTGTTGTGGGGATTAAAAGCTGTGTGTGTTAGTTCTATGTGAAGCACTCTGAGTGCCATGGCAGGGGGGGCGCTATATAAAAAGTATTATTATTTTTAACAAGACCTTAGAGCAAATGGATAATTGCTTTCTGGGTAGGGAAGGGCACGTAGCTGGCCAGAGCCATCCCAAAAACCTACCCCAAAGGCTAAAATCTATCATGACGTGGCTTCCCAGGTGGACACCTGAATCAAATCTTCCTGTATGACCTGCAACCAGCTCTCAGTTTTTAAAGAGGCTGTGGTCACTAAATCCTGGCAGCACTGAGCAATTTGTGCTGCTGTCTCTACTGCCAAGTGTTGTGTGCTCTAGAACCCTGCCCCCAGGCCAATGCTCATGGCTTTATTTATTTTGTTGGATTTTTATCTCACCTTGCCCTGAAGGCTCAGGATGGTTAACATTATTATAAAAATACATTAAAAATGCAAAGAATAAAATACATATAAAATAACCATAACATCCCCTCCCCCAAAGTTTAGAGCAACTGTTTCCTCCCCTGTTGCTGTTTCCTCCTGTGAAAGAGCAATTCAGAGAACAAGAGAAAATGACTGACTGATTGTGATTTGGGAACACAAAGTGCTTTTGGACAGAACTTATTTGCTTAGCTCCAGCCCCACACAACTGACAATGATGCTAAGAGTCATTGGGAACAGCAGCAGGGAAAAACACACTCCCTGATGTTGTCCCTTTTAAACCTGGGGTGTCTGCCATAGCCTGTGGGCTGAATGGCCTGCCAGGAATTGGTCTGCCACCAGAACCATGAGGGAGAGCACCACTCTGTGCCCTTGTAACTGGGGAAGTGGGTAGAGCTGCTGCCATTTCCCCAAGATGCTGGGCAAATTCACATGGGAACAGAATGGCACTCTCCCTCTCATCAGTGGCTTCTGAGACGGCAACGGCAGCAGCAGCAGCACTGGTGCTGCATTTGCAGATACTGGGGGGGAAGTAGGGCCCAGAGAGAGACAGAGAGTGGGGAGCGAGAGAGAGAGAGAGATTGTGTGTGGATGCTAGATTTAACTGCTAGATATTTTTGACTGGCAGCGCCTATGCTACATGCCTGAAGAATGGCCCTGTGTGACCTGAAAAATTACTTATTTCCACCAATAGCATTTGATTGAATAAAAGAGATCATTTGAACCACATTGCTTCCCTCTCTGTCACTTGGGACCAACACAGCAACCACACAATCTCTCGAGATTTAAGTTGGACATATGTGGGCATGTGATTAAATTTGATTTAATTCAGGCATGTGATGTAACTTGGGCATATTGGGAACCAAATTAAACTTGGCGTTAACTTTTTCCATAAGTGGGCTGAACCCTCAATTGGGCTTAAAGTGTCAACAAATACTCAAGGAAATTAGTACCCAGCGCTTAATTTTTCCATGACCAAAAAACCCATGTTCTTTGATTTTTACTTTCATTCATCACCTAGCCTTTTCTGCATATGTGTAGCACAAGGGATTTGTGGAGGAGACTTCTGGGTCAGGAAACAGGATTATTACTAGAGTGATTATTACTATTGGGACTGGCCCAATTACTGGAGCCCACCCAACAGTTTGTCAATGGTGGGCAGTCTAAGCTTATCAGAGGGCCACAAGATCCTCTTTCCAGCCACAACAAACCTGGCTTGATCTGGAGCGCACGTTCTCTTAAAGCTCACCCTGAGCTGACTGTAGTCCTGTCCCTTGCAGAATGCCACTCCCAGCTGGTCTGCAACCTCACCATGTCCAAGTCCTAATTGGTCATGTGAAAGTTACACCCACCCTGGTTGCTGACCAGCAGCCACTGATTTAAGCTGAGCCACTCCATCCCCCACTTTAAACGAATTGAGCATGCTCATGGAACCATTTTGTGAGCAACCAAGCAGTCAGAACTGCTGTCAACTGTCACAGGAGCCCATAGGTGACAGGTAACTGTCAAGGGGGGCACAGGAGTGGGGGCTTGGCAGGAGGCTGGACAGGGTTCTATAGAGCTCCCCAAAATCGGGGGGGGCATGTGCCCCTCGTGTCCCCCCTATGAGTCGCCTATACAGGAGCCCCCTCTTAATTCCAGCCCATCAGACCTTCCCCTTTGCTTATACTACACATTATTATTTATTATTATTATTATTCTAAGCATTTGTATAGCGCCAGCTGTGTACCTGGCACTTTACAGAACAATGAGATTGATGTGGTCCCTGCCTACGGCTTACAATCTAATAGACGTGGAGGGGGAAGATAAGGAGAGGGGACATAGAGAGAGACAAGGGATAAAAACATTCAAGCAGATGCAAAGTCTCAAGTGCATGTGCTTGGCTTGGTTGCGGTCAGGCAGGAGTCAATGGGGAGGGCAGACAGTAAGTATTGAGAGGGAAGTTGTAACAGGCGTCGGAAAAGGCGGCGAGTAAGAGGTGGGTTTTGAGGAGGGATTTGAAGGAGTGGAGGGAGGGGGCGAGGCGGATGTGGGCAGGGAGGGAGTTTGAGGCATGGGGGGCAGCGAGGGAGAAGAGACAAAGGCGGTTAGGGGAGCAGGGAAGACGAGGGAGGGAGAGAGAGCGAGGGAGGGGACAGAGGAGGAGCGGAGAGTGCATAAGGAGATAAGGGCTGAGAGGTAAGGGGGAGCCAGGTTGTGAAGGGTTTTTTGATTATGTAAAGTTCTCAGTGTGCCTACTTCCTCTTTCTCAATCTCACGTAATTCTTCAAGGCAGGTATCATTTGCATTTTGTACCTTGTTCATGGCTTAGTGTATCATTGCTATAATACTTGCTGTCCATGTCACAAGTTTGCTCCTGCCCTAGAAATCACTGTTCTGGCACCAGACAGCAATCGCCCACACCCCGTTCCTTGCTAAGGTGAAATTGTGCTTACATGTAGGGCCCAAAGGCATGACACTCTAGGCATTCTCGGGCTACTAGGGAACCAAGTCTAGGGTTCATGCTTTGTCACCTAGCACCATCCCTCTCCCCACTCTCTTTATAGACATTGTGACTGCTCCAGCCCAACAGCCCCATTCTGGCACACTCACCCCCTTCCCTGTGTTTCTCTTTTTTTAAGTCACATAGAGCAGAGTTGCCATACGTCTTGAATTTTAAGACATACTATCCAATATTTCAGGCCCGATTCCCCAAGCTCCACAGATCAAAACAGTCCAGCTCCAGAGCATCACTTTTAAAAAACAACCCAAAAAAACGTGAACATAACTTCGGGCTTATTTACACATTGTTCTCCCAGTGGGGGAAGCCCATGCTGGCTTTCCCTGGGGGTTTGTGTGAAGGTGTTTTGCAAGACAAGGAAACTGCCTCCCTCCCACATTTCATACAATACTCAACCAATGCGGGAAGCCAGCCTGGGCTGCACTCTGTGTGGGCTTCCTCCACAAAAGGGATGATGTGTGAATGAGTCCTGAGTTGCCTGTTAATGTTCTGGCCCCACCCTCTCCGTACTGGCTCTCAAGCATGCCCTCACCCTGCAGCTATAATTTCCCCCATCTAGTCTGCCCTGGTTTGGAAATGTCTCACAGCTTCTGAAGTTACTACAAGGTAAGGAGCCCCAAGTTAGTTTGTCTGTGACATGCCTTGTCAGATGAAAGTACTGCAACTGGATGGCAAAAGCCTGGGTAAGTTTATACTGTGGCTGATGCTTTTTCCAGTTGTCTAGGTAATTACTCAGCAACAGTCACCCCCCATTGTTCCCACTTAAATACCATCTGCAGCAGAGTTCTTATTCCACCAGCAGGTAAGGTGTAGCCAATGGTGGGCAGGGGGGCACCATTTTAGATTTTGGTGGTTGGGTGCACAACTTTCAGCAAGGGTCCAGGGACGAGCTCTTGGATTCTTTTAAAGTTAAAATGTGGGAACTGGTCTGTTCTAGGACTACTTATTGTGCTTGTTTTCTGTTTATTTATTTTAAAAAAGTAATCGGAGGAGCTCAGCAAGTGGTATGAAACACAGTGTTTCCCCCTTCCCTCTCCAAACCCTTTTTAACTGGCACTTCCTGGTGGCAACCCCCACTCCAGATTTTCACCTATGGCTGCCTGTATGGAGCTGTTCATGTTCAGTTACGCAGAAAGAACTTTATTGGGGAGGGGGGGTGAGGGTATGGGGAAGTTAATGTTGCTTGACAACATTCTGTCCTCCTATCCTCCCAAATGGCAATGCTGGCAGCCAGACCCAGAAACTGCAGAAAACCAGGAACAATGATCAGCTCCAAAGTACACAAGAGACTGGAAAATTAGACATTGTCCAAGAAAGGGCTCAGAATTTCCAGCTCACACAGGAATTGTAGGGGGTTCTTAAATCTTAAGGTGTCAAGGCTCTCCGTAAAACCATGAGAGTTTGGGGTTCAGAAAAGTACACAGAGGATTGGCCCATAAAGAGCTACTAGTCAAGTTGGTCAGGGGGTGAGATCTCTGACTGCCAGGGCCTCGAAGTGAACACAAGGAAATGGATAATTCTGTTATGACCTGTTGTACGCTTCTTTAAAGCAACAGAAGTTGGCCAGTATCAGAGACAGGATACTGGACTTGACAGACTATTGGGCTGACCCAGTATGGTCATTCTGATGTTCTTCTGAGAATCTCAAATTTCATTTTTAATCAAAGTGTCTCAGCTTCTCAGTTGCCCCCACCCCTTTCCAGGGAGTTGCTTTTACCATGAAAGTCACACTTTTTTAGTGTTTTTAAATGGCTCTTGGATGGTTTAATAGCTTTTTAGTTTCCCTTTTGTGGTGTGTCTTGTTTTTTTGCCTTGCCATGAGTTTTACCTTCTTTTACACCTTTGTTCTTCTTTTATTTGACACAATATGGCCTGATGGCCACTGCACCATTAAATAAATTCCACTCGCTCTCAATTGCCCCATGGTCTCAGTCTATACCAGGGGTAAGAAAACTTTTCCCTCCCAGGGGCCACCTTGAAAATTAATACAGTCTCTGAGGACCTCCTAGAAGTTGGGGATGGGATGTTTAAGGGAGGTGCACTCAGAAAGAGGAGGGTCCAGATCATGAACTTGTGCCATGGACCTGTCTCCTATCCTTGTGTACATGCTCACATCTCTGCTCCCTTCCCCTGAGCTCAATCTTTCAGTGTTTTGGAAATAGGAACAGGATCTGGGGGACCAGATTCATGAACCAAAAAGGGGCCAAATAAAAACTAGCTGCAGGCCACATTTGGCTTCCAGGCCTGAGGTCTCTTCCTTGGGCCCTCCAGGGCCAAAGTTAGGGTCAGGCAACATAGGCACTTGCCTAGGGCTGCATATTTTTTTGGGGGGGTGGTAGATTTTAGGGAGTTGCGGGCTTCTGTTCTCAGCCCACATCTGCCCAGTCATGGTGCCCCCTTCCTCCACTGCTGCTGCAACTGCACTGCCTACAGCCTGGAGGGGGGACCGCTGTCCATCCCCACCTGGAGAAGCCCTGTACTGCCCTCAAGCCTCCTGAAAACCTGCTCTGTGGTGGTGCCGAGCGCGAAGGAAGAGACTGCTTCTGTGCTGGGTAGGCACCGCCGTTATCTCCCTTCCTGCCTCAGACAGCAGCCTGTGTGCTCACCAGAGCTCTGGAGGTGGGTGGGGTCAGGGTCAGCACCAGCACCCTGAGTTGCCTAGGGGTGCTAAAATCCCCCACTGCTGCTGCAACTGCACTGCCTGCAGCCTGAGGGGGGACCCCCGTCCATCCCCACCTGGAGAAGGCCCTTTCTGCCCTCAAGCCTCCTGAAAATGTGCTCTGTGGTGGTGTGGAGCATGTAGGAAGAGACTGCTTCTGTGCTGGGCGCTGCCATTATCTCCCTTCCTGCACACAGCAGCCTGTGTGCTCACCAGAGCTCTGGAGGTGAGTGGGGTGGGGTGGGGGCCGGGTCAGCAGCCTGAGTTGCCATGGGGTGCTAAAATCCTAAGTCCAGCCCTGCCGCCCCCTCTCTGACTCCCCCACCTGGCCTACACAACTCTCTCATTTACACAAAACAGTAATTGCCTATCCTCTGGCATTTACTCCAAGGCACTTCTCAGGAAGGGAAGTGCCCTTTACCCTGGGATAAAGTGCCCTTTTTGAGTCAGGGTAGCTACCTCCTCCATCCAAGGAGGGAACTGCCCCAGAATTCAGGAGATGGTGTGAATATTCCATGGTAAACTACTCTGGTTTAAAGAACCACTTGGGGCTAAAGTGCCATTTTTAGGGGGATGTCAAACAGTCAAGACCAAAAATTAATTAGGTCCTGTGTTGACAAAATGCTCTCCTTGGGGTCACTGTGGGTTATCCTGTGATGGACACCAGAGCATTCCCATTATGTATGACCACTTCTGAGACATTGTGCTCTGTAATTGCTCTTACACCAGGGGTTAGTGCAGTGTAACTGGCCCCTGTTTAAACAGGAACTATATCTAGCCCAAAGTCTGTGAATGCTCCAAGGCAGGGCCTGCTGCCCCGCAGAGTGTAATCATGGGGGAAACTGAGAAAGTGCACTTATGTGCATTATATCTTAGGCCATCATTGTACCAGCTGAGAAAATGAGGCAGTATCTTTTATTTAAATCTCCAGCTTAGCTGATCAGTTAATTAACTCAGAATGTCACCCAGAACAATTTACCCTTCCAGTCCTTGTTTCTCTTTGTAGTTTGCAATGAGGTTTCTGGCAATCGCTCTAGATTAACGTGCTCATGTGGTTGAGGAATTGTTTACCAAAGCAGGAGGCCAGCTGGCTATGACTGGGCCCAGGTGTCTCAGTCTCTGACTCAAGGCAAGTGGGAGGAGTGGTCCAGCTTAAATGGGCCCTATGGAATCGCTTCTGCCCCTCAGTAGCAGGGAATGAAGCTGCACTGCCTGTCCCTAGTACAGCTACAGTTACAGCCTTGCCCCAGGGAGGCCCCCAGCTGCTGCCACAGCACAACCAGCTTGGTGCTCGTCCTCCCTCACACCCCTAGGTCCCGTGATCTCTTCCATTACTAACAAGATGAAACCACAGACACGGGGGGCTGAGGGAAGCTGCTCCTCATCCCTATGGTGCTTAGATAAATAAAAACATACAGTAAAGAAACCTTCCAGTGCAGCAGTGTGAAATCCTTGGAAGGACCCAGCTGCCCAGTTAAGCACCTGGCAGCAAGGATGTGTATAAGCGATCCTGTTCCCTTGTGAGCATGTGAGTGGCACAGGCTTTCTCTCTGTGACTGTTGCTCTTTTCATGCCAATATAATACAACACTTGGATGTGGGAGTACCTGCTATATTGCAGTACACACTGTGACTGGAGAAAGAGTATGTGCTAGCAGAAGCAAATCTATATGTGCTCTTCCCCTGTGGTGGTTGTCCCCCTTCCCCTCCAGTAAAGCAGATGACAATACTGCCATCCTGATGTTCCAGATGCTTAGCACTCCCTGGGCACTGCCGTGAGTGATTCTATCAGGCACAAGGAAAGGGAGTGGGGGAGGGGGTGGCCAGCCTTGTGCTGCTTCAGTCTTTGATGGGGGAACAAAGAAAGAGAGAAAGGGAATTGGTTTGCTTAAAATAAATTATCTCTTTTTTTGTTTTTAGAAATCTCCAAAGAGGCTAGTCTTCCCCTTCCCCTGGTACTGCCAGATGAATCCTTTGGTGACCCAAAAATGTAGACTTGGAAGCTTGTTCTCAGCCTGAAAACCGGAGTTGCTGGAAGTTCTCAAGTGTTTGTGTTAAGCAGGTAGGTATTGCTGAAAACAAAAGCTTGAAACAGATTGAATGCCCTCCCACCCTGTTGTTGTTCATCTAGTCCCCATTTTCCCTGTTACTCCCACTTGTGAGCCTATAATCCTGCTAGCTTTCCAGACAACTGCAGAGCATTCTTAGGGAAATAAGCTAGAAGCTCCATAGGGCCAGGTGTTCAGGATGGTGGCCTTCTGGGCATAGTACCCAGAGGTCCATGTAAGTCCCTCAAATGTGAGGATGTGACTCGGACCGGGGGCTATTTCTGGGACTTGTTTGTGTCAGACTGGGACTGAACTGGCAGCTGCACAAGCCTTGGTTTGACTTTGGTTCATTCAGCAGGGTACAAGTGGGAAGCGGGTGTCAAAATTTATTTTGCTGTAGCAGCCACAAAACCTAGGGCCAGCCCTTAATGTAAACAACCCCACAGGGCAAAGCAAACCCATCTGTCATCGGGGAGGGGGGCTCAAAGCAAACCCATCTGTCATTAAGTGGGGGGGCTCAATCCCATTTCATGTCATGTTGAAGGTCACCTTTACTCTTTCTGTGACTTTGGGTTTCCTACCTACAAAATGCTGAGTCCTTTTTGAGTGGTTTGGTCGAGCTAATATGAAGGCTTCTGACCTACTGCTTGCAAAGTGTGTGGTAATTGCTTTAAGGCCATTCCATGAATCTGCAGCCACTGGGCTGCCAGTGCTAAGAGCCAAATGAAAGAACCATTTCCTGACTCTGCCCTTTAATAATGCAGGAAAGTTGCTTATTATCTCATCTTTCATAATGCTACAGAACTGCGGTAGTGATGATACGCTGTAAAGGAGAATGTAGCGCTAGGGATGCTGGAAAGATGCATGTTGTTCACTAGGAAGCACTTGAGTTAGCCCCCTGCATATTTCAAACCCCCACCCCCAGGCTCACCCTAGACGTGTTTGAAATGTCAGTTTGTCCCCTTCCCAATTATGCTCCTCCAAAGCTGTGTTGTTCCGCTGGGGAAAGGTGACTAAAGGGTTAGCCATGAATTAATGCTGCACTTCTCTGGGGTCCTGGCAGCATCTGTGCCCCATGTATTGTGTTGTGCCTTGCCCTGGACATGGGAGCATATTTCCTCTGTAAACAAGGTCTGTGGAATATTTTCAACATGGGGCTTACTTGAGATGCCTGAATTGCCAGTTGAGCCTGATTTTCAGGTTCCTCTTTTGCATTTCTTCTCCAAACTCCCCACCCCCAGATTATTTTCCCAGCAAGTAAGGAAAAGCACTTGACCAGGGATGGATAGTAAGTTAGGTTTTGTGATGCTGAGATAAAGGTTTTACAGTGATTTTGACTTCTGTTTTGAAATCCCGGGGACCTGGTTCTCAGAGCAACTGCAGTTCTCCCTGGCCCCAGAGGGGGCTGCAGGGAATAGGGTGGGGAGGAGAGGTTGCTTGTGAGTTCCTTGTCAATCTGTCTTGCCCCATGCTAGGCCATGTCCTTAACCCTGGGCATGTTTCTAGCACTGTGTGAGGCCCTGGTGTTCTTGCTTCCTATCCGGTACATCACCCTGGCAGTGCAAAACAGTTGCTATTGCTAACAAGTCCTTCAGGTTCAGAGTTCTCTCTGCCTGTGCAGAGGTGATGACTGGATAAGAGATTCTGATCTGAGCTAATCCTCTCTTTGGAACATGTCCACTCTTTGGAGCTGGTTTCTGGCATTTATGGCCATTCTAATGTCTGGCAGCGGGTTGATAGGTCTTTGGGTGATCTCCTTGTGGACTTCTGCATGACTCGCAGCAAGAACTGCTTTGAGGCAGGGGGTATTTCTTCTCAAATGTACAAACAAACTTTGACATTGAAGAGGCACCTTGTCTTAGGCTTCTTTCAGATGCTACCTGGGAACTTTTGCAATTGCTGTGGCAGCTCTGTAATTGTGAGGATTTGTGCCCGTGAGAATGCACTAATCCCCTTTTAAGGTGTGAGAACACCCGCTGTTGTAACGGCTACATTAGAGGACCTTGTCACCCACGGGTGTTTCGCACCTTAAAGGGGGATTAATGTATTCTGACAGGCGCAATCCCCATGGTGATTGCAAAAGTTACTGCCCCTCCCCTGTAGCATCTGAAAGCAGTCTTAGACTCGTTCTGCTTGTTATTCCTCAACCAGTAACTGCCTCAAGAAGGGGTGAATGTTGAGAACAATAACCCAAGAATGAAACCAGGGCAGTGAGTTTGTAACCATCCCAGAGCTAAGAGCTATAAATCCAGGACATTAAAGTCACCCTTTGATACTAAGCCTGTTAAAGTAAACAATGTAGTTAAAAAATGCCCCACATCCCACCTGAATTCTGCCCTGCAGTGTCATCTGGCAATAACTGTTGCCCAGAGGCCACTCTTACCTTGTTCTTGGTCTGTGATTTTTACCTAATTATGTTATGGGAGCATCTGTCTGCATCCTCGTAGTCCATTCGGTTTTTAAAGCCGCATTCTTCGGGAGCAGGACATCCCCTAAAGTCACTATTAAAAGAAAGATATATGTGACGTCATCTGACTTCAGGTTAAAGGTTTAGTTTTATAAGATTTAAGGGCCAAGAGAAACTCACGTAACACCTATTGAAAGTGGTTTTAAGGGAATTCATTGGAGGTAAAACTTGTGTGTGCCTGCTGGGTAAGGAAGCTTTCAAGTAACTGTCTGTCAGGAAGTTTGAATAAGTCTGGGTAAGGAAACTGTTCAGCTATCTTGTGACACCTCAGGGATCAGAAATACACCAATAGGATAAGGGCGATTAACATCCAATCAGAAGAGTTTGTATCTTCTTGACTCAGCTCATCAGCAGGGGTGGGGCCAAAGGCAACTCACTAGGTCCCAGAAATCTGCTTGTCCTAACCACTACCACCCACTCCCTCTTGACCCAGCCAAGTGATATTAGCAAGGACAACTTAATAGGAAAGCAACAACTCGATCAAGAGCAGCATTTCTAAAAGAGACCTTCCAGCTGGTTTATAAATTTATTAGGGAAGGTTCAAGCAACACTATCCCACACTGCGTAACAGAAAAAAACAAAACTCTGCCTCACCCTAACATACATCTATACATCAGTCATCGCCCCCCCCCCCCCAAAATCCATCAATCCAGAGACTCAAATTAAGTCATTACATACAAGTCCGTCATTCCCCCTTTAAAACAGACCCAGCCACTAGCCCCCGACCCCCAGTACAATCTTGTGTAAAAGTCCAATCCTTCAGACTCTCCCATCCCAGTGACACAGCCATAGTGTTTCTTGCTGGTTGCTATGAACATAGTCCACCAGTCAGTATTCACATGCAAACACTTTTGCCAGTCTGAACACCTGTAGGTCTGATAGCACCTCCTGGTGGTGCAGCAAGTTATGTGCACACAGAAGAGTTTCCTTCACACAGTTGATCAGGATCTATGACCTGATGGATGAGGAGAACACCCTGCAAACTGGCACCTTGGCTGTCAAGGTGATCTCTGGGTTCAGCCGGCACAACCAGACCTCAGTATGTTGCCAGACTACACATTTTGCTGTCTCATCTGCAGGGTATCCCCCTTGCACATAGGTATTGGTTGATGGCTGCTGCCAGCAGTAGAGACAATGGTGCAGGGAGTAGGCAGTCATGTACTATAGCCCATGCTACTACCAACTAGAACATATTAGCTGTTTCTCTGGCCTGTCTCTGATGTTTAGCCAAATTTAATTCCAACCAATTCTGGGGCACTAACAGGTCAGGGTGACCTCAACATGAAAACAGTTCACATGCTTCTTTAGGGTGCTGTTTTCAGGGCTATGGTCTGCACTCATGAGGCTAAATTCAGTTTTATCCAGCTGCCCCCATTTGTCCAATAAGTCCCCCATCAATGTTCAAAATGTAGTAGAGGATGTCGCCTAGACACAGATACCTCTTCTTCCCCCTCCTGTAGGCTGTTGGAACAGCCAAGGTTACAGTAGCTAGCTTCCATCATCAGTTCCCCTGGATATCTTCCAGGTAGCAAACCACAGCAAATCCATGTGTGCACCATGGCAAAATCTGTACTTGAAGTGACCAAATATAATGTTTGTCCCTGTGTAAGACAGCAGGAACTGTGGCAAGTATTACATGTACAGAGTCCTGGTATGTGGTTATTCCACACCCTCCTGTCCCTGTGAGCTTGTAGTGTGGGTACAGCCTTAGTTCCCATGGGCTTTAGTAACATTTTCAGTTCTTCCCCTAATGGCATAGGTCATATGGTTGCTTGAGTGCCTTCTCTGGACCTTGGCATATTTAGGCTAGGAGTCGATGGAATGGCAGGAGGCAAGCAGACCTTGCTCTAAGCCACTGTAGCAGTGCTCACTTGGGAACAAGCTGAGACATGCAGACTGGCTATTTGCATGAGAAGCAAAGGAAACTTGTCTTTGGTGTTGTATAACTGCCTCTTCCCCACCCCCCAGCTGCCAGAGGATGCCTGACAAACACGTGGTGCACTGCAGATAGCAGGAAGTCCCTGGGTTCTAATTGGACAAAACAGAGCATTTCCTACAAGAGGGCCAGCTAGCTGAATAAACTACCACAGTTTGCACCAGCTGATCTCCCCATGCAGCCCCATGGAGGACTGTTAAATCAGTTTGGAGTCAGTTCTGTCTATAATGTGGGCTGGATTGTATGAGGCATTCTGCATTTGGAGAGGCAGAGAGTGAAATCAAATGCCCTGTAGCCTATGCTGGGAGGGTATACTGAGCTGGGAATTCCACTTAATTTCTACTGCTACTGCAGGCTATCTGTATTTCATACCCTCTCCGCAGTCCTTAGGTCTCAGACCCCAGCCTTAGAAGGCAGGCAAGGAATGGCCACAAAGCCATAGCTAAGGTTGCAACAACATTTCTAATTGGATCAGAGACAAGACACTGAGATGTGGGGAAATGCTTTCAAAACTTGAGAGAAAACTTGAATTGTCTGTGTGTCTTTGTAGGGATAGCGATGGGTGTGTTTTTACAGCTGTCCTAAGAGGTTTTACAACCTCCCCAGAAATGTTTTGGCAAGGACATCGGACCATTTTTTTGGCCTCCCTCTTGCAAATCCTTTGTAAGGATTCTTGCTTTAAAATTTGCCTTAATAGCAGATGCACATGGAGAAGGATAAACCTTGGTGTTTAGATTATAAATCCTTTCCCCAAGATTGTTTTTCCTTTTTTACTCTTTTCCAGACTCCTATCATTGCTAGATCTAGTCAGTCAGGGAAATAATCCGAAAATGGAGAAGAAAGTCTACCGTCTGAAGGAGGTGTAGGAAAGTTTTCATCTGTGCTTCTTTCATATGAGAAAAAGAGGTGTAAGTGAAATAAATTAACATGGGCTCTCTTCTGTAAGGATCATGTAGATGGAGCAAATGGGTAGTTTGTTTTTTGTTTTGTTATGTGTGTGGAGGTGCAGAGGAGTTGGGTGCAGAAAGGGCTTGGCAGAGGAGATAGGATTCATGAATAAATAAATAAATATAAATATTCATTGTGACTTAGCTGCTCTCTTTCTTGTTCTGTTCTACTAGTGTTTGGAGTTGGGAAGACAGGAAGTCCTAACTCACCTTAACCATAACGTTTTGTCTGTGTATTCAACAAGAAGCTGCATGCACTCAGCCACCTCAGTTCTTAGAACTCCAACTGAACTTAGAACTCCAGTTCTTAGAACTCCAATATGGCCAAGATAAGACTGCATTTACACCTTCAGCAGCGGTCTGGTCAGTGCATATTTTGGCTCCGGGAGAGAATCCAGAAGCCAAAATATGTGCAGGGTTTGGTCGGTGCGAAAGCCCCCTCGCATGGCTTTGCCAGTGAACAGCTGGAAGAGTGCAGAGCAGGGAAATCCAGCTCTGCACTCTTCTGGGTGATTTGGGGGAGGGGGGGGGGGGAGGCATGCCTGGCCCAGGAAATGTTTCGCACCAGCCAAACTCCGTGCATATTTTAGCTTCTGGATTCTCTCCCAGAGCCAAAATAAGTGCAGACCGGCCCACCACTGCAGGTGTGAATGTGGTCTTAGTCACTTAGCCACGCTGCCTTTCACAAACTGTGTTTTCAATAGCTTTCCACTAACCAGTTCTCAGTTCCTGATCTTTAATGTGCTGCTGTCTAGATTAGAAAATAGCTGTGTGAGTAATTAGGAATGGAAGTGTGTCCCCTGTGGCAGAAGCTGCCAGGAGCAACCCTGCCCTTTCCAGGTGACCTTCACTAACACTCTGGCTTTCAGGTTGACCAGGCCTGATTTCGCAACTGGCCGCATGGCAGGATTTCGCAATCCCAGGGGAAGGGGCCTACAGCCAGCATGGCTGGAGGGGTCATTCTCTGATTGGACCAGGTACAGCCAGGTAACCTCCCAAGGACNGAATGAAATTGCATTGCATGGATTTAACATTAAATGCATTTTCTGAAACACAAGTTGTTTCCTGTTTCGATGACTTGGCTGCTTTAGACTGAACTTTGTCTTTCACCCTCCTGAGAGGGGGAAGCCCAGCTTGTGTTCCATTTTCCTGCACCAGTTGTCTAACCTAGCCCACCCTTTGTAGCTTTTAGGTTAAGGGGATTAACCTGAAAAGCAACTTGTTCCTCATTGGAAAATGCTGCATCCTGAGATTGTGTCCCCCTGCTTTGGAAGGTGCATCTCCCCGTTATACAAATGAGGCATCAAAACCCTTCCAGCAGTGCATGTATCCCTTTGGTAGCTAGAAATGCAGGGACAGACATTGGCTTGTCTCTTCTACTCGGTGTGTGTGTGTGTGTGTGTGTGTGTGTGTGTGTGTGTGTGTGTGAGCAAATACGCCTCTGTACGCTCAGGCGGCAGAAATTGGGAACTGTTTTATACTGGCTTGCGAGCCTGGCTGTTTAAAGAAGCAGAGGAGGTCTCCTTCTCCCCAGGGGGATGAGACTGGAAATTTAAGTAAATACCCTGGGTGGTGGCAGTGGGAAGAGACTAGATAATAAGTGGGTAACAGGGTGCCGGGAGGCTGGGGTGAACCCCAGTGTGCTCCGTTACGCGACTGCAATCTCCCAGGGACTCTTTTACCCTTCCCAGTTCCTTCGCTTGCTGGCGAGTGATAACTTTGGAGATGAGGAGAGGTTCTTCCCCTCTCCCAGGCAATTCAGAAGCCTCACCTGGGAGATACGAGCTTCCTCCCTCTGGTTCTTCAGGAGTTGGGGAATTATTTTCCTCAGGGCATTCTGGGGTAAGTGAGCTTACATCTCCAGACTGCTTGGGCTGGGAGTTCACCTTAATGATTTTTCACACCCCCAACACATCTTGCCCCACGAGTAAGGGAATAGGCGCATCTTCCTCCACCCCCACTTCTGCTATCACCTCCTTCCCCTGCCATTCTATGGGCAGTCTAGCTACGGGGAGCTGTTCAGCCTTCCCATGTCTCCCCCACCCCTTGGCCCACAGCTTCCTTCCAGGGATGATGTCAGAGGGAGAAACCAAATTAGCACTGATAATGGTCACTCTCGCCCCAGAGTCCAGCTCTCCCATAACTGTTCTGCCTTTAACCCTCACTGGTTCCTTGAAGCAGCCTGTCAGCTCAGCGGCATTAGTTATTTTATAGCTGGTTAGGTTCTCAGGGACCTCCTCCTCCCCTTGGGCTAGTGTTACCCTCTGCACCAGCTCTGGGCTAGGGGTCTCTTCCCCACCCCCCGCCATCACTCTGCGGACAGGTTCGGGTTTAGGGCGTGCTAGTTTAGGGCAGGCATTACGTAAGTGTCCCAGTTCATGGCATTCGTAACAAGCTCGTTCCTTTGGGAAAGGGGGAGTGTGTGACTTGGGGTGCACAGGCCCCTTGCGCTCTGCAGGCCCCTGGGATCCCCCCTCCTGCTTGGGGTTTACCTCCCCTCTGTTCCCTCCTTTTTGAAAACCTTTTTGATCCCTCCCAAAGCAGGTAAGATCTCTCTTAGCCCCATCCCTATTCAGCAACAGCTGGTCAGCCAAGTCAGCTGCTTCGCTGACTGTCTTAGGGCCTTTATCTTTGACCAGGTGCTTAATTTCCTGGGGACAGCGGAAGTAGAACTGATTGAGCCCCATAAGATCCAGCACCAGCTCCTGGGTCCCAGCTTTGGCCCCATCCACCCACTTTCCCAGGGCTTCTATCAGTTGGGCCCCAAACTCAGCCATAGATTGCCCTGACTGAGGTTGCAGTGTGCGAAACAGCTTCCTAAAATGGTCTGGGCCCAGCCTGTAGCGCTTGAGCACAGCCTCTTTGAAAACAGAATAGTCATTAGCAGAGTCATTGGGCAAGCTATCAAAGATCCCCGACATTGTCCCGGTCACAAGTCCAGCCAGATAACACATATACTCATCTGACTTCAAGTCCCATCTGCGAGCCTGCTTCTCAAAAACACTCAGGAACACCTCGGGGTCGTCTCCCTCTTTGAAGGAGGTGAAGTCTTTTGGTGTCAGCTTGTGGGGTGCATTCAACTTCCGCTGGTGCAACGCAACTTCGTGCTCTCGCTGCTCCTTCTCATGCTGGCACTGAGCTTCCTGGGCCTCTCGCTGCTCCTTCTCATGCCTCTCCTGGGCCTCCAGCATCCGTTCTTCATGCTGGCGTTGGGCTGCCTTTTCTGCTCGCTGTCGTTCCTTGTCTGCGAGTAGCCTCTCCTGGACTGCCAGCTCCTTCTCCCTAAGGCGGATCTGCTCCCGGATCAGGTCCTGCTGCTCAGGGGTATCACCAGTCGCCACATTGGGAAGGGTTGCTCCCCCTCCTGCTGCTAGATCACCAGTCTGGTCCTTCCCCAACATTTCGAAGGTCTTTATAAGCTGTTTTAACTGTTCATTATTTAGCCCTTCAGTGGGTAGGCCTCTTTCTGAGCTTCTTTTAAAAGGTCAGCTTTAGTAAGTTTATGGAGTCCCTTGGGCAATCCCAGCAGGGTACTTCCCTGTTTTCCAGAACTCATGCACCTGTTTGCTCTTGCACTGCTTATCTAAGCCCTATCTCTGTAGACCCGGCCCAGATTTATTCAGATCTGTTTTGCTCAAAGTTCAAAATCAAAAGAAAAAAACCTGGTTTCCCAGTTTGCTAGGGAGTGTTCTCCTCCCCCTCTCAGCAAATCACCAAATTAATGGCTGAAAGGATTTCTCAGTTTGGCTAGAAGAACTCTTTTCTCTGCCCTGATTAGCCTAACAATGAAACAATTAACACTGGTTTGCCTGCTACCTGGCCAAACCAAAGATTTAGGAAGAAGCATGTGTGTAGCTTGCTTGGGGATCAATCCCACCGCTGCCACCAGTTGTCGCGTAACGGAGCCCACTGGGGTTCACACCAGCCTCCCGGTACCCCGTTACCCACTTCTTATCTGGTCTCTTCCCGCTGCCACCACCCAGGGTATTTACTTAAATTTCCAGTCTCATCCCCCTGGGGAGAATGAGACCTCCTCTGCTTCTTTAAACAGCCAGGTTCGCAAGCCAGTATAAAACAGTTCCCAATTTCTGCCGCCTGAGCGTACAGAGGCGTATTTGCTCACACACACACACAGATCTTTTAGATCAAGAAAAAGGAATATTACTTTAATGGTATTTTAAACCCAGCATCACAGGCTACAACCATGTGAGGTACTTTGAATCCTTGAGCAAAAGCAATTGATCAGAACAGTTTAGGCACAGTGGCCTTTTTAGCAGCATCTAGCCTAAACTGGTCCCTCAGATGTAACATTCAATTGCTCACAGCTTCAGGTGCGCCTTTGCCTTGCAGCAAAGGGGTTCAGTCCTTAGGTTCAGTTTAGTCCAAACAGGCCAGGAGCCATTCCCTTAGCTCCCTAGCGCAATGTCAGTGTCCGGAGCAAACAGAAGACAAAATGGAAGACTCCTTGAGAGGTGTGGCTTTTCTTTTTAAAAGCCCCCCTATCCCTCAATCGTGATTGGTCCTTGGGAGGTTACCTGGCTGTACCTGGTCCAATCAGAGAATGACCCCTCCAGCCATGCTGACTGTAGGCCCCTTCCCCTGGGATTGCGAAATCAGGCCTGGTCAACCTGAAAGCCAGAGTGTTAGTGAAGGTCACCTGGAAAGGGCAGGGTTGCTCCTGGCAGCTTCTGCCACATCCCCTACCCTCCTCCAGGGACTGGTTTGCACAGAAAGGGGCACATGCTCTGGGAACTCAGATAGTAGAGGCCTTCCATGGCAGATTCCCAGCCCTACTGATGACCCATGCAGGGCTGGCCTTAGAATTTGTGGAGCCCAAATTCAAAAATAAAATGTGGGGCCCCCCATAGCCCTGCCTCCCATAGCTACACTTCTTTAGCAATTGGCAGTCTAGTGCTTGTCTGGCAGTCATCCCAACAAGGCTCTCTAGGAGGGGTGGCAGGGCCCCACAGGAATGGGCCCCTTAGGATCAGTGATGATGGAACAATGGGGTAGTACTTCCTGCAGGGCCCCCCTAAACTGCGAGGTCTGAGGCAAATAAATAAATAAATAAATGGTGTCCCTCTAACCTAAGGCTGACCCTGAACCCATGTAAGAATACCCAAAGTACATTCTCTCAATGTCTGTCTGTTTATCTCTGCCTTTCCCTACTTTTCCACTGAGACGTGGAAGATTTTTGAGCCCCACTTTGTCACTTTAGCTTGAATACCCAGCTCTCTTGGGCACTTGAATGGCTCATGCCACAGACAGTTTCTCCCATCTCCTCCATCTAACTCTGGCACTGCTGCTAGTTCCCTGACACAATGCCAGTGCATAGGTGTGTGTGTACAGAGCATGTGTAGGGCAAGACCAGCCCATTTCATGTTTGTTGCCTGGGAGGGGTGGGTGACAAGGAAGCCCCACTGCTGAATGCTGTGGCAGGATGGACATGGTGTCCCTCTAACATGTCTCACTCTCCCATTCTCTCTAAGGGTAAAGGCAGGGCACCTGTGCAGTTAGCACCCCCTGCAGGAAGCCATCCATCCATCCAGGGGAGTTGGCTGCCATGCGATGCTTCCCAAGGCGCTTTCTTACAGCTACCATTTCAGTCCTCGTGCTCCTGCTCTTCATCAGCCTGTGTGTGCGGCACCAAGAAGACCCTAGGGTGGTAAGTACAGAAGGAGACTGGTCTAGTTGCTGTAAGGGTGGACAGGAAAACACCTCCACCATCGCCAGCAGGCTCTGCCGTCCTTTTCTGCTGCTGCCTCCACTTGCTCCCAGTCAGACCAATGCCCTCTTGGGGCAGCTTCCTCTCTTCTAGGGGAGGAAATTGCTAGAGACACACTTTATGATTGGGCAGGACAGCCCCCCTCCTCTTGGTCCAATTTCCTTTCACCCCAGGACTTATGCTCCCTCTCTTCCCTTCCCTCCTCCACTCTGTGGACTGTCCCCCTCTTCTTTGCCCAGCAGGTTAAGCTGAGGGACAAGTGAGGAGGGGCAGGACCGTGGGTGTCTCCTATAATAGGTCTGCTCTTCCCCATCCTGGCTCTGAGGAAACCCATAGGTTTGCTTTGCTGGACCCACCCACTCCATTCTCTGTGGCCTATTCCCTTGGGGTGCAGGGCTGATTGTTGTGTTTGACTATGGTTGTTCCCTCACTAACTGTTCCCAGGGCATGAAATTTCAGATCGAACTCTGGGAACAAAACAAAACAAAAATTAGTCACCAGACTTTACCCTGCTATTAAACTGTTGCCCACTACACCCCTGAACCAGTTATCAGCCTTAGTTTTCCAGGGGCCAGTGGCTCCTGGGCACCTGCACATTTTGTGCCCTGCTGTTCCTGTCTCTGCTTTGTCCCCCAGGAAGATGCACGGCGATGGGCCCAGGACATGGGGCTGCAGCAGCTTGGTGCTGACTGGAACCTGCGCAGCTTCCAAGAGCTGGGGAACCCTGCTGCCCCCCTGAATATCACCTACCACCACCTTGCTGGCATCCTCCCCATCCAGAAGAGTGAGTACCCATGCCACAAACAGGCAGGCTCTGTGGGGCAGGGCAGGTGGTATCCGAGTAGTGAGGGGATGTGTAACAAGCCAGGAAGCACACCTTGGAGCCGAAATAAAACCTGCTCTTTTGAACAGCTGTTCAGGAAGATTGCAGATCAGACTCTGTGTCCGCTATGACAGCTGGGCAGTGAGCTCCAGGTGGCTTTAGTAGGCAGGTCATTTAAGCTTAGAGCAACTGCAGAAATCACCCTACTGAACCAGATTAAGAGAGGTGTGAGATTGGTTTTAGACATGAGGGAATGATGAGTTTTGGAGACTTAAACTGAAGTAAAAACCTTGTGTAGACCAGGCCCAAGTCTCTCTCTCGTCTTTTCTCACAAGCACTTCTTGGGAGGTAAGTGCTTCTTCGCCAACTTTAGCCTTCCCTTTGTTTTTTCCACAAGTAGAAGGGTTAAAATGAGGGTAAAGGGGAGGTACTCACCTTCAGAAAGAAGTGAGGTTAAAGGGGAGGGAGGCTCCTACTCTGTGGGAGCATGCTTAGAGAAAGAGAAGAATGGGGAGAAATCCCGTTTGTCTAATCTGCTGCTGCCCCAGCAACCCCTCCCTCTAGAAACCTTCATGCCTCACTGGCTGTGGCCTGTTGCTGTTGGAGCTCTCCCTGATATTGCTGACACCCAGTGGGCGGATGGAGCTGGCGCATAGCATACCATACAGGCTGCACATTTCACACTGCCCTCTGCTCTGCTTTGGGGAGTGCAGGGTCAGGCCACTCATGCTCTGGTATAGCAGTCAGTGGTGTAGCTACAAGATCCCAAGCAGAGAGATATGGGGAAGGGAAGAATTATTTAACCCCTGCCTCTCCCTTCTTGACAAGGTAGTTTCTGACTAGACGGTAACTCCCCCAGAGTAACTATCTTTCCCTGTAAGAACAAGCCCTATGTTGGAACTGGAATAACTGCCGTGGGAGTGTTCCCCTTTACCCCCCTTGAGAACTGGCACAGAATACAGGTGAGCCCAGGGAGATGGAAATGACTAACCTCTGACTGTTTCTCCCTGGAAATAGTTAACATCCAGCTAATGCGTCATTTGCCAGGCTGTAGAAGCAGAATGGTGGGCTGTGTGTGTGTGTGTGTGTGTGAGAGAGAGCAGTTGCAACCTCCAGAGTTATGCTTTCCGCTCTGGGCTAAAGACAGGAAGGATACTTCCTCAGCTAGGGGTTACTCTGGCATGTGCTTGTGGCTGTGGTGGCCCTGCCTAGAGAGCCAATCCCCTTGCTGCTAGTGAGACAGGAATGTAATTTCCCTGATATTACTGCCACCCAGTGGGCGGATGGAGCTGGCACACAGCATACAGGCGACACATTTCACACTCTCCTCAGCTAGGGCTGAAGCAGCAGCAGCAACAGCAGCGTTCGCCGTTTTCTGTTGATGTTTCAGCATTCTTGCTGCCAACATCAAACAGCATTTGCTGTCAGTTTATGACAGTTTCCAACATTTGTAATAGTTTCTGATATTTTGTGACATTTCCAACAATTTGTGGTGCTTTAGCGGTGAGGGCATGCACTGAAGGATGGGGACAGATCCATGATCTCTGGACCCTTAAATATCCCCATCTCCAACTTCTGTGTGATCCTTAGAGCTTTACTTAACCTCCCCACATTGCCCCCCAGTTTTGTAAAGTTCCAGAGGGGGGGCGCATGGGAAGCAGGAGGGGTGTTTGGGGGGCCGGAGAATGGGTGCGTGGGACTCTTGGAGACCCTGGCATGCTGCCCCTCCTCCCACACTGGGAGGCACTGGGGATGGGGAATCCTAAGCAATGGAGACCTGGTACGCTGCCCCTTCCCCCGCACTGGGAGGCACTGGGGATGGGGAATCCTAGGCAATGGAGACCTGGTACGCTGCCCCTTCCCCGGCACTGGGAGGCACTGGGGATGGACAGCACTAGGCAATGAGGCCACACGGGGGATTTTTTAAGCAGGGGAGGGGAAAGAACATTGAACAGCAGACAAGGGCATGGGGGACTGGGTGAGCAACACTGCCCTGAGGGTGCAGAAGAGACGGAATGCAGAGATGGGGGATGAGATGCAGGAAGGCGATGGCAGGGGGTGTACAAAATAAAGCGTAGTAGCAAATAAACTTACCAAATATAGAAGGGATTACTTTGTGAAGTAGACACTAGCTTACCCTGAGAGGAAAGGAGCAAAGAGGGGTGGGAATGGAGGGAGCCACCTTTTATGCTGCCAGGGAGGGATCCCGCAATTCAAAACTAGCTGCACTTTGAGACACTATGACATGTTCCGGCACTTTGCAACACTTAAAAGGGTGACGGGCAATGGTGGCAAGTGGAAGCAAACTTTGGAGCAAGTACTGGACTTGACTGGGGATGCCACAATGGGAAAATGGCAACAGATGGGGGGGTTTCTGATGGAATTTTCAAAAACTGCAACATGTCATTTCAGGCCTACTCAGTTCCACTTTGGGGAATGCAGGGCCAGGCCACTCATCCCCTGCTACAGACAGCAGCAGCAGAGGATGGGTGTAGCAGCTCTGTCTAGGCCTCTTCCTGCTGCTTTGCCTGGAAGAGCAGAGGACCAGGAAGAAGAGGAGAGGGGTTCCCATCTCAGTTATTTGTGTAACACTAACGTACTTCTTGGTTGCGGCAGAGCGATAGGTGGGATAGACCTCAAGGGGCATCTAGTCCAACCCCCTGCTTGGATGCAGGATGCCTACAACTAAAACATCCTTGGCAGGTGGCTACCCAACCTCTTTTTGAAAACCTCCAGCGATGGAGCACCTACAGCCTCCCTAGGCAGCTTGTTCCATTGCTGCACGGCTCTTACCATTAGCAAGGTTTTTTTCCGATATCTAACCAAAATCTGCCTTCCTGTAACTTGAGCCCATTATTTCTAGTCTTGCCCTCTGTAGCGACGCAGAAGAGTTCCTCGCCATCTTCTGGGTGGCAGACCGTTAGATAATTGAAAACTGCTTTCATGTCTCTCCTTAGGCTTCTCTTTGCTAAGCTAAACTTACCCAATTCCTTCAACCTTTCCCCATAAAATGTGTTTATCATGTCCAAGCCAAGTAGGTTTGATTAAGCAATACAGGGAGGTAACTGTTCAGAGAGAGAGAGAGATTAAACAGTAAGGGGAAAGGAGAGATGCTGAAGTATGAGCTGAGGCTGGTCTGACCACAGACTAGCACCAATCTCAGCCACATTACTAAGGTAGATCAACTTGCTGCTGGGGAGGAGTCATGGGTCAGAAGCAGCCATTGAGATCAGGCAGTGACATCCCATTAGTGTTCCCCATCGCATCTTCCACTCTCCCACTCTTCTCCCTTGTACATCGCTAACAGTCAGGGCAGTCCCTCTATGGCCTGGCCACATGCTGTGAGCGGGCAATGCATAGTTGCAAAATTGTTGTCCCCTAACATGCATGATGGTACCTACTCATGTAGCTGTTCCTTTGTGAGTGGGTATCACTATGATTGCTTTACACCCAGAGGTAAGAAGATTTATTTCTCCAGTTCCAAGTGCAACACTGTGAAGTATCTATGTAACTTTGGGTGCAGTTTATGTAAACAGTAGAGAAAAGGCATGATTGATGTAAATATCAGGAACCAATACCATCCATCTCCATAGTCTTGGTTGTGGGGGGGCATTGATGGGATTTAAGGCTTATGAGAATGAGGCACCACTCCATGTTATCAAGGTCACTGTACACTGATTGGTTGAATGCCAGGCTTGTTGCTGGCACAAGGAGCTGAGACTGAAAGATCTCATGTTACAGGGCTGCAGGTGTGCTCTATGGGTGCCCTGCAACATGTATAATAAAATGTAACACCCATTTTATCAGTGTTAGTGTCTGTGTGAAAAGGGCCAGTGGCTCACAATGCCTTTTTATGTTGCTCATGACAGTTCAGTAAACAAATGTAAAATACTGAGAGGGAGGGAGGAGGAGGAGCATGTGAGGGGGAGAGAATACCTTAGAACCAGCAAGGAAAACATTTAAATGCACCCAGAACTCCTGAGGCTCCTGGCAGAAGGGATGTGGGGACCAGGAGAAGCCCTGAGCTGCTGCAGGAAAAAAGTGGTGTTTTTTAAACTATCTAGGTTAAGGTTTATTAGAGAGACAGGTGCACTAAAACAAATAAACAAAAAACAAGTAAAAAAGCAAACAAATTATTTTTAGTTTATTTTAGTTTCTGCTTATTTACAACCTTAGAACATAACCTATTCGTATGACTTAACTTTCATAATAAAGTTGTGACTTACCATAAAGTTAAAATTTTGAAAGTGGTCAGTGACTCCAAAAGGGCTGGGGGCCACAACTCTAGAGACAGGCTGACACTACCTCAACAGCAGCACAGACGTACAGCCATTGCTGTGCAGGAGCACAGTGCAGGTTTGACACCATGTTCAGTGCAGAACAAGGTGCCTTTCCCGGCATATCTTCTGTCTTTAACAGTTGATTATAGAGCAGGACCTGTAATAGGTGGCTGGCAGGACCAATCAGAGTGCCCTCTGTCTGCAAACATGTTCACCATCGGAAAAACCAAGACACATCACCCCAAAATACAATAATTAATCTCTGGTTAAGGTTCCTTCCCCAATCTTACTTCCCAGTTCCCAGCACCAGAAAGTCTGGGCATACACCAGTGATGGTGGGAAAAGTCTCCTGACTCCACTACCAGCCTCTTTTCCAGCAATCCCCTTCCCTTTACATTCCAAAATAGCACCCTCCAAAACCTTCCCTCAGGCCAGAGGTGTTGCTAGCCATTGGACCATAGGCCTCATGTCCTAGATCAGGGATGGAGAACCTCAGGCCTGGGGGCCAAATACAGCCCATGGTGGGTTTTTATTTGGCCTCTTTCCAGCTCCTGGATCCAATGAGCTCAGGGTAAGGGAACAGAGGTGAGGGCATGCTCTCAAGGAGAGGGAGCAGATCCATGATCTGGACCCTCTTTTTATATACACACCCACACCCTACCTTTATGTGACCCTCTGAGCTTGTACTACTTTGTAAAGTGGTCCCTGGGAGGGGAAAGGTTCCCCACCCCTGCCCTAGATGTTTGGGGGCAGCAGTACTCCAGCTGGGCTGAACTCTGTTTCCATTGCTACTGCCCCAGTTTGGACCTCAACAGGATTGCTGAGGGGGATGGCGGGAGGCTGGCCTGGGAGCAGGCAGTACTGACAGAGGCTGAAGGTGGAGGAGCTTCATGTTTGATGGTCTGGCCCACCCTAGTGCTCCTTACCTTGGGTGACCTGCTCTTCCCTGAGAGGATCTCAGAACCAGAAAGAAGGGTTTTGTCACTGTGAGGGGTTTGTTTTGTTCTGGAATAAGTGAGACAGGTGATGGGGCTGGACTGGCAGGGGAGAAAGGCCCCTTCCAGGCCAGTTGGTGCAGAAAACTTGAGAGGGAGGGGAAGCAGCCTTCACTCATGTTAAATGTCCAGTTTCGGACATGTGTGATTTTATTGCAAGAGCAACTAGAGGTCCTGACTGAGATGGGCCCCCCGATACGTTGGGTGTCTCACAAGCATGTAGTTAATGACCCCTACCTCAAAGAGCTTCCAATCTTAGGCTCCAAGGCTGGAAACACTCTGCTGCCTCGTGCCATGGCCACTCTGATGGAGCTTGCACAAGCATAGCACTGCAGCTGCTAGGGTGGGATTGCACAGGCTTGCTTGTGCCACAGCCCCATCCATGCAAGCTGCTGAGAGTGGGGAAAGGTGCTGTGTTCCCTCCTCCATTCTCAGCTGGTGGTATGAATAAGCCCTAAGGAGACTGAGCTGCCAATAGGGTGGGGAAAGGTTTGTCATGCTTATCTCACAGATGAACAGCAGAACAAGGGTGAGATTTTCTACCAGTTCCGACCTCATCAGTGTAGTTGCTGGATTTACAAGATTGCTCCATTTTGGGGGAGCATGCTGACTCGTTCTGAAAATCTGCCCAACTGGGAGATGAGCCTCTAAGTGATATGTCCAGGAATGTGCAGGGTAGAGCCAGGGACTGGGCCCACATTCCAGGACAGTGCTTTAACCCCAAAGCTGACAGCGCAGGCTTTAAGGCAGCTGCCAAACCTAGGGTGTCCTACAGCTTGTGTCGCACACCAAAATCTGCCCTTGGCTTATCATAACTGCCATTCTGTGTCCAGTTCTTGCCCTTTTCTGGATACCAATGGTGTATGTCTTTACCTCCATGTTTCAGAGCTGCTGACAGTGGGGCTGTGTTCTGTCAAGCGGAAGCGAGGGAACTACCTCCTAGAAACCCTGCGTTCTGTCTTTGAGAAATCGACAAGTGACGAGCTGAGTGAGATGGTGGTGGTGGTGCACCTGGCTGATCCAGACACAGAGTGGAATGCCCAGGTGGTGGAGGACATTGCCAAGAGATTCTCCCTTCACCTTCTGCGGGGCCGCCTCCTGGTGATCCATGCCCCTCAGGAGTACTACCCGTCCCTGGAAGGCCTGAAGCACAACTTCAATGATGCCGAGGAACGTGTGCAGTTCCGGTCTAAGCACAATGTGGATTATGCTTATCTCCTCAGCTTCGCAGCCAACCTCTCCACCTACTACATCATGATTGAAGATGATGTCCAGTGCTCCAAGTCCTTCCTCACCACCATCAAGAAAGTTCTGGCATCCCAGAAGGGCTCCTACTGGGTCACCCTAGAGTTCTCCAAGCTGGGTTACATTGGCAAGCTCTACCATTCTCACGACCTGCCACAGCTGGCCCAGTTCCTCATGCTCTTCTACCAGGAGATGCCATGTGACTGGCTGCTGGTGCACTTCCGCCTCCTGCTCACACAGAAGCAGGTAATTCGCTTCAAGCCTTCCCTCTTCCAACACATCAGCCTCTATTCCTCCTTCCAGGGCACAGCCAACCGGTTGAAAGATGAGGACTTTGAGGACGACTCCTCCCATGTCCCAGACAACCCCTCTGCAGACATGGTCACCGACATTGCCACCTTCGAAAGCTACCTGCCCAGCAAGGCCTACAGCAGTGTGGAGGAGTACTTCTGGGGCAAAGCCCCCTCCGCTGGCAACTTCTTCACCATCCTCTTCAAGCAGCCTGCTCGCCTCTCCCGCATCCAGATCCACACAGGCACCAAGCAGCGCAACGGGGACTATCTGCGGGCAGGGACGGTGGAGCTGGGCACCCAGCAGAAAGGGGATGGCAAGGGCTGTGTCACCTACACCCCCATTGGGCACTTTGAGAGCGGGCATTTTGACAAGCAGGGTCTGGAGAACAGCACAGCCTCTGCCCCTGAGTGTGTGCGTATTGTAGTGACCCAGACTCAGAGCGAGTGGCTGATTATCAGCAGCATCAGTATTTGGACAGGTCCCAGCTCCTGAGAAGATGCCAGGCCAGGACATGGCCTCTGATCACAGAGCAGTGATGATTCTGTCAGCTGATGTTCAGAGCCCAGAGTTACAGGCTGGACCGTCCTGCTTTGCAGAATCTCAGGTCCTCCTCACTCCATGCTCCTACTAGTCTGTTCCCCAGGGTTTTGGCCACATACACTGTTCCAGCTACACTCCTCAGCAGACACCTTGCTGATACATTCCTCCCTGCTCCTGGGGTTGCATTCTGTCCTCATCTACACTTTCATTTCCAGTACAGTGGGATGGGAATGGAGCCAGAACTGTCCAGCTGGCTTTGGAGCTGGCTCTTTCTCTAACCTGCCCCCACCCCTCCCATATGCGCACACACACACACACCCATTGTACTGTGTTCTGGGATGACATGAAGCACTGCCCCAGGGGCTTGTGGGCTCCTCTCACCTTAGGGAAGAACTCTGGTCGGGTGCCGACTGCCTAAGGGCAGTTGCTCTGTACACGAGGGAAGGCTGGATGACCAGTTGCTGTCCAGGACAGCTCCTGGAATTGCAGGAGAAAAGAATATTTGGAATTTATTCTGCTACCCTAGAAATGTCTCCAGGCCAGAGAGTTTCAATCCTCAGCAGACACTGAGAACTGAAAGGGAGGGACAGGCAGACATCTCCCAGCTTTGTACCACCCAGCTCCACAGGAATGTCAGGGTCTGCCATCCCCAAAGGCTACAGGAATCAGGCCTTCCAGCTTTTAAAATCTAATAAATTTGAGGAGGCCTCTCTTTGCCTTCTGGTTTCTGTGTCTATTGAGATGTTGCTTAAGCTTTTCTTTGCAGCCATGAGGACTAAATACTAATTTTTAAAATGAAAACTGAAGAGTCCCATACAATCCCCTGATTCTAGCAACGAGGGCTTCCAGAACAGCACCAAGTATCCCAAAACATGCAATAAGCCGAGGGTGCCTGCAAAGCTATGGGCTTGTCCAGATCTCATGATTGTAGGAATTTCTGGAACCTACAAATCCTGGGTCCCAGCTGTCACTGAAAATGTTAGCAAAGGCAGAGAGGTTCTAGCCTTCAGGGTTATAAAGAGAAGCTTGAAAACCTGGCTGAGAAGTAACCCAAAGGCACAGAAACGAAAACCAAATAGAAGATGTGCAGGAGGAATCAGAGACACACTAATGCTGGGGTGCCGAGGGAGCAGAGCCCAGGAACTGGCCCTGTAGCTGGGCTGGGGTGCCTGGATGTTTAGCCATCACACCGAAATTGTGATGTGGCTGAGGGGGCAGTTTGCCAATGACAGAATAGGACATAACCTGGGGAGATTCCACCACTGGAGACTCCCATCAAAAGGGGACAAGCAGTCACTGGAGCCTTTTGGAAGAGCCTGAGGTTAGAGCACTCTTGTGTGTCCCAAACAGAGCCTAATATTGAATCACAGCCCAAGCCTGGAGTTGAGGCTCTGTCTGAGGGCTTAACCAGGGTTGGATCTGGTTGGATTAGGTGCTGGGTCTGCTCAGCCATATCTGGTGCAGTTTGCCCATCTCTGGCCCTGTCCATCTCCGTTCTCTCTCAGCCCAGGAAGCAGCTCAGTCAAAGTTGTAGTAAAGGCAGAAGGCAAAGACCATGGCAAACACCTGTAATAAAACAGCAACAGGGAAGTATCTGCCCCCCAGGGGCAAGCACAGCCACTTCCTGTGATTCCCCCCTCCCTGCTCCAGGCTCTGGGTGTCTGTTCTGAAGAGAGAAGGGCGCACATAGCAACACTTGGGTGCTGGCACTGAGGAAGCCAAGTGCTTCTTATAGACTGGATACTGCTGGTTCCTATGGATGCTTCAGGCAGGCAGGGGCCTGAAGAGCAGATCAATAGGGCTGGGCAGAGCTCCTTAAAGAGTTTCAAATTGCCAGCATCCCACATGAGAATCCCAGATTCCTTAAAGAGGCAGCCACCCAGCGTGGCCAATGCTCCACAGTATTTCAGCCCCCTGGCCGCCCAAGCTGTCTCAGATGGCAGCTGGGATTGGCAAGCAGCAACCAGTTACCTGCATGTGGATGCTGGTCTAGCTGCCAGGCTGGATTCCTTCTTTCTGGACCCTGCCCTTCAGCACCTCATCCCTATTGAGACAGGCTCCCCTTGTTTGTGCTTCCCAGCGTGCCCTTCACAGCCCACCATTGATTTTGCCTGGTCTCTGAGCAGCACTCCTCTGCAGGGCTAGCAGGAGTAACCTGGTACTGATCATAGCTGGTTCCAAGGGAGCTGGGGACCCCTGCAAAATGGTGTGTGGGCCTCTCCTAGCCCAGGAATGTTTGATTGACATGCACTGACTCGCACATTAGGAAAAGGGAAATGTTACAGTCATTAACTTTGGATGTTCAGTTAAACAGAACTTCCCCTTAGGGGGCTGGGGCTCCCGGCATTGCAGGCCTGTATGTTACACACGTGCTATTTCTAGGTTATGGGGGTCTCTGTGTGTTGGAAGCCCCCTCTGCTGATGTGTCCTGTGTTTGAGGCTCTGCAGGCCCCTATTTTACACCAGCGCTTCTCATACTCCTATTGTCATTTCAAGTTTATTCATGGACCCCATGGGGGATTGGGAGGTCTGTACTGTCACACAGTCTGTACTTGCCTGGGGGCGGTGCTGGAACTCTGTCTGACATACAGAAGCAGCTTTACCAGGGAAGAAGAGGGCGCTCCTGAAACTCCAAGGGCAGGCAATTGGGATTGGGATGTCCCCTCTCCCTTAATTCCAAAGTGATGTGTTAATTGGTCCCCTTCCCCCACTGATATTAGAGACATTGTGGGAGAAAGGGTAACCTCTCAAGGGATCCTCTGGGGAGAGTAATGTCTGTCTCTGCTGATTTCCTTTCCTATCTTGGATGTACCTCAGGGTTTATTAAAAATATCAAGGTTTGTGAACTTTGTGTATGAGGAAGATTCTTTTAAGCAGGACCATTCTGAGTAGAGAGACTTGCAGAGAGACCCTGACCCAAACCCAGATCTTACCCATCCTGAATGAAATAAAATTGGCTGCACTATCAGAGACCAAGCTGGGCACTGAGTTTTCAGTATCCTGTGGAGGGGGGCTGGGTAACTAGGAACCCTCACTTCTCCAGAGGCATCAGCTGGCAGGGCACTCAGAGGGGCTGATGGCTGCTCCCCAATGTTCTGTGCTGGGGATAAGACACCACCTCCCCAAGGGGAAGAGGCATGGAATTACTGCTCCATGGCTGCCAAGAGCAGAGGAGGGAAGCCAGCCACACAACCACTGCCCAGTTCCCACTTCAGCACTGGCAACAAGCTACCTGCTGCTAGTGCCCCAAGGCCAGGCAGCAGTTCTCTCCTGGCACAGAGCTATGTGGGCAGGGAATGGTCTCACATGCAGGAGGGGAGGAGAATTCAGCAACAGCCCAAGAGGTTGCAGTAACAAGGAATTTCTTGAAGATGTGTTTCTATGTGTCTCTTTCACACTCCAGTTCAGGGCGTTTTTAGACAAGACATAGACTCAGGAGATTGCAGCTAAGTATCCAAACTACCTGCGTGTTTAAATGCTTCTCCTGAAAACTCCCTGCAAAAACTCCCAGATTAGCAAAACCTCGATAGAGAAGGTTTTACCATTCTGCATTTTAAAAGTCCAGGTCTCCCCAGCTGCCCTGACAGATGGGGGAAGAAAGTGCTGGAGCCTCACACACTCCCCAGCTGAGCACCTGCCCTGCTCTGGGTCCCCTGCCCTTATCAGCTGTTTGTTGGGGCAGCCAGGGGGAGCGTACAATGCTCCAGGCCCTTCTTCACTCCATCACTGTCTCATGAGGAGGCTGCTCATTTAAAAGCACGCCCCCTATCTTGTGCATCTGGGGGGAACATGGGAGTTTCTTTAACCCACGAATTCCCCCCCTGTAAAAATGCCCTCAGTCTTGCAAAATCTGGACTAGGACACAGTAAACCGGACCAAAGCTAGAACATGCCTTGTCCGCTTCAGCCAGGGTCTAACAAGCAGAGAGGCCTCCTGGCTGGCACTTAGCTCAGTAGTATGCAAGCAGCAAATCTAGCAGAGACTTGCTGGACAGGCCCTTATGCTGGGCCTGACTCAAGCGCTCGTTACCTCAATGAACAGCACTCCTAATCCAATGGCCCCAGGGACGGAGATATATTTCTTCAAGGTCCTGGCAATTGAAGAGAAACAACCCTGCAGAATAAAAAGATACTGTGATGGACACAATGCCAGCAGAAATGCCAGCCCCAGGAAAACTGCAAGGCCCAGCTAGTCAGCAATGGCAAGGGATTCGGGTTGCCTAGTCACTGAATCTGAGACCCTTCCAGGGTATTGCTTCTCAAGAGGCAGGGACTCTGCATTTGGGCACCCAAAGTCACTCATCACTTTTGAAAATGTTGGCCCTCTCAACTGATGTTTGATATGCTCGACATGTCCTTATTGCTCTCTGAGGTTGTGGGATTATATAATTTATATTTAAGATTCAAAATGAGGTCACACAAGCACAAAGATTGGGAGCCCACAGCTGTCAATGCTAGCAAACGGGAAGGATTGTGAATACAGAGATTGCTGGGGAGAAGGGAAACAGTACACTAACAGAAAATGAAAGTGGGATTACATTTAGGAAGAGGCAGCTAATCTCCCTATTGGAAACACTGGGTAAGAAGAAAGGATCTGGGAGTGCAGATGCTGAAAAAGCTGCTGGGCAGGCAGGCAGCAGTGGAGGTGTGAATTTGAAAGGTAACGCATACAGCTGCAGTAAAGCCTGCGATTCGAACAGTAAATGCCAAAGCTCACATGTCACAGCAAGCGGGGGAGCTAGTCTCCTGGTAGGATGATGTGTGACTGCACCTGGACTCAAGGAAGGAGACTGAAGTACTCAAAGGGTAAAAACAGACATGTGGCCAGCAGGACTGATCCCTGGACTGTCCTGGACCAAGAAATCTCAAGCAACAAGGCCCAGTTGTCTCTTGCCAACTCCACCTCCTCCTCCCTTCTCCTCTCGTTTGGTGTTCCCCAAGGCTCTGTCCATGACCCTCTCCTCTTCTCTATCTAGACCGTGTCCCTAGGCAAACTCATTGCCTCCCATGGCTCCCAATATCACCTCTACATTGATGACACTCAACTCTATCTCTCTACTCCCTTTCTCCATCTGTTGAAGCTCGCCTCACCAGCTGTCTCTCTGATATCTCTATCTGGATGTCTCAACGTCAAACTCAACATGGCTAAAACTTAACTCCGTATCTTCCTGCCGCCCCCCCCCAATCCTTCCTCTCCCTCTTCCCTGTCATCTTGGACTCACACCTTTCTTTTAAACCCTACATCGACTCTGTTGTCAAATCCTGTCGCTTCTCCCTCCATAACATTGCTAAGATTTGCCCTTTTCTCTCTGTCTCCTCTGCCAAAACCCTTGTTCACACGCTGGTTATCTCTTGCCTCAATTACTGTAACCTCCTCGCTGGCCTCCCTCGCTCTCACCTTTCTCCCCTTATCTCCGTCCAAAACTCTGCTGCCAGGGTACTAGGCAACCCGACTCCCTTGCCACTGCTGGCACTATATAAATGCTTGCTAATAATTATTAATAACCACCTGCTGTTCCCTGCTTTGGTCCGAGTGGGCCTTAGCCCAGGCTGTGACGACCACAGAGATTTGCTGAGGTTACAGCCTAGGCTAGCCACCAACATGACTCAAAGTAATTCTGGGCCAACATCTGGTGGCACCAACACACAGATGCAGGTGGATCCTGGGTCATGTCTGTCTTTACCCAGAGAGGACAATCCCTAAATTGGGGGTGGGAGAAGCATGCCATCCAAGTGACCTATGAGAGCCATGAGAAGAAAGGGGGTTCACCTTGGTGATGGGGGGGGGATGAGAGAGAGAGATCAGTGGATATTTCCTACCGTAGGGAGTAGCAAGAACCCTATGACTTGGGCCGCTGTAAAAACCAATGAGGACAAGATGCCTGGGAAAGTGTCATAGGAACTACCCTTGCATGAGGCCCAGAGAGAGGGGCTCCTATAGCTCTCTCTGATCTGGCACTCGGCTGTGCTGGGTTGTCAGGGTCTCATAAAGTTTGGTTCATCTGTGTCTACAAAACAAGACCATGAGCTGCAGGAGAGCTGCTGGGCTCTATGTTAATGCTGCTCTGCAGGAGGCATTGGGCTCTATGTTAATGTCCAATTCATAACTCTTCCATTTGACATTTGTTTATTCTGTGATAGGGAATGAATCAGGTTCAGTGAAAGGGCAGGTAGCAAGGGCTTTGGCATCCCCCTACCTGGCTATTGATATACTTAGGGTCCCTTTGTCTGCAACGTTCCCAGTCCAGAGGATGGCTGGCCAGGAGAGACCTGTCCCGTGTGCAGCAGGCATGAGGCCAGGGGCTGCCTGGATGCAGCTCCTGGTAGTGGGAACTGTTCCTAAAATCCTCAGGTCCTGAAACGCCACAGCATGCAAACTGGAACAGAAGGAGAGAGCCATTAGTAAGGCTGTTTCCCTGGAAAGCAGGCCTGCATCTCCCATATCAGGGCCATGCCTCCACAGTCCACACCCAGGAGCTCGGATCATAGCAGGCAAGTTCCTATTGAGTGTGTGCTTTCTGCACCATTAGGGGTTACCACAGTCACATCTGCCATCTTTTCTCCACAACCACAAGGGCCAGAAACTGACTTTTTAAAAAAGGAAGCTAAGATTCTCCCATAGTCACCTATTTGTGAAGCCGGGGCTTTATAAGCAACACTTAATATCACAAGATTAGTAACAGAAATGAGAGCTGGTGTTGCTGCCTGCCTGCATGACTGTTAGGGCAGAGGCTCAGCTGTGCTTTGGGCAAAGAGAGGGTAACCATTCTGAGGAACTGACTACTCTCCAGCACTGCATTTACCACCACCAAGGACATTCTGGATCCAGTAACCTGATTCATGTAACATGGGGGTGAAGAACCTCAGGCCCGGGGACCAAATGTGAACTGCAGTTAGTTCTTAATTACGTGGCCCCTTTCCAGCTCCTGGATCCAGTTCCTACCCTGAAGCACTGAAAAACTGAGCTCAGGGTAAGAGAGCAGAGAGGAACACATGCATATAAGGACAAGGGCCAGATCTATGATTTGGACCCTCCTCTTCCTGAGCGCATCCCTTAAGCACTTCTGCCCTCGATTCCTATGCGGCCCTCAAAGCTTGTACTAATTTTCAAAGTAGCCCCTGGGAGAGAAAAGAGTCTCCATCTAATGTAGCATGTCATCCCGGACTGCTCACCATCTGCACCATGTAGGAAAAGTAAGTTTCAATAAATGGGCCTCAGGTTAGCTATGCAGAGACTCAACACTACAGTAATGGGGCAGTAACCCAGAGACAGGGGCCATTAGAAGGCTTTGCAGTACCACCTGCAGGCTGAAAGGAAAGCTGAGCTTCTCACATAATTACAGAAATCCAGGAGCTGGGGCTTTCAGAAAAACACCAAATATTGCAAAATTCTTAATGAAACCATGAGAACTGGTGACACTATCTCCTCTGGTGATGCCGTTAGCAGCACTGCATCCTCCTCATTGGCACCAATGGGAACAGAGACCAGTAGGGACCTGCCATAAGCCTCAATGAGACAGGCCCGTGTTCCTTGCCTCTGACGAGCAGGAGTCTTGAACAGATGGTGCTGAGGGGTTTACACCCTGAGATGAGGATTAAGTTTATGTGCCTATGCCATGGTGCAGCAAAGAAGGGGTTCTTTGCTGCCCTCAGACCATCCGAGAAGTCTCGTCCAGCTGAGCTTTTCCGGGTGGCGAGGGGGCTGGTTGGTCCGGCCTCCCTCCACCTGGAACTGGAATTTTCCAGTGCCTGCTGTGACGTGTTTGTTGATTACTTCGTGGATAAAATTGCTCATATTCACCATTGCTTCGACAGTGTACTTATTTTGATAGGAGAACCAGAGGTAATGGAAGTCCTGCCTTGTCCGGTTTCGTGGGATCAGTTCCAGTGGGTGTTGTCCACTGTCACAGGGGGTGTGACAGAGCCACCTCTTGTGAACTGGACCCATGTCTGTCCTGGCTGGTTAAGGCCAGTCAGGAGACACTGGGGCTGTTGCTGGCGGGGGAGATCAATGCCTGCCTATGGGAGGGCAGAGTGACGGGCTGCCTCAAAGAGGCAGTGGTGCAGCCTCTGCTCAAAAAACCATCGCTTGACACTGACTCCCTCACCAGTTATTGGCCAGTCTCTAAAGGCTATTGAATGGGTAGTGGCTTGGCAGCTTCAGGGGCATATTAACTGCCTCAGGTTTCTGGATCCCTCGCAGCCTGGCTTTCACCCAGGCTATGGCACTAAGACTGCGCTTGTGGCTTTGGTTGATGACCTCTGCCATGAATTGGATCAGGGTCGGTCAACCCTGTTGATTCTGTTAGATCTGTCGGCTGCTTTTGTTACCATTGACCATGACATGTTGGTGACTTGATTGCGGGACTGGGCTGGGTTGGATGGGATTGTTCTCAAATGGTTCCACTCTTTCCTGGAAGAACTCAGTGAGTGGTGCTCGGGGATTATTTTTCATCACCCTGGAAACTCTTGCGTGGAGTCCCACAAGGTTCCATTCTGTCCCCTCGCCTGTTCAGCATGTATTTACAGCTGCTGGGTGAGGTCGTGAAACGGTTCGGTGTTCAGTGTCACCAATATGCTGATGACACCCAACTTTACCTCTTTTTCATCCAACCCAGGCCCAGCAGTCTTGGTGCTTACCCAGTGTCTGACGGCTGTGGGGGACTGGATGAGGGTGAGCTGACTGAAGCTGAACCCCAACAAGACGGAGGTGGTGCTAGTGGGGAAGGCAGTGGGGTTGGTGTCCCCATCACTGATGGGGTTAACCCCCGCTGGTTTCCCGGGTTCGTAGTCTGGGAGTGCTCCTCGATTCCCAGCTCTGCCTGGATGCCCAGGTGGGGTCTGTGGCAGGGGTGGCCACCAGGAGCACATTACACTGGTGCTCCGTTCTCTGCACTGGCCGCCTATAGTCTTCCGGGCCCGATTCAAGGTGTTGGTGCTTACCTTTACAGCTCTACACGGCCTGGGCTCCACCTACCTACGGAACCACCTCACTCCCCAGGCTCTGGATCGGCCCCTGCGGTCAGCCTGGGGCACCTTTCTAGAGGTCCCCGGGTGTCTTAGGGGGCTACTATGGAGAGGGCATTCTCGGTGGCTGCACCAAGGCTGTGGAACTTCCTCCCGGTGGAGGTTCGGGTGGCCCCAGGCGTCTCTTCTTTCAGATGACATTGCAAGACCTGGCTGTTCCGTCAGGCCTCTGGCAAGGGAGACGGGTAGGGCGGGTGGGTTTTGAGGGTTAGGGTGGAAGGGTTGGTTTGTTTTCAATTTTGTTTTTTATATCTTTTGACGTTCCCCTATACAGAGTGGTGTTTTAAGATTTATTCATTTGTTATATTTATACTTGTATTTTTCCATGGTTTGTAGGCTGCCTAATTTGTAGACTGCCCTGAGCTGTTTTTATAGGTGGCATGGGGTATAAAACTGTTAAATAAATAAGTGCCTTCCCCAGCCATTGCAATTCATCTAGACTGATCATCAGCCCTGAGTCAAATTCAACCCTGGTGTAAGTGCACTGCCTTCCACTGCGTCACAGCCAGCAATGAATTTTCCTTGTCAGATCAGGAGTCTTGCCTGGTCTAATTCTATCTTGTGGGGCTGTTTCCAGGAGATGTCTCTAGCTTCCCTTAGTTGGGGTGAATGATGCATCATCCCTTTTCTGGGGCAGGGCTGTTGCATTCCCATCTACTAAAATTTCCTGCTCACTGGGGCTGTGAATGCTCTTTGGCCAGCTCTGTGGTATCTTGGCTACAGCACCTGTGGACAGCAGGCCCATACCGCGATCATGATGGTGTTCCAGGACGTGGAGAAGACATCAGAGGAGTTGTCCCCTTGGTAATTCCTCTGCAGCTCAGACAGGAAGAATTCTGGTTTGATCTGCAGAGAGAACGATGCAGGGTTGAGCTCTCTTGTTAATGATAGACTGATCTCTCTTGAGGACCAAAGCCTTCTCTCAGCCTTAGGGCGTTTTTAAACGAGACAAGAAACGCAGCTGATCCTTTGATCAGCCGCCATTCTTTGTGCTCGTTTAAAAGTCTAACCTACTTTGAAGGTGGATCTTCCCCGCATTAGAGCGGCCCGGCGATCCTGCCCCCTATGACGCGGATCCCCGATGTGCCGGCTTTAAGTCACACTTCCGGGTCCCCTTTTAGAGTGCGCACGTGCAGAAGGACGCACATGTGCACATAGTCTCTGAGACGGGTCTGATGCGCTTCTGAACATCAGACCCGTGCTAGAGAGGAAGGCGGGGGGGGGGGAGATGTGGCAAATTAAACTATCCCGCTTGTGAGCGGGATCGTTTAAAAGCGCCCTTAGAGCCTGTTCAGTCCTAGTCACAGCAGGACATATTCCCTCCCCATCCCAGATCCCAACAGAACTGGGAAGAGAGGTTGATCCCTAGCTCTTTCAGGCCGTGACCATCATGGAATACAGCATTTTACCCTCCATGCAGACAAGAGCAATGCCTGCCCACATGTTGTGACCTTCCTAGCATGTCCCTGCCAAGGGCCAGGGTGTGTTTCCCAAGGAGGGTCTCCTCTAGGGACAGAACAGAGGCCCATCTGCTTCTACTATTGACCAGACAGCTCATGATCACCCCTTGTCTCCAGCATATCCAAGCAGGGTGGAAACTGGAAAGCTCCCATGTTAATCCCTAGCCCCCTAATTCACAGTGAATTCCACCAGGCTCTAGGAACAGTCAGCAAGTAAAGTAGAAGCATCGCCTTGACTTATGGAAAAGGCTGAGGGAGCATTTATGCCCAGGAGGCACCAATCTCACCCCTGGAGCTTCTGGACTCGGCAGGCTTCCCAGTCTTCCCATCACTCCAGGCTTCCCAGTCTCCTCTGCTGGTTTTGGCAATGGCCATGGTGGCAGGTGACTCGGAGAATTTGCTCTACGCTGATTGGATTGAGGTTCTCCTGTGCCCTACCCCACTGGAGAGAAGTTATGGATGGAGGCAACTTCCTCACATTCATGGCCGTTTTCAAATGGGCACGGCTAAAGGTGGGTCCATGTGTGCTGGAGAGCCCATGCACGTCCGGGGAGTGGGGGGGGATTTAAACGGGCTGGGGAGGAGTGTGCAGTCCTACTCACACACATTTTGGCCTGCCCTTGCATGGAGCATTCTGAATTTCCCCCTGATGCTCCATGCATGGGCATGAGTGGGCGCGCACACACCCCATGCCACCTTCAGATGGGCAATTGGGTGTGTGGAGGATGGATGGACCTGCATGGTGACATCTTGTGTAAAAATGGCCCATGTAACACTGTTTGTTACCCTGGGGGAGGCTACACGGGTGCCTGTGCTGGCCCTTAGGCTGGGCATTACCTGCTTCCTGTGTACCAGGATGAGTGAGGTAGCCACAAGCTCCACAGCAAACACCAGCAAAACCAGCACGAAGAACTGCAGGGAAGAGAACGAGGCTCAGAACCGGCATGGGGTGGAGACACAGCTTAGGCCATGGGATCAGAAACAGTGTGCAGGCCTGGGACCTCTCTGTCCTACAGGGTTGGAACCAGCATGGGGTCTTGAGGTCACTGGAATGGTGCAGGGCCCTAGGGCTCAGTCCAGACTATGGGTCTGGAACCAGTTCTGCAGTTGTCACCTGCCCTGCCTCATCTGGCAGGATGTGGAGCTCAGAGAGGAGAAAGCCCCCCTGTATGTCCCAGCCAGTCGCTCCTTGGGGTCTAGCCAGGCCTATTCCTCAGGTTGGTGTGAAATAAGCTCCCAGCCCAGCTCCCGAGGACATTATGCTGCAGCCCCAAGCCTCCCTCTACTACAAGGCTTCCTTGAGACCCAGCCCAGTCCCTGGGTGAATGCTAGCTTCCTCCTGCACACCAAGTACAATTTAGAAAGGACACCTCAAGCAGTAGGTGGCTTTAATGTGATCTGGAGGTGCCCATTACCACAGAAGAGTCATGGGGAGCTGGAGGCAGAGTAAAGAAAGGCAATATTCCTTTAAGGAAGTATCTGACTAAGCAGGGTCCTGTGTAGCAGGGGCTGATGGGAGAAATCTGTATTCAGCCCAGGGTGGAGGCAGGTGGGGTTGGCGCTGCCAGGGTCATGAGGTGGTAACCGGTTTCACTTGGAAGCTCTTTGGGGCAAGGAGTGAGTCTCCCTTGGCAAATGCCCATTCCCAAGCTCAGCCCAATGGGGCCCAGATCCTGATTATTGTAATACAAACTATGCTGATAACTTTTGTATCATGTCCCCTCCCCTGTACACAAGACACTGGAGACAATCTGGAACAATAACATAGGGCTGCTGGCTTGTAGACAGGATTCTTCAAGATGACTCCGTACATTCTTACACTGGGGCTGCTTTTAGACGTGCATGGTGAACACGCTGCATAAAATCACGCTCCGTGTAAATAGGCCGTGTATGAGATTTAGACGTGACATTTTGCACGTTAAAGCCAGTTGCGCATTCTTTTAAAGCCACGAATTAAATACCTCAACATTGAGGTATTGTGCACCCTTCACTCATTGGAAAATTTGCATAGCCAATAGATTTCTTTTGATCTGCACGAGGCCCCCATTATGTAAAGTCACTCCCCCGCCCAAATCACAGTTCCTTCCAACCCCTTAAGTCAGAAAATTCTGAGCAGGGCTGGATGGGCGGGCAGTGTGATAACGCACGGAGCCATCTCAAAGAACCCTGTCTACAAACCCTGTCTCCCTCTCTACTAGCTCCTTCCCTTCCACCTTCAAGCGCGCCACTCTCTCCTATCCTCAAAAAGTCCACTCTTGACCCCCTGACCCTTCTAGCTACCGTCCTGTCTCACTCTTTCCTTTTGCTTCCAAGCTTCTTGAACGTGTTGTCTACTCCTGCTGCCTCAACTTCCTCTCCGCCAACTCCTCCTTCGACCCCCTCCAATCTGACTTCTGCCCCCTTCACTCTACTGAAACGGCTCTTGCTAAGATCACCAACGATCTTCTTGTGGCTAAATCTAATCTCTGTGGTGTGCCCCCTAGGTATGTGCCCCACCGGCTTCCAGATTCGGGTCTGGCAGGAAGGGTACACCCCCTTGCTCTCCGGGTGCACCCTCAGGGTTACAGGGACAGCACCCTGTCCTCCGGGCAAGGGTTCCTCCACAGGCTGAGACCTGATCCTACCCACCCTCTCCCAGCCCCAAGTCCAGTGTCCCAGAGTTTCCCCTGCCCGAGGGCTGCAGCGTTACAGCACACTCCCAGCCCTGAGTCCAGTGTACCCGAGTTTCCCCTTCCCCCAGTCCTAGGTGTCGGGTTACTTCCCTGCCAATGAGTCGCTGTCCTTGCCCCCTCCTGGGCTCCTCTCTCCCCCCCTTGTCTTCCTGCTTCCAGGTTTTCAAGCCCCGGCTGCTGACCTCTCCTCCGACGTGCTCTCCCGTCGCCAGGTGTCAAGCAGTCTCTCACTGCCAGTGTGTGTGCGCCGGGTGCTGCCCCGCTACTCCAGCTGCCTGTCAGCACGACTGCCGGCTGTCTGCTCTCAGCATCGCCTGGCCCCTTCGGCTCCTCGGGACGCCAGGGATCCGAGTCCCTGCAACTGCCACAATTGCCTCTACTCCATTCGTGTCCTCCTTGACCTCTCTGCTGCTTTCGATACTGTAACCACTCACTCTTGCTGGACCCACTTCACTCCCTTGGCTTCCATGGTTCCATCCTCGACTGGTTCTCTTCCTACCTCTCTGACCGCTCCTTCAATGTGTCTCTTGCCAACTCCACCTCCTCCTCCCTTCCCCTCTCGGTTGGTGTTCCCCAAGGCTCTGTCCTTGGCCCTCTCCTCTTCTCTATCTA
>QEPC01004304.1:789410-801093 GCA_003113815.1 Sphenodon punctatus | reverse complement strand
CCTCCTCCTCCTTCCCCCTCTCAGTTGGTGTTCCTCAAGGCTCTGTTCTTGGCCCTCTCCTCTTCTCGATCTATACCTCATCCTTAGGCAAACTCATTGCCTCCCATGGCTTCCAATACCACCTCTATGCTGATGACACTCAACTCTATCTCTCTACTCTCTCTCTCTCACCATCTATTCAAGCTCACCTCACCAGCTGTCTCTCTGATATCTCTACCTGGATGTCTCAACAGCAACTCAAATGCAACATGGCTAAAACTGAACTCCTTATCTTCCCCCCTCATCCTTCCTCTCCCTCTTCCCTGTCAATCCTTATTGATGGGGTCACCATCCTTCCAGTCACCCAAGCCCATAGCTTAGGCTTCATCTTTGACTCACCCCTTTCTTTTAAACCTTACATCAACTCTTTTGCCAAATTCCGTCGCTTCTCCTTCCATAACATTGCTAAGATTCGCCTTTTTCTCACTGTCTACTCTGCCAAAACCCTTGTTCATGCCCTAGTCATCTCTCGCCTCAATTACTGTAACCTCCTTCTCACTGGCCACCCCCACTCTCCCCTTTCTCCCCTTATCTCTGTCCAAAACTCTGCTGCCAGGGTCATCCACCTCCTCCGTTGCTTCGACCACATGCAGCCCCTCCTCTCCTCTCTTCACTGGCTCCCCCTTCCTGAACGAATCCTGCACAAGCTCCTAGTCTTCACCTATAAAGCTCTTCACAACCTTGCTGTCCCCTATCTCTCTGTGCTAATTTCCCTCCGTACTCCAGTCCATGAACTCCACGCCTCCTCTGTCCCCTCTCTCACCCTTCCACACCTCCCCTGCTCCCCTAACCACCTTTGTCCCTTCTCCCTAGCTGCCCCCCATGCCTGGAACTCCCTCCCTGCCCACATCCACCTCGTCCCCTCCCTTCGTACCTTCAAATCCCTCAAGACCCACCTCTTCTGCTCTGCCCTCCCCGACTCCTCGCTCCCCTTTCCTAACTCCTGCTGATACCCTCCATCCAGGACAATCTGTTACCTGAGGCCTGTGTACTCGTATCCTCCCCACACGGACCAGCCAGCCATCATTTTCGCTGTAACCGAGCCAAGCACATGCACCTGGGACCTCGTATCTTTGTGAATGTTACACTCCTTGTCTCTCCCTCTGTTCCCCTTCCTTCATCTCCCCCACCCCAATCTCTCAGACCGTAAGCCCTAGGGCAGGGACCGTGTCTATTCCATTACTTTGTAAAGTGCCAGGTACATCACTGGTGCTATATAAATGCTTTCTAATAATAATAATAATAATAATAATAATAAAACTAGCAGCCCTATGTACTTCTTCAAGTGGCTACATACATTCTCACACTGGGAGCGTACCAAGCATATAAAACAGGGGTGGGGAACCTCAGGTCCAGGGGCCAAATGCAGCCCACGGCAAGTTGCAGGAGGGGCGGGATATAAATGCGTTTAATAAATAAATAAAATAAAATAAATAAATAAGTTTTTATGTGGCCCCGTTCCACTTCCTGGATCTGGACACTGAATTCAGTTCTTACCTCCAATCACTGGAAAACTGAGCTCAGGGAAAGGGAAGAGAGATGAGGACAGGCAAACAAGGATAGGGGACAGTTCCATGGCACAGATCCATGATTTGAGCCCTCCTTTCCTTTAGTGCATCCCTTAAGCACTCCTGCCCCAACTTCTGTGCAGCCCCCGGAGCTTGTGTAAGCCTTCAAAGTGGCCCCTGGGAAGAAAAAGGTTCCCCACTCCTGATATAAAAGGAAGGAGGTGGGAGGAATTGACCCATGTCACTGACAACAGAGAACATCTTTAACATTAGAAAGTTTAAATAAACATTTATTAACTAGTGTAAACTCAACATAAAAAACATGTTATGATTTTTAAAATGTATGATTCACCCAACAGGGTCTAATAATTTTAATGAGCAAGGTAAACAACCATAGGTTGAGGAAATAAAAGGTAAGCATACAACATCTAACTAGTGTATAGGGGGAAAGTATACCAGTAATGGTAAGTATTACAACAGGAATTTAGTTGTAAGGAAAAAACAAAACCATCAGGCATTAATTGTTGCCAGGATAGATTGCCCTACCTGTTTATTTTTGCGTTCAGATGGACTGCATGATGCTTAGTGACAGTGTGCACTGATTGCCAAGTGGCAGCTCTGCAGATTTCCATAGGGGCTACATTGCAGAAAGCTGCAGTTGAGGCACCTATTGCCCCGGTAGAATGGTCAGTGAGGCGTTCAGGAAGTGGTGTCTTTGTTATTTTGTAACAAACGTAATCAGTTTTACTAACCATTTTGATACTGTCTGTGAACTTATTTTGTTACATAGTTTGAGCTTAGAATAAGATACAAATAGATGTTTCAATTTCCTCAATGTCTGTCTTTTTCAGATAGCAAAGGACTGAACTTCTCACATCTAAGGTGTGTAACTGATGATGAAGATCACAGTCATGTGGTGGAGGCATAAATTCTGGCAATGTTATTGTCCAACTCAAGTGAAACTTCAAGACTACTTTTGAGAGAAAAGAGGGGTGTGTTGATATCTGTATTCGATCAAGAAAAATTTGCATGTATGGTTCTTGTATGAAGATTGAGGCAATTTCACTCACCTTTCTAAGAGAGGTGATTGCCACCAAAAATACAGTCTTCCGTGTGCTATGAAATAAGGAAGCACTATGCAAAGGTTCAAATGGGGCTTTTGTGAGTACCTTCAACACTAAGTTTAAGTCCTACTGGGGTACAGGCAATTTGTGCTGAGGGAAAGAATTCAATAAAACTTTTTAAACAATTTTTGTCAGGGGATTAGAGAATAATGATTCTGAACTGGGAAGTGACAAATTCCTAGAGATTGCACAAAGGTGCACCCTAACTGAAGAATGTGCTAGGCCTTGTTTTGTAAGATCTAGCAAGTACTTAAAATGACATCAAAATCACACGCTTGCAAGGAAATACCCTTGGCCTGTAACCAGTAAAGGAACCTTGTCCATTTTGAATGATATGAATACTTTGTAGATGGTTTGATGTCAAAGTCAAGAATTTTCTTTACTTCTGGGTCACTGGAAATCAAGGAGACTCTCTGTCTATTCTCCATGCATGTAGGTTGAGTTTGTGCAACTCAGGGTGGAGAATAGTTCCTCTCTCCATGGAGAGCAACCTTAGTGTCTGAGGGAGCTGGATTACTTCTAGAGTCAGCTCCTGAAGATCTGGAAACCAGATCGGACGGGGCCAGTTTGGTGCTAGCTGTTAGAAGCCGCTACTACCGGCATCGCTGGCAGTGTGGCGGGGGCAGGGGTGGCGGCCGGCAGCTGCCGCATTGGGGACAGAAGCTCCCCCGAAAGATTCCGCCTGGCTTGAGGGCACAGGGGCCGCCCCCTCCCCCCCCCCCATGGCAGGTGTTGAAGGCGGGGCCCCCGCCCGATGCTGCCTAGTGGCAGAGGGGTGGGGCCAATAGGGGAGCTGCATTGCTCTGCGCACATACACGTGCAGGAGGGGCAGAACTACACAGTTAAGAAAGACGGGTGGTGATCACAGCGTTGCCGGAGATCAGCTTGCTGTGACACTGGCCCCCTTGTTGCTTGGAATCCTTAGGATTATTGCGTAGCGCATCGTGTGGAGTTGTGTGCTTGGAATCGAGTGGAAGCATGAGTGAAAGGAGAGTGTGTGTTGTGTTAGTTCGTGGGTGTTGGGGATATGTGGGAGTGGGTGTGGCGTGTGTCCTTTCACTGTTTTCCCTCCCTCTGTCTGGGCCCCTCCTTTTCCTCATACCTGGTATAGTGTTTGTCCTCCTTGCCTCAGCCTCCCTGGGACTCTTCCCTGCCAGCCTCACTAGTCCTCACCTTCCCCCCTACCCTGAACACTGTGTATATATTGCGGTGGTGGCATCGGGAGCTTGGTGGTGTGGTTGTGCGGGGGCTGGCTCAGGGCACTTTCATCTCCCCCCCTATGATGATCTGGCCTCGCCTCTAGTGGGTTTATTGGGCCATATAAGATCCTGAGGGGTTGTTTTTCTCTCCTTGTGAGTTCAGCCCCCGGGGCACGAGGGAAGTGTGAGAGACCTGGTGCTAGAACCCTCTCTGGGTCCATAATTCCCCTTCCTCTAGAACCCTTCCCTAACACTAACATTATCACGTTGGCCCCTTGTACTGAAATTTTCTCCATCTCTCTAAAAGTGGAAGAGGAGGAAATGCATACTTGAGGCCTTCCTTCCAATCTATTCTGAAGGCATCTCCCAGAGAGTCCGGGTCATATCCTGCTCTGGTGCAATACTGCTGACATTTTGTGTTGGTGGAGGAAACAAAAAGATCTACTTTCGGCCAGCCCCAATGGTTCATTAATGTTTGGAATACATGAAGGCAAAGCTCCCATTCATGGTGCTCTTCCCTCATTCTGCTCAAGATGTCTGCTTAGGCATTCTCTGATCCTGCTAAGTGGACTGCAGTCAAGTGAACTTTGTGCTTGAGCACCCAGTACCATATTCTTTGGGCTAGTAGACAAAGTCTCTCTGATTTGGAACCTCCCTGTTTGTTTATATAGTTGACAGCTGCTATACTGTCAGATGCTATCTACACCACTTGTCCCTCCAGCTGAGACTGAAATGTTTGCAATGCCTTTGGAATAGCTATGCTCTCTAATAAATTGATGTGTTGCTGTTTCTGACTCCTGCTCCACTGTCCAATGATGGAAATTCCAGCTAAGTGTGCCCCCTATCCCATCATTGATGAATCTGTAGTTTAAAAAGGGGTGGGGTTAGGGTCTCCAAAAAGCATACCAGAGAACATAAAATCTTTCTTACACCAAATGTTCAAAGTATTCAATACTTTAGCTGTAATCTGTAATTTTTTCCCTGGATCATCAAACACTGGGTTGATGTGTGGTGTGACAAGTACCATTTTTGCAGAGGTCGCATGTGAAGCCTCGCATTTGGGACAGTTGCTGTCATAGATGCTATTAATCCTAAAAGTCTCTGATATATTTTGACATTTTGTAATCTGTGACAGCGTAATTTTTTTATGGTCTTAATTATGCTGTCAAAGAGTTCAACAGGGGGAAATAGTCTACTCTGTGTTGAATCAATTACTGCCCCAATGTAAGAAATGTTTCTGGTTGGAGTAAGGATAGTTTTCTCTGTATTAACACATAATTCTAAAGCTCTACAAGCTCTGAGGGTTAGCTGCAAATTAGATTTTACCTGTGCAGCATCTCGTCCTACAATCAACCAGTCGACCAAATATAGGAAATGTTTTACCCCTTCCCTTCTGAGGGAAGCAATGACTAGAACAACCACTTTAGTAAATACTCTGGGGGTGGAGTTGAGGCCAAACGGAAGGGAACAATATTGGTAATGGATACCACTGAAAATAAATCTAAAATATTTCTTCACATGTTCGTTAAGCTGAACAATGAAATAGGCATCCTTCAAGTCTATTGAACCAAACCACTGGCCTTCCCTGAGGTGTTTCCTTAATTGGTTTAGTGTCAGAATTTTGAATTTCTCATATAGGACAAAGGAATTCAAATGTCTAAGATCTAATATTGGTTGAAACCCTCCGTCTTTCTTCTCCACGACAAAATACCCCGAGTAGATCCCAGAAGAAATCTCCCCTGAGGGAACCAATTCAATAGTGCTCTTATCATACAAGTCAGCAATTTCTTTATTTAGAGAAACAAATTGTGCAGCAGTAAAATTCTTGTTTTCAACAGCAAGAGATGTCGGGGGAGTGTCAGTAAAATGAACTACATAACCTCTTAACAGATTTGAAGGACCCATTGGTCCAAAGTTATTGCTACTCAAACTGAAAAACAATGTAACAACCTGTTATGAAACACACACACATGCTGCTTGGGAAGAGTTTGCAAATTGTCAATGCTTTCCCCCTCTGCCCTGCCCTGAACAGAAGGGCTGACTATGGGCACTTTTAAACAAGGCACTAAAAAGCGCCTCCTGAGTCCCGCGTTGAAAGAAAAGCCACGCGGGGAGTGTTTACATGCTCCCTGCAATGCCGAAAGTGATGCCACCACTGCTGGCAATGGGGAGCACGTCACTTTCGGCAGCACAGGTAGCATGTAAACACTCCCCAAGCGGTTTTTCTCTCAACGCGGGATTCAGGAGGCACTTTTCAGTGCCTCATATAAAAGCGGCCTATGAGCCTTGTAAGGCTGGTACTGGGGCTTATTTTTCCCTGCACAGGGATATGAAGAAGGGTAGAATTTCTTGCTGTAGTGTATGTAAGAAGATGGAACATACTGTTCTTCTTCAAGTGGGCTCCTCACATTCTCACAACTGGGTTGCGCACATGCGCCCGTCACCTGTCGACTCATGCCTAGCTCATTAATATTCAAAAGACTCTTTGGTGTCCTCATGCCCCATAGTATATAAAGCACTCTCCTGCCTATTCCCAATAGTTCCTTCCAACTGCTTTCGCAGCTTGTTGGTTCTAGACCTGGCTCAAATACATTCCTGTCAGAGATGGCTTCAAAACCATTTAAAACTTGTGCTTCGTGCAATTGGAAGATGGCCACTAGTGGCCAACATGAACTCTGTTTACTTTGTCTGGGATCTTCTCATGAAAAAGATGACTGTCCACATTGCACAAAACTAAAGACTAGATCTTTAAAGTCAAGATCTCTCAGACTTACCGGCTACCTAGAAAAACAAAAAAATAAGAGATAAGGAAACTGAAAAAAACAAGGGACACTCTTTGGGCAGTCTTTATCTGCCCCCACATCACCGGGGCTTCCACCATCATCTGCGTCTGAGGCAGTGATGACAACTAAGGTAACGGCCAAGAGAATGGCTTCTGAGTTTAAAAAAACCCTTCAGCATCTGAGGTAGAGGAGATCCTCCCTTCAGGAAAGTGTCATTCCCACACAAAAAAAGAGAAAAAAGCCTCTGAAGGTCAAACAACCTGCAAAAAAGGTGACCAGACCTCCCTTGTCCTTGAGCTCCGATGCCAAGAGCGTAAGTTGTGAGGAATTAATTCACTCAAGATCCCCTAATGTAATTATTATGTGATGGATCCACCTTATTACAATGCTGAAGAGGAGATGGATCCTATATATCAAGGATCACCATACCAATCTCCTGGAATGCAATTGCTGTCTGAGAGATCAAGTCAAAAAGAAAACTGGCCAGAGGGCCATATGAAAAGAAGAGAATATAAATTGTCCCCGTGGGATTATTGGAGAACAGAGCATGAATCAAGACAACAACAACAATCTGTGGTGGTGTCTTCTCTACATCAGAGACAATACCCAAAGTGCCCACAGATGTGGAGCCAGGCTCGGTGTTGAGGCAGAGAAAGCCATCACCATCACTGACTGTGGTGCAGAAGTGCCCTCTACTGGAGCAAGAGCAGCACAGCGCACAACTATTGATGCTGAGGGCTAGCATTGCACTAAGCACTCAGTCAGTACCAAGAACTTCCACCGTGTCAGCATCAAGACACCTCACGGCACCGGGGGGATCTCCAGGGCAAGTGGGAGAAAGCCATTCCCTAACTAAAGAACAGCTGGAAGTATCTAAACATAGACTACAGAAAATAAAAAAGAAACAAACCATAAAAGAAATTTAAACACAGATGCAAGGGCTTTGCTGGATCTCCCAGTAGTACCATCTGTATCTGAGAGTCAGCAGCAGGAAGAGAAAGAGACATTTATACAGGACTGTCCACAGAATGAGCCCTCTGAAAATGAAACTTCAACAGAGGTAAACCCAGCTGAACCTGAGAATGTATCACCATCACTTTCAGATGAAGTGATGGGGACAGGTATATCACCAATCACTGAGCAACACAGAGAGTTTCAGGCTCTAGTGCAAAGATTTACTTCAGTTCTCAAAATTGAGACAGTACCAATTACCGAGGTGGAGGATTCTGCACTCAGGATCACTGAGAAGAAAAGATTGCCAAAGCTTACTCTGCCACTTTTTCCTAAATTAAATAAAGAAACAGATAGTTTGTGGAACACTCCTGTTCTCACACATGCAGTAAACTCTGCATATAGCTCCTTCTATCCCTTCCGCCTATTATAGCATTAATATTTTTCAGACATCCAGCACAAAATCTGTTGGTGGTGGCAGCTGCATCTGAGAAGTATAACCACTTGACACAAGAAACTTCACCGGCAGACCGGGAAGGAAGAAGGATAGATGTCTTTGGATGGAAAGCCTTTATGTCATCAAGAATGTTAATGAGGGCTTCAAACTATGGGGCTGGTATGGCATCATATCAGCACCACCTCTGGGATGAGGTCAAGGTTTTGGCCCCATACCTTCCACCTGAAAAGCAAAAAGAGGTCATGAGGTTTCACAGTGAAGGTACCCTCACTGCACGTTATCAACTGGAGACTGCCAGGCACTCTTGTGAAACAGCAGCAAGAGGAGTGGCAAATGCTGTAGGCATACGGCGTTTTGCGTGGCTGAGAGGCACTCGGCTAGACTACTACCATAGAGCACATATCGAGAATTTACCGTTCGACCAGTCTGGCTTATTTGGCAAGCAAACAGACAAGATTCTTGAAAACATCAACAAATTTTGTGCAACAGCATATAAAATGAAAATAGCCCATCATGACAATGGACCTACACACTATCAAGTGAGACAATAATCATCTTCTCATTACTGCCAGTCCTCCTATGGCCATACAGGGTATGCTTGTCAGTATATTCCCTCCTTTTAATATCATTACTCCAAGAAGTTTTATCCAAACACATCAGTTTTCAGGGTCCAGAGGAAAACCTCAATATCAGCCCCATAGCCAAACCAAGAAGGGCACATCAGTCTGACATGCCAGAGGTGGGCACAGATGACAACTACAGTCACCCATGCGGTTTTCTGAAGAAAGGTCCCTCAAGTTCAAAATTTGGAGCCATCTCAAAGAACCTTGCTTACAAGGATGGCCCCTTAAATTTTGAAAATAAGTTTATTTCTTTCACAGAATAGCAAGATGGACCTCAGATAAATGGGTACTAGGTGTTCTTCAGCATGGTTATAAAGTTAAATTTGTTGAATTGCCACCAGTGAATTTGGTAACTGGTGTTACCAAGTTCTCAAAAGTTCAGCTTGCAGCTTTAAATAAAGAAGTGCTTAAATTGTATGAGAAAGGTGTTACTGAATTAGTACCAGAGGAGGAGGAGGAACTTGGGTTTTATTCTCATTATTTTGTAATTAAGAAGAAAAATGGGGGATTCAGGCCTATATTGGACCTAAGAGATCTCAATAGTTTTTTGTCTTATATGAGAAATTTAAGATGATTACATTCGACCACTTAAGGAGATACGTAAGTGAAGGACAGTGGTACGCATCCTTAGATTTAAACGATGCTTATTTCCATGTATGGTTGCACAAATCCCACAAGAAATATTTTAGGTTTACATTTAATGATACACATTGCCAATTCAGCTCTTTACCATTTGGTTTGTCTTTGGCACCCAGAGTGTTCTGTTCTCAAAGGTAATGTCACCTGTTATACCCTACCTCCGTTGTAGAGGTTAAGAATAGGGGTTAAGATCTTCCCCTATTTAGATGACTGGTTGATCATTGGTAAGGATCTCACAGAAGTGTTATCACATTTGGACTTAACTGTACAAACCTGTCAAAGGTTAGGTTTAACTATTAATGAGGAAAAATCCCTCTTTATTCCCTCCCAACGCATACAATACATTGGAGCTGAAATTGATTCTGTTCAGGGCAAACCTTTTACTCCATTAGAAAGGTTTGAAAACACTGTAGCCATTATCAGAACACTTACATTTCATAGGTTACAAAAGGTTACAGTATATTATTAATTATTATTATTATAACCATTTATATAGCACCAGCAATGTACCTAGCGCTTTACAAAAAACAAGATAGACACAGTCCTTGCCCGAGAGCTTACAATCTAAAGACATGGGGAGGGGAGACAGGGAAGGGGGAACAGAAGGAGACAGGGGATGCGACATTCATAAGGATGCGAGTACTCAGGTACACGTTCTTGGCTTGGTTACAGTAAATTGGGAGTATACAGATAACAGATGGGGGATAATCCTGGGTGGGGATGATTAGCAGGAGTTAGGAAGGGTGGAGCGGAAGAGGTGGGTTTTGAGGAGGGACTTGAAGGTGTGGAGGGTGGGGGCAAGGTGGACAAGGGCAGGGAGGGAGTTCCAGGCGTGTGGGGCAGCAAGGGAGAAGGGACGAAGATGGTTGGGGGAGCAGGGGAGGCGTGGGGGCGGGGAGGGGATAGAAAAGGAGCGGAGTGCTCGAACAGGGGTTCGGAGGGGGATCCATGCAGAGAGGTGAGGGGGAGCGAGGTTGTGAAGGGCTTTATAAGTGAAGACAAGGAGCTTGTACAGAATACGCTCAGGAAGAGGGAGCCAGTGGAGTTTTGAACAGAGATGAGTGTAAGGGGATAGAGGCGTGGGGATGGGCTCACCATAGGGGGACCCGGAGGCAACAAACGTGCAGACAGGTCCCCGCGGGGAAAGAGAAATGTCCCGAGCAGGGGGAACATGGGCAGGAGCAAGCAACAGCCCCAGCACCCATAGACTCCCCACAGACAGCTAAGAGGGACGGAGAGCTGACAGCCGCTCCAGTAGCGGAGCAAGGGGGCGTGGCCCTAGCACCACGGCGTTCAGCGCGGCTGCGTGAGCGCAGGGGCGGGACTAACAGCACATAAAGACGGTCAGAATGATCACAGCGCTGCCAAGAACAGCAGCGCTGTGAGACTGGCCCCGAGCGATTCCTGAAGACAATTAAGTGATTGTTTGAGAGTGTGACGAGTGTCAGAGGGAGTGATAGAGTGAGAGGGAGTGGTGAGTGGATGAGCAAAGTGAGGAAGGTGAGTGAGTGGAGTAAGCGAGCGTGTGAGCAGCGTGGTGCAGTGAGTGGTGTCACACACACACCCATCCGTTCTACGTTTGGGCCCCTACCTTCCTGTAGTTGCGTGTCTGTGCTTCCCTGTCCCACAGCCCTGGTAAATCTTTCCCTGCTTTCCTCCACCAGACCCGCACTTCCCCATCCCTACTCCCTTTTCATTGCACGGAGTGAGGGGAGAGTGTGGGCAATACCAGGTGTGGTGAAAGAAGGGGTCCCACTTGAGGTTGCATTTCTCCTCTACCCCGATGATGACACGACCTCGCCTCAGTTGAGGCAATTTGGGCCAACCTATATCCTATGGGGTTGTTTTCTCCCAGCTTACTCGTGTGGGGCCCGGCGATTGGCACGTGGGTGTGAGTGTGGTGTGGGAACTTGCTGGCATCCGTGGGAAAACCCCTTACCTATCCTAACAATGAGGGAAGAAAGGTGAGAACAGGGAAGGCCAGCAAGGAGGAGGTTACAATAGTCGAGGCGTGAGATGACTAGGGCATGAATGAGAGTTTTGGCAGAGGAGACAGACAGAAAAGGGAGGATATTGGCAATGTTGTGGAGGGAGAAACTGCAGGATTTGGCAACAGAGTCAATGTAGGGTTTGAAGGTAAGGTGCAAGTCGAAGATGAAGCCCAACCTATGGGCTTGGGGGACAGGGAGGGTGGAGACCCCGTCAATGGCAATTGACATGGAAGAGGGAGAGGAAGGATTGGGAGGGAAGATAAGGAGTTCAGTTTTCGTCATGTTCAGTTTGAGTTGGCGTTGAGACATCCAGGCGGAGATATCAGAGAGACAGTTGGTGAGACGAGCTTGAACAGAGGGGGAGAGGGA
>QEPC01004304.1:708182-784070 GCA_003113815.1 Sphenodon punctatus | reverse complement strand
CCCTCCCCCGTGTGCCCACACTCCCCCCACCCCCACCCCGGGTCCCGCAATTTACTTACCTCCCTCCTCATCCTCAGCGCCACCAGCGGCATCCAGGGAGGCTAGGGAGAACTGCATCCAGCTCTTTGCCTCCCCAAGTCCCTTCCTCCCTCCCTGCTGGAATCCAGGGAGGGAGCAGGGAGGGAGGGAGGGACTCGGGGAGGCTAAAAGCTGTGCGTGCATCAGCAGCTCCCAGCCCCCTGCACAGGCTGGGACCCCTGTGCAGGGGACTGGGAGCTCTGCTGCTGACGCACGCGCAGCTCTTAGTTCATACCAGGGGCGCCTCTATTGGGCGCCCCCATATGAACTTTCCCCCTGCCCGGCCCCTGCAATGCAAGAGTGCCCTCGGCGGCACTCTTGCATTGCAGGGTCCCTTTATGTGGAGTGGACGGCTCTTCTAGCCGCCCACTCCGCATAAAGGGAGAACGCCTCCCTTTTGACCCTGAAGGCTTCTTTAGGAAGCCTTCAAGGGGGGGGGGGGAGTCACTGGTTGTGTGCATGCACACACACACAACCAGTGAGAATGTGTGGAGCTACCTCAAAGAACCTTCGAGGTGGTTCCACACATTCAGCGCGATGCCGACGGGGCCGTTTTGTTTTTTCTTTCTCAAAGCTGTGGCAGCTGCCGCTGGCCGGGAGAGCCTTGGGGGGCCAGGAGGGGCATTGCCCCTCCTTTCCTAGAGGGCCCACCGCCCTTGCCAGGAAAGTTCGAGACTGCTCTAGGGGATGTCTCCTCTGACCTTGATAGCCGCTCACTCAATGACCTTGTGACCATGTAGAATTCTGTGCTGGCAGAGGCCATCAACTGTGTGGCTCCCAGGTGTCCACTCCTGAATCACCGACAATGCAGGTCACCATGGTATGCAGAGGACCTGCAGCAGATGAAGCGAGAAGGGCGGCGGTTAGAACGACGGTGGCATCACTCACATACTGAAGTTGACGGATTGCGGCATAGAGTCTGGTTACGTACCTATGCCGTTGCAGTGCGGGCAGCAAAGAAGTTTTTCTTTGCTGCCCTCATTGTGTTGGCTAAGTCCCGCCCAGAGGACATTTTCCGGGTGGTGAGGGGGCTGGTCAGTCCAGCCTCCCTTCGCCTGGATTTAGAATCATCAAATGCTCACTGTGATTTGTTTGTGGACTTTTTTGTGGATAAAATTGCTCAAATCCACCACAGTTTTGATGCAACTTTTTTAGCAGTAGGTGAGCCAGAGGCAATAGAAGCCCCGTCTTGTCCTGTTTTATGGGATGAATTTTGGGATGTGTCACCCTCAGATGTGGGGGATGCTCTTGGGACTGTTTGGACCACTTATTGTGAATTAGATCCATGCCCATCCTGGCTGGTTAAGGCTAGCCGGGAGACACCAGGGCCATTGCTGGCGGGGATTGTCAGCGTCTCCCTTGGGGAGGGCAGAGTGCCAGATTGTCTCAAGGGGGCTGTGGGGCGGCCCCTGCTTAAGAAACCATTATAGGACGTTGGCGTCCTGGCCAGCTATCGGCCAGTCTCTAACCTTCCCTTTTTAGGGAAGGTTACTGAACGGGTGGTGGATCAACAGCTGCAAGAGCATCTGGACCAGATCAACATTCTCAATCCCTCACAGTCTGGCTTTCGTCCGGGTTATGGCACAGAGACTGCTCTTGTGGCCTTGGTCAATGACCTTTCCCGTGAGTTGGGCCAGGGTTGTTCAACCTTGTTGATCCTGTTAGATCTCTCGGCTGCTTTTGATACCGCTGATCACGAGTTGTTGGTGACTCGGCTGCAGGACCGGGCAAGGATTAGTGGGACCGTTCTTGAATGGTTCCGCTCTTTCCTGGCTGGGAGAACCCAGAATGTGGTCCTGGGTGATTTTTCATCTTCTCTCCGAGGCCGCATGTGTGGGGTTCCGCAGGGCTCTATCTTATCCCCTCTCTTGTTCAATGTGTATATGTAGTCTTTGGGAGAGGTTGTCAGGGAGTTTGGTGTACAGTATCATCAATATGCTGATGACACCCAGCTAGATCTTTCGTTTTCATCAGATCCAGGTCCAGCAGTCTCGGTGCTTACTCGGTGTTTGGATGAGGGCAAGCCACCTGAAGTTAAATCCTGACAAGATGGAGGTGATGGTTGTGGGGAAAGCCAGGGGAGTGATGGCCCCCAACATTGATGGGGTCCATCCTCCCCTGGTATCTCAGGTCCGGAGTCTGGGGGTGCTCCTGGATCTGCAGCTCCACCTGGATGTCCAGGTGGTGGCTATGGCGAAGGGGGCATTCCGCCAGTTACATCTGGTACGTCAACTTAGGCTGTATATCTTGGACTCAGATCTGGCCACAATCATCCATGCTTTTATTACCTCGAGAATGGACTACTGTAACACACTCTACGTGGGGCTACCCTTTAAAAAAAATTATTATTATTAGCAAGCATTTACATAGTGCAAGATATATGAGTACACGGACCTCAGGTAACACATTGTGCTGGATGGAGGGTATCAGCAGGAGTTAGGTGAGTAGAGCTAGAAGTTGGGGAGGGCAGAGCAGAAGAGGGGTCTTGAGGAGGGATTTGAAGGTATGAAGGCAGAAGTGGGCAGGGAGGGAGTTCCAGGCATGGGGGGCAGCTAGGGAGAAGGGACGAAGGTGGTTAGGGGAGCAGGGGAGGCGTGGGAGGGTGAGAGAGGGGGCAGAGGAGGCGCGGAGTTCACGGACTGGAGTACGGAGGGAATTAGCGCAGAGAGGTAGTGGGGAGCAAGGTTGTGAAGAGCTTTATAGGTGAAGACTAGGACCTTGTGCAGGATTCGTTCAGTAAGGGGGAGCCAATGAAGAGAGGAGAGGAGAGGAGGGGCTGCACATGGTCGAAGCGACGGGTGAGGTGGATGACCCTGGCAGCAGAATTTTGGATGGAGATAAGGGGAGAAAGGTGAGAGCGAGGGAGGCCAGTGAGAAGGAGGTTACAGTAATTGAGGCGAGAGATGACCAGGGCATGAACAAGGGTTTTGGCAGAGGAGACAGAGAGAAAAGGGGTGCTGGTTCGGAGACTGCAGCTGGTGCAGAATGAGGTGGCCCGTCTCCTAACGAGAACGGGCTGGTGCGGGCACATTACACCGGTGCTTCATTCTCTGCACTGGCTGCTGATAGTCCTCTGGGCCCAATTCAAGTGTTGGCGTTGACCTTTAAAGCCCTAAACAGTCTAGGCCCACCTACCTGCAGGACTACCTCACTCTCCAGGTCCTGGATCGGCCCCTGCAGTTGGCCAGGGTGACCTTCTTGAGGTTCCCCGGGTTTCCCGGGTGTCGACCTTGAGGAGGGCATTTTCTGTGACTGCGCCATGGCTGTGGAACTCCCTCACACTGGAGGTCCGCTTGACCGCTGACCTCCCCTCTTTCTGTAGACAATGTAAGACCTGGCTGTTCCGTCGTGCCTTTGTCAAGGGAAATGGGGTGGGTGGGTTGGGTTGGGTTTGAATTGTTTTATCTGGGTGGATTTTAGATTTTTAAAATTGTATTGTATCCCCAAGCCCAGCCATTTTTCGGGGTACTTACTGCAGTCACTGCCGCTGCTGGCCTGTGCCCCACGCCGGGCCCGCTAGTCGGCTTCCTGGGTCAGGCAGGCGCCACAACAGCAGATTAAATCTGCCGCCATACCCGCCACCACCAGACGTTGCGTCTCGGCCAGGGAGTGAGGGAGAGGCGAGGCCTCTGCCTTTCACTCCCTGGCCCCCTCCACTGTCTGCCTTGGACTTGGCCAGGAAGTGAGAGAGAGGCAGAGGCCCTGCCTCTCTCTCATTCCCTGTCTGAGTCTGACAGGCAGTGGAGGGGGCCAGGGAGTGAGAGAGAGGTGGAGCCTCTGCCTCTCCCTCACTCCCTGGCCCCCTCCACTGCCTGTCTCGACCAGGGAGTGAGAGAGAGGCGGGGCCTCTGCCTCTGTCTCTACCTCACTCCGTGGCCGAGACAGACAGTGGCTGGGGCCCCCAAGTGCGGACCCCCCCAGGAGCGGGGCCCAGGGCGGCCGCCCTGAACTACCCTGCAGTAAGGCTGGCCCTGATAGGAAAGCAACCATAGATAAATAGCATGGAGAATAGAGGGTTTCCCACAGACAGGCTGGGGAATACTGCTTGCCCCATCAGAAGCAGTGGAAGTCTGCTGTGCAGCACATGTGTGAGCCCTGCGGAGAGAAGCAGAAGTTTGCCAATACAAAAGCAGGGCCACTGCAAGGAATTTTGCCGCCCCAGGTAAACACCTGCATGTGTGGCCCTCACACAACCAGCGCACCTCACATGCAACCCACGCTGGACCCGTTTCAATCTGGGTTCCGCCCCGGCTATGGCACCGAGACGGCGTTGGTGGTCTTGGTCGACGATCTCCGCCGGGAGATGGACGCAGGATGTTCTACATTTCTCATCCTGCTGGATCTCTCGGCCGCTTTTGACACCGTGGACCATTGGCTGCTGTTGAGACGGCTGGGTGACCTGGGGGGTCTGGACGGGACTGTTCTTGAATGGTTCTGCTCATTCCTCTCGGGGAGAAGCCAATGGGTGGTGTTGGGGGCTGAGACATCTTGCCCCTGCGCTTTATCCTGCGGCGTTCCGCAGGGTTCCATTCTGTCTCCACTGTTATTTAATGTATATATGCAGCCCTTGGGGGAGGTCGTGAGGGGGTTCGGGGTGCGATGTCACCAATATGCTGATGATACTCAGCTGTACCTCTCGTTTTCTACTGACCCAGACCCTGCTGTCTCGGTGCTATCCCAATGTTTGGAGGCCGTGGCGGATTGGATGCGGCGGAGCAGACTGAAGCTCAACCCAGATAAGACGGAGGTGATGGTGGTGGGGAGGGCGAAGGGGGTGGTGGCCCCCCTGGTTGGGGGGGTTTGCCCCCCTGTAGCTCAGCAGGTCCGGAGTCTGGGGGTCATATTGGACGCAGACCTGCGGCTGGAGCGGCAGGTGGAGGCAGTCGCTAAGGCTGCCTTCCGCCAGCTTTATCTGGTACGTAGGCTGCGTCCGTATGTCTCTGGCCCGGACCTGGCCTCCCTCATCCATGCCTTCGTCACCTCGAGGCTGGACTACTGCAATGCGCTCTACGTGGGGCTGCCCTTGTTCCTGGTTCGGAGGTTGCAGCTAGTGCAGAATGCGGCGGCCCGGCTCCTTTCAGGGACGGGCCATCGGGAGCATATTACACCTGTGCTCCGAGCTCTGCACTGGTTGCCAATAGCATGCCAAGCCCAGTTCAAGGTTTTAGTATTGATCTATAAGGCCCTTCACGGTCTGGGCCCCTCGTATCTCAGGGACCGCCTCGCCCTCCACATCCCAGAGCGGCTCCTTCGGTCTGCCGGGGGTGCCTTCTTGGAGGTCCCCCGTGTTAAGCGGGGGGCCACAATGGAGAGGGCATTCTCAGTAACCGGGCCGCACTTTTGGAACTCCCTCCCGGAGGAAGCTCGCCTGGCCCCAAACCTTTTAAAATTCCATCGAAATTGTAAAACCTGGTTGTTCGCCCAGGCCTTTGGGGAGGGAGGGAGGGACGGAGGGAGGGGGGAGGGGTTTTATTCCCCTTCATCCTCATTTATTGTTTTATTTTGTTGCTGTTCCCTAGTCCTGTTTTAATGGTTGGAACTTTTCTAAGTGTTTTAATGTGTTTTATAGATGGGTTTTATATTTATATTTTATTTTTGAGTGTAAGCCGCCCCAAGCTGTTTTAGGAGGGGCGGGGGGGAAATTCAATAAATAAAATAAATAAATAAATAAATGTTATGTACAGCCCCCACGTGCACACATCTAGCATGCACATGCACATTCACAGCCTGTTTCTTGGGCACTAAGGGGCTGGTAGCCCTGCTCCCCCACCCCACCCCACCCCAGCCTCTGATCCGGCCACAGAGCTTACCAGTGGTGGTGGTGGCAGTGGCAGCTGGATCAGGAGATGCACCCCATTCAACTTTTAGGAGAAGCAGCAGTGTCAGCTGGATTAGAAGCAGAGACACCTCGGGGGCACCTATCCCACCCCCAATCCAGTACAGAATTTATTGTGAAGGCTGCCTTGGGCAGCAAGTTGAAGAGAGCATCTTTCCCATCCCATCCAGTGCAGAGCTTATCGTCGGTGGCAGTGGCAAGGCAGATGGAGCAGGAGAACCGCCCCCTTCAAGCTGGCGCCATAGGCAGTCCCCTGAGCTGCCTAATGGTAGCACTGACCCTGCAAACCAGCATAGGTGACATAGGTGAAGGACATGGGGGGGACATCCCCTCCAAGTTTTGGAAGCCCTAAAGAACCATAGAATCCCTATCAAGCCCCCACTCCTGTGCCCCCCACTATCAAGTTAACAGTTAAGTATGCAAACCAGCTGGCAGCTGAGTCAGCATTTTGGGGATTCTGTATCCAAACCCAGGAGCATAACTAGGCTGGAATGTGCTCCCTCCTAGTTGCAAGGGATGTTACTTCACCAGGAAGTGCAGCTGTAACACCTGTCCCTGTTATAGCTCTGTCCCTGGTCCAAACTGAAAATGCTGTCTGTATTTTGCTAACTACAGGGGCCAATAGGCAATGCTCAGCTGCTGATAGCCCTCATGTACCCCAGTCCTGCCCCGTAGCCCCAGCTGTTGCAGATGTCCCATGTTCTTGACCTGCTGTCTCTACTGCTTTTATGCTGCACAGTCCTGACCCAGAGCCCCCCAAAGTTCTGCACAGCACACATACTAACTTCCCACAGCACCCCCACATGTGCCCCCACTTCATTCTGCTCCACTTACAAGCAGCAGTATGACTCTGCTTTCCTTGATGGCTCCGAAGCAGCCCAAAAAGCCCAAGAAAGAGAGTGCCACCCCCACGATGAGGATGAGATAGGTCCCTGCATTCAGGAAAGGGCTGGAGGTGATGATGTTCTGGAATCCATCTGGATCGGCAGTCACCCATATCCCCACTCCCAGGAGGCAGATGCCTCCAGCCTGCAAAACAAAACACACAATGGAGGTGACTCACCCACTATACTACTGTTGCCTCAGAAGGGAAGCTTTGCAGTAACCTATACCAGGGGTGGGGAAACCCCAACCCACAGGATGTTTGTTTGTTTTTTAAGTTGGCCTCTTTCCAATTCCTGGATCATTCTAGCCCATGCATCCAATTCCTCCCCACAAACAGTGAAAGAATGAGCTTGGGGGAAAGGAGCAGAGATGAGGACATACATGCACTTAAGGGCACGGAATGGATCCATAGCTTTGATCTGGATTCTCCCCTCCCTTAAGTGCCCCCCTCCCCGACTCCTATCCATTCCTTGGAGCTTGTTCTAATTTCAAAAGTGGCCCTTGGGAGGGAAAAGGTTCCCCACCACTAACCTACACAATCAGGAACAACTGGGGCACTACCCAGTGCTGCACCAAGCAAGCAATTAATTACTCACCAAAACGAGCATGTTGAACACAAACATCAGGTACTTCACACAGACTAGAATGCCCATCCCAAGGCCAGGGAAACAGCACTGACCAGCAGGTCCTGCACACAGAGAGAGAGAGGAAGCAAGGGATCAGAAAGGCTCGCATTCCCCAGCCCAATCAGCCTCCTCTGCTTCCCATCTTGGGGAGCCACACAGTTCTCCAGAGGCAGGCTCTAACCATTTGATTAGAAGGAACTGGTGAAGCAGGCAGGGTTATGGAAAGGTGGCTTTTATTGTGCACACACACAATAAGAACTGCATTGCAGGCCGGACCTTTTATGACAGTGAGACAGAAACCCAGCTTTGACTGGCTTTGTCAGCCTATTAGTGTCATACCAAACACTGGATCCCTCCTAGAACTTGACCCAGTATGGCTTCTGTAAAGGGGAGCATATTTATGAGGAAAAGTCCCTCTCTTGGTGCTGAATCCCACTGTCCCTCCTGCAGGGGGTCAAAGTTTCTCTTTCAGAAGAAAGAGACAAAAAGACAGGTCTGGTCATCAATCCTCAGCCACCTCTTTCCTGGTTGCCTTCCAGGAAAATCACTTAAGAGGACAACAGTGAGATGATGGGATGACAAGAAACTAAGGCCGCTTTTAGACTAGCAGGCCAATCTAGTGCATTGAAAAATGCACTTTTAGAAAAGTCATGCGGGGGGCGTTTAAACGCATTGGAAGTCTCCAGCCATCACTAGAATTGTGGCTCGTGCATTATTTTTAAAATCACATTTGAAATACATCAAATGCGGTTTTAAAAAGAATGTGTGAGCTGCGATTCCAATGATGGCCGGCAACTTCCAGTGCATCTAAATCCCACTTTTCTAAAGCTTTTGTTTGCTGGTCAGTTTTATTTTGTAATTGTGCGATTTATATATGGAAATTGATATAGCCATGTGGCTTCAATAAAGTTCATATTCATTCACTTTTCTAAAAGTGCATTTTTCCATGTGCTAGATTGGCCCGCTCGTCTAAAAGCAGCCTTAGTGGAATGAGAAGAAGGAGAACTTCTGTCTCTACTCCTCCTCCTCCTCATTTCCATAGCACTACTAGGTCCCGCATGTTAACGGGGGGCCACGATGGAGAGGGCGTTCTCAGTGGCCGGGCTGCAGCTTTGGAACTCCCTCCCGGAGGAAGCTCGCCTGGCCCCGGGTCTGATGGCTTTTTGCCGAGCCTGCAAGACCTGGCTGTTCGCCCAGGCCTTCGGAGGGGAGGAGGGGAGGGGAGGGAGGGGAACATTTTTTGGGGGTAGTTTTAATTATTCATATTGTTGTTTTTATGTATTTTATTGTTGTTTTAACTGTTGTGAGCCGCCCCGAGATGCCATAGGCATGAGGGGGCGGCCAATAAAGATAAATAAATAAAAATAATACACAGTGCTTTACAATAGCAGATTTTGGAGACAGGTCCCTGCCCAGTGAGCTTACAATCTAAGATGGACAAGGGTAAGGGGAACACAGGGAGAGACAGATTTCCATTTTACAGATAAGGAACCAAGGCCAAGATTGTGACTTGCCCAAGACCACCCAATAAGTTCATGGCTAGGGAAGGCTTCAAATCCTGGCTTCTCACAACCAAATCCAGCACCTTATCCATTATGCCACACTGGCAGCTGAGAGGTTATGGCTTAGCCAAGACCACTCAGTGAGTTTATAGCTAAGGCAGGATTTGAACCCTAGCTTCTCAAGTCCAAGTTCAGTACCTTATCCACTACACCACAGTGACTTCCTCTTTATACGCTTGGAATGTTGGGAAGTGTGTACACACATACAATGCACAAGGGGTGGAACTTACTTGCTGAGGGGTGGGGCTTATTTCATTATTTATTTACACTTTTTTCCCACCCATTCCCTCAAGGCTCACGGCAGGTTACAACACATAAAAACATCTATAGTAATACAGGTATGCCTCTTTTGGCCACTCAGAATGTTGGGTGGTTTGTTTTAGTTTATTCAGGGACTAGCTTCCGCTATAGCCCTTATAGAGTAAAATAAAATACAATTAAATGCAATAATAAAATAAAATATAATTCTAAATACAAAAATACATCTATAGTTGCAGCCAAAACCCAGTTGCAGCTAGATAACCCCAGAGTGGCAGACAGCATAAACATACAGCCACAAACTTATCCCCCATGATCCTCCTTTAAGTCATTCACTTTGTCAATTGAGTATAATCAAGCTGGAAAACCAAAGCCGGCTAGCTGGGTTATTAGATCAGGAGACCCAGATATACTGATACTGAGTGCTCTGCCCCCGAGGCATTCCCATTAGGCCCTAAGATTAGCCTCATATGTTTAATTGGGAATTGCCCCTACAATTTACTATGAGTGCCTCCAGAAAATCAGGGACTCCAGGGGTGTCTAGTTAGTTCCATTATTATGTGCTGGGTAGTAGACAAGAGTCTAGTGAGGACAATCCAATTTTAGCTTCGTCTGTCTAATTCGGGACCTTTTTTGTTCGGCCAAACTCAGGAAAGTAGCTATAGCCACAAGCTCTTCGCTTCCCCTCAAGGACAGGAGATACTGATAAGTATCCCCACTTTTTAGTTCTCTGCCCTTCTTTAATAAGGGTATCAGCCATACTTCCCGCAGAGTATTATAGAATGGGCATCTTAACAGGAGGTGGGAAGTTGACTCAACCTCAAGTAGCGAGCATGAGCATAACCGTTGCTTATAGGGTATTTGGTTATGCCTTCCCTCAGTAACAGCTGTTTGTAGAAGTTGAAATCGGAGCTGTGTATACAGCCTGCGCAATCGCGGATTAGTCAGCCTATCCAGATATTGCTCAAATTTTGCCTCTCTCTTGAGCTGACTCAGGAGTGGTGCTACCCTCCAATGCACTACAGTTGCCAAGTCCTCTTGGAGGGCTATATCCCGAATCCTCATCTTTAGTTCTACCTCTATGGCCTTTAAATTTTTTCCCATAAGGTAACTAACCGAGAAGCCACAAGAAGATAGAATGTGGTACAGACACTGTAACCAAGGATAGACTCTTGGACTCGAAGTGGTAAGCTCTTCTCTAAGGCACATAAGTGGTAAATCGCCTTCCTCTAGTGCTAGCAGTCGTAACCAGAACCTGACGTAGGTAAGTTTGGCCAAAGCACTTATGGCAATGGAGCCCGTCTCAGCACGAAGAATTGCACCTGGAGTGCCTGGGCCTACTTTGAGCAGGCAGCGCAAGAATTTATTCTGTACCCTCTCCAGCAAAATTATGTTGGGGGTAGGCACCATCTCCAGTCCAAAAGTCGCCGTTGCCACAACCTTGGCACGATATACCTCAAGGAATGTAGAGAGGGACACTCCTTTTGAGATAGATACCGCCCTCCCCAGGGCCTGAGCAGCTTGGGCAGCTTTGCTAGCTCTTAATTGGAGATGTACATCCCAAGAACCACTGCTAGCAAAGGTCACCCCGAGATATGTAAATGAGGGTACTACTTCTATAGTGCCCAGCTTGAATTTCATTGAGTGAGGATTCCTCCCCCTGCCCAAGACCATTAGCTTGGTCTTAGAAACATTTATTTCTAGACCATTAGTTGAACAATATTCATGGCAGCTTTCAATCGCTCGTTCTATGCCACTCTTTGTCTGTGAACAGATGCCCAAATCGTCCGCAAACGGAAGGATGCATACATAAGTATCCTCTACCTTTGGCGGGTGCGTGTCCCTTTTCTGGATAAATATAGCCAAATCTGCAACATACAGACTGAATAGGAGGGGGGCCAACACACATCTCTGCCGAACGCCTCTTTCAATAGATATGGATTTGCTCAAACTGCTTCTTACTCCACTCTAGCCTCGTTGCCGGTATATAGGGATCGTATTGCATTTAATAGATTATCGTTTATCCCTAGAATCCTCAACTTTTCCCACAACCTCTTCCTTGGGACTGTGTCAAATGCCTTTGTATAATCTACAAAAGCCAGGTACAGTCTCACCCTCTTGAGTTTTACATATTTAAAGATCAGATGTAGGAGGACGAAACAGCAATCTAATATAGAATTCCCTTTGCGAAATCCAAATTGTTCTCTGGGGATAATGTTACCAGCCTCTGCCCATTTGTCTAGGTGTCCCAAGAGGATTCTGGCATACACTTTCCCCACAGCTGACAAAAGGCTTATGGGCCTGTAACAAGATGCGTCCTTTGTGCTGCCCTTCTTGAATATGGGGATTATGGTACTCTGAGTCTACAGGGATGGAATCCTGCCATCTTTGCTAATAAAAAAGAAAAAGCTTGAGAGAATTTGTGCCCACCAAACTGGGGCAGCCTGGAGGATCTCTGCTGATATAAAATCGGGTCCCACGGCCTTCCCTTAAGGGCCTGGATAATATCCACTATTAGATCCGGGGAGAAGTCCTCTCTTCCCCATGGACGGGAGGGAGTACCAGTCACTCCTGGCGAAAGGTCAGCCATGTCAACCTGTCTCTCTGCATAAAGAGTAGCAAAAAATTCTTCCCAAACTTTGTTTGGGATAAGCTGGACAATATGCTTACTTCTTGGCCTAATAACTTTGTTAAGAATAGCCCAAAAGCCCTTAGAGTCGCCTGTCAATGAGGCCACCTTCAGCTTCGCCCAACTCTTGTTGAAATATTCCTCCTTCTTGGCAAATAGTAATCAGCAATACAAAGTTCTTTGTTCGCCAAATTTAGCCCATGATCGATCATCCTGGGCTGATGCCCATTCCTTTTTTAAAAGCTTTAGGAAAGACTTAGTCCGCCTGCACTCAGTATCGTACCACGGTTTAGAGAGGACACTTCTATGTGGTTTAACTTGTACCACAAACCCTCGTTGCAAGACCTCTATGATTTTCTCAAATGCAGCTACTGATGCACCGGAATCTGATGCTAAGGTTAAAGACTGTACTAACTATACGGTCTCACTTAATATAGACACTTTATGCATTTCGTTGACCCATTCAACGAGGGAAAGATGTTTGAGTTTCTTCAAGGGTGTACCCAGGGTGAGATCTTGAGGAGGACCTCTGACATATGTAGTGAGGACTAGGTGGTAGCTTTCTGGGCGCACTATTAACTGTAGATCACCAAAATAATCCCTGAATCCTACCTCTACAAAAATGGCGTCAACTTTACTCCTTCCCTGAGGTCCAATAAAGGCAAACCCCGCGGATGGACCATGCTTAGAACCCTCTTCCAATGGAGTTAACCAAAATTTCTCCAGTATGACTGATAATTGCGAATGTGAGTTAACTCCTTGGAACCTAACCTCCTGTTCCTTATCCTGGACTGTTATTGGAGCAAGACCATCCTTAAGGTGATTATTAAAATCCCCCACTAGAACTATAACTGCATGGGGAAAGGAATCCACCCTCTTAGAAATCTCATCCTCCAGGGCTGGCCACACTTCTGCCTTGTAATATGGAGAGGAATTAGGAGGGATATAGATGTTGAACAAGAGTATCTGGTGATTCAGGTCCTTCCCCAATCTTAGGGTCCCCACTTGGAATTCGGGTCTGGAAGATGGAAGAAGGGAAAAAGACTTTGCCCAGGGCTGTGCTAGCCCTATCGCTAATCCCCCTGAAATCCAGCCCTTAACTTTCTCCTTCTGGCCCCCATGTAAAAAGAGGTCAAAGGGGGGGAAATCAATTGTACTATCTGCCTTTCCCCAAGTCTCTTGAAGACAAATTACCTCAAAGTCAGCCATAAATTCGCGCCAATCTTTATCGTTCAACTTTGCTGAGATCCCCGCGACATTCCAAGAGGCCAGCTGTAATAATAATTGGGGAGCATTACACAGCCCCTTGGATGTTCCCACAGCCCCCTTGTGCTGGGGAATAGGATTGAGCCCTACCAACTGGTGTTCAGGGAGTTTGTGGGTATCTTGTAGTCAGTCCTGCATGGGGGCTGGGTCTATACTTGGAGCCTCTGGAGTCAAACTACTAGAATTGCCATTAAGTAGCCTAGAGGTCTTCTCGCAAGTAAGAGGTCTATAAATTACTGTATCATTCAGAGAAGAGCTCTCGGAGCTACTAATTTCGACCAAATTAGATTCGGCTGCCGGAGCTTGCAAAATTTCCGGGGGTTCCAGGTCCGATTCCACGGCCAGCAAATCATATGGGTTTGCAAAATCAATTAGTCCTACCGAATCCAGAGTGTACCACCCTGGAGACCTTTGCACCCCTTCCTCTAAGCCCTGTCTACAAGTACCCACAGCCTAGGGTTGGGCTCTTATAGATAGAATATTTCTTGCTAGAGTATTTTCTAGTCTCTGGATAAATATCCCTGTCTTATATAGTTTGGATCTATTTTGCCAGAGCTTATCCCCCGTAGCCATTGATCGAAACCCTATTTCCCACCTATCAAAGCGTCCTTGACCTATTAAGGGCTTTGTTGCTTGTATCTCTATTTCTGGGATATCAAGGTCCATCTGGATTTGGAGAAAGTTTACAAGCCCCTGAGTGTCTAATGCCCTATGAGGTAAAAAGCTATACCTCCCTCCTTTTGTTGAAATGAAAGAGGAGTGTCAGTGCCCATCTCTGACTAGTATCCTGTGGCCAAATTTTAGGGGATAATATATTGCTCTGGTGCATGAGCTCTGTCTTTTTATTAGCCCTCTGATGCTGCAGGAGTCTTAAGGGCTCCTTCCTTGTCGCTATAGTGTCACCCCTTTTTTTAGGTAACCCCTGTAGGGAGGCTCTAGGACTCCCCCTTGCCACTGGCCCCTGCCTTGACTCTTTATTACCCCTGTCTCTTATACACATCTAGATGTGTATAAGAGACAGGTCCTGCAGCTCCGGGACTTTGCTCGGGACCTCGATGCTTCCCCTTACAGTGGTGTTACGGTAGCACCCAGCGGCCCCAGGCAGTACCAGAGCTTTATGTAGAAAGCTTTGCCCAAAGTCCCCAGTCTGCTCAGATAGTTTGACAGCCGTTATAGCACCCACTCCTCCAGTGATCTCTGTAACGTTACTGCAAGCGAGTCCTTCCTCCAGTGCTGCCCCTCTCTCAGCACTCAATCCGGCACAGGTGTTCCTGGGTCCCTCGCACAGTCAATCAGCCACGGGTGAAGGTGCTGCTCTCGCTGTGGGGGTAGTGAGACGGCAAGGCAAGTCTTGCAACGCAGCCACCAAGCGCTGTGAGTCCCAGCCCACAGACGGCTCTCCTCTCAGCTCTCCCACCGGTTATGACTCGGGTACTAGTAGTCTGAATTCACACAGTCTTCTACCAGGTGCAAGAGACTGAAGTACAAAGGGGGGGGCACCAACGCCAACTCAGACCCACAAACGGCCCTGACAACGGCCGACACCCTTAGGTGTCGCCCTTCGGCTGAAGCCCAAGGGCTAATGTCCAAGGGTGCCCCAGCCCCTGTATAAGTACCTGGAAGGGGGGAGAAGCAGCCAATGAGCTCTAGGCACCAGCAGGCAGAGTGTCTCTCTCTTCTCCCATGTTGGGAGGTATAGGAGAGTCATCATGCTTCACCGATCTACTAGTTAAGGCTGTAAAAACCTAATTGCCAGCTTTCCAGAGACAAGTAAACTTTCAGAACTGGAAAAATGTTGAGCATGAGCCTTGGACAATGCACTACAGCTGGGAGGAGTCTCTCCTACTCCCCCCATCAAATAGTTACGATGAGTAGGAGAATCGTGCATACATTGCTATGTCTCAACCCAGTGGCTCCCACTCAGTGCTGCAGGCAGAAGGGGGCTGTCCTACTCTGCCAACAATCTGGTGGCACATGACAGGCAGAGGATAGGAGACCAGAGCTCCATCTGCAGCACTGAGTCCAAGCTCTGGCACAGGGGCTTGGTGCTGCAAATGCGAGGGGATTCTTCTATTCTCTCTTCATCATTAGATGCTCAGAGAAGTATGAGAACTCTGCATGCAGAACCAACAAAAATGCTGAATAGTATGGAACAGCTTCCACACCAAGGGCGGATTCAGACGTGTCTTTAAATCGCACAGAAGCCTCGGCGGCATAGTGCGATTAAAAAAACCCCGCACTTCCGGGCTGGTGTGAATGCGCTGAGCGCGCACATTTGCACCTAGCCCAAATGTTTGGAGCGCGGTTTGAAAAGCTGCTCGGAGCAACTTTTCAATCCGCACTCCAAACATTTGGGCTAAGTGGAAATGTGTGCGCTCAGCGCATTCACACCAGCCCGGAAGTGCGGGGTTTTTTAAATTGCACTGTGCCGCCGAGGATTCTGTGCAATTTAAAGACACGTCTGAATCTGCCCCAAGACAGACTTCAAAGATTAGGACTCTTGATAGAAGACCACTGGTCAGGATGTCCCTAAACCTCTGATTGCAGAAACCTGGGGCTGAATGAAAGGGACAGGGCTGGCCTTAGGCAGGGATCACAGAGGCCATGTTCCCAGGACCCACACTTTTCTACACGTTCAGGCCCACACAGAGAGTGCTTCGGTGTGGGGGCCTCCTTCTCCAGAGCAGCTGTGGCAGCGCTCTCTCCCAGAGGAGCCCCAAACCTGATAATCTTGGAACTCTGGCCAACTGGCAGCTTAATGGTGGCCCTGCCCCCTTCCCAGGACTAGTACCAGGCCCTCCAGGCACTTACAGCAGCTGGGGACAGGGCATGTCCATGGCATGTCCATGCTGACCCCGCCTCCCCCCCGCCCCCCACTGTCCATGTGGGTCAAAACATGTCTGAACATCCTTTCACTTGCACATTGTACTGATGAGTTTTGTTTTTTCTTAAATCATATGGCACTGTGTGTTTGTAAGCAAGCTGTCAATTGTTAAAGGGGGTGAGGCCATGGGGGCCCCACATTTTATTTTTTACTGGGCCCTGCAAATTTTAAGGCTGGCCCTGGATAGGGGATAGATCAGATGGATCATTCCACACTTAACTTTTCTTATGGTAGAGGAGGTCAAATGGCATCTCGGGAGCCACATGTGACTCGTGGGCATCTGTACTGCAGCTCTTGACAAAAGTGGCTGCTTGGGGGGGGGAGGGGGTGTCCATGCGGCTCCACCACCAGGAGCAAGAGAAGCTGAGCCATCATTTCTGCCACCTGCAGGCCATGGGAGCAGGGAGAGCATGCCCTGTGCTGCTATTGCTGCTGCCCAAACACTGCCCGAATTACAGGGAGGTCAGAGGGCCCTAGCCCCCCTAACTTTTTTGATGGATCCCTTAGCTACTGGCTTTGGAAGGCTACAGAAGGAGGCATGATTTCATTGAGGGTCCCCCTATGTTTTTCCTTATAATTCAAGCCTTGTGCCCGAACCTGCCAGACCACCTGGGGGCTAGAGCTTTGATAGGAGGTGGGCAGTTAGGAGAGGCCACACTGCCCAATCCCTAGCACTGGGGGAGTGCAATCGATGTAATGCCAATATGTCTTGTGGCTCTTGGCGATATGAATATTTGTATGCAGCTCTGGGACTTCAGAATTTTGCCCTCCCTCCCCCACCTCATGACTTCTTCTACACTTCCTCTGAAGCATCTGCCAGAGATAGATACTGTCAAGGATAGGATACTTGGCAACACCGACCATAACAAGAAAGGCCATTATTTTTCGTATAGTTTAATTCATCATACCACTTTATTTATAGTTCTATACATGCATCATACCATACGCAGAGAGAGTGCATTGTTGGTGAAACACTTGAACCAATGAGACCCTGTGGTCTCCTGCAGCACTTAGCACAGCTAAAACTGTGAGCACTGCATCAGCATGCCCTGACACTCAGGATCACTGGATTTTGCCTCTGATTGACTATGTAGCATGTGACAAACCCCCTGTCCTCTCTGACGATCACTTTCTCTATAAATCAGTTTCTCTTTCTGAAACAATGCCCCGTTGTGAAAGTCTGGGGGAATTAATTGCTCATATATAGATGCTTTGAGGCCCTTCGACAGCAGCTATGGCAGCAGGGTGAGTGCTAACCTAAGGCCTGTGGTAAGTGACTCATAGATATCATGTAAATTACAATCCAGAGATAGTGTGTGGTTGCTGTGTTGGTCTCAAGTGACAGAGAAGGAGGCAAAGTGGTTTGAATGATGTCTTTTATTGGACCAACTGCTGTTGGTGAGAATGAGCAAGCTTTCAGGCCACACAGGGGCCTTCCTCAGGCATGTATCACAGCCAGTAGAAATATATAAACTAAGCAAATGTAGAGCAGGTATATATGAGGGGGGCATGGAATGGGAGGGAGGGAATAAGACAGGTAACTGGTGGGACAGGGGTACTTTGGGTTACTGCTGTGAACCCAGTGCCTTTAATATGCATATTCCCTTCACTTGATAAGCTGTTTCCCACTACATACCCCTGACCCATATGTTTGCTTTAGCCACATCCTCTCTATGTGTTTACCACTATCTATTGTTTCTTTGTCTCCTACACCAATATATAATTTTACAGCTCTGTTTTTAAATGCCTGACACATCTCTCTCTCTATCCTCCTTCCACCTGTTACCTTTGTCTTATCCACTCCCTCCCGTTCCTGCCTCCTCATATATACCTGACCTACATTTGCTCAGTGTATATATTTCTAACTGGCTATGCTACATGCCTGAGGAAGAGCCTTGTGTGGCCCAAAAGCTTGCTTATTTCCATCAACAACAGTTGGTCCAATAAAAGAGATCATCTGAACCACTTTGTCTTCCCCCTTTAGGTACATTACAGACATGGAGTTCATAGCAGGAGCCCAGACAGAATTTTCCTTAGTGTCTCTCTTCCCCAAGCACTGAACTCTCATAGCTATTATCCCCATTCCTCCTATTCCAACAGCCTGCCAGAACCTAATGCTCTCTTACCTTATGCTTAAATGGCACCTGCATGGTTACGATGGCTGGACTTCCAGCTTTACTAGCAGAGCAGAGCCCTCCCAAGAAAGAAATGCTGAACAATTATCAGAGCCACTCTGTGTAAGCATTGCCCTCTACACTTTGGCATTTGAGAGCAAGACTAAAGCTGGGTTTGGAGTTACCAGGGCTGCTTCAGTTACAAGGTATTTACCTTCTTACCTCTTCAAATCAAGGTCAGAGGAAGCCAAGCAGTTGGCAACGCTTGTCGAAACTGGAGCTCTCGTTCTGCTTGTTTTACAATCTGCTGATGACTAGAGCACAGGTCTCTCTCCGGTGCTAGTAAATGGACTAGGGTTGCCAGATACACAAATTTTAGAAGACACTTATGAGAAATACAAGTTGCAGGGCTGCACTGGCTCCAGTGCAGCCCTGCAACCTGTATTTCTCATAAGGGTCCTCTAAAATTTGCATATCTGGCCACCCTAAAATGGACAGATTTCATTCACATCCTCTACTCTCACAAGCTTTCCCTCAAGCCCTGAACTAGCTTTCACAGGACCTCAGACCTCATTTGCTGCAGCTCCCAGCTACACACTCACTGGGCATTTTTACACACACCTTGAAGTTCTGGATTTTTCAATCTTCTGGGATTACAAATCCACAACTAAGTTCCAGATGCACTGTATTCTCTCTCTCTCTCTCACACACACACACACTGTCACAAGGAGATACTGGGCTACATGTAGACTACAGGTCTAACAAATGTGTAAAGGTAAAGCTTTCACATTACATACATGTTTAACCTTTACCTTTACACATTTGTTAGACCTGTAGTCTACATGTAGCCTGGTTATCTCCTTGTGACAAACACACTGTCCTGAGGCAATTCCTAGATGCATTCTTCACACAAACACACTGCCCTGAAGCAGCCTAAAGTAGCTGCAGCTGTAGATGTAAGGGGCTGCCATGGAAACCAAGTGACCACAGCTGCTTGGAGCAAAGCAGTTTACCAGGAGAACTTTATACACACAAAAGTTCTGGGAGAAGTTCTACACAGAAGTTCAAAGAGCTGGATGAGTGATTAACGCACATAGAAAGTTCAGGATGTAACAGCAAACATGCAGTACAAACGTGTGTGTAAAAAGCCCCACTGTCTAGCAGCTTAACATTTCTGCAGCCTTAAAAACAACTAAAAAAGAATGTTTCTGACTATGACAGTGTCACATAAGTCCCTACAAGCCCCTGGGGTTGGGGTAAGTCACTGCAAAGGCATAGCCCTAGGAACAAGCCTGGTAAGTGAATGGCCCTTTAAAAGGCCAAGCCAAGAGACAGTAATTAAGATTAGCTGAGAGGCTCCAGCTGGGCAAGCCAGCAAAGCCTCTACTTATAAGGATGAACGGAAAGACTGATAGGAAGAAGGCTATTGGGGAAGATTGTAAGCATGAAGTCTCGGTTAGCTGAAGAGACTTGTTGGGAAGGTACCTGCCTGCCCAGAGCCCAAGAGGCTAACCCTGGATAACAGCTGTCAGAAGTCAGTGTGGGGTATTTTGAAGCGACCTTGCTGATGGGGATTGGGCCAGGTGGTGGGCCTGTGGACCAGGCGCTTGGGAGATTGGGTAATGTGAAGAACTGTTATAATAGTGGGCACCAGTTAGAACAGGTTCGCTTTTTTTGATACCTGGGTATGAGGATGCCTGAGTCCGGTTCTTAGTTACCCCAGGCACGGGCAGTGAAGGAGGGGGTTGCCCCGGAGGTTTTGGCCATTATACGCTTTTTTTATACTCCTGGCCAACCGTCAGTAATGGTCCCTCGTCAAATTTTCGAGACAAAGATCCTATCACGTCTGCTATATGGTGCCCATGTATGGGGAATAGAGGAAGGGGTGATTCGGTTTCTGCAGCCTGTGATTGCCCAATTTTGGAGGAAAATACTGAAATGTCCTCAAGCTACAAGTTCGGCCATGGTACTGACAGAGGTAGGTTGTCCTTCTTTGTCAGTGCTGGTGGACATAAGATTATTGTCATTCTGGGCCAATCTGCGTAATGTGCCGGAAGGCTCTTTTCTTGAATGCACATGGGTTGAGAAGGTTGTGGAAGAAGTGGGTACTGACCCCTGGTATAAGGGGGTGACTAGCTGTTTGGCTAAATTGGGATTTTCTGTACCCTTCTTCCAGTATGCCACTAGTAGGCAGGTGATTGGCTTACTGAAACTCCGTATTTTGGACATTGACAGGCAATGCCTTAGGGCCATGGCTGCGTCTTCAAGGACGGCCCCGTTCTATCAGTACATCTTGCTGCCTCGGACTGGGGCCCCCTATTTATACTCCCAGCTTAATCCTGTCTTGAAATATATAGCTTGTTGCGATTACAGACAGTTAAAACCTCAGTCCTCCTGGGAAGATTACAGGGGATCCCGTGGGAGGAGAGGGGCTGCCTATGTGGAACGGATGTCGAAACCCTAAGCCATTATTTGCTGACTTGCCCCCTGTATGAGGTCCCTTGCCGAGGGCTTTGGGTGAGTATAGGCGTGGGGCTGGACTGGACAGACTCCAGGAAGTTAATTTTTCTCTTGGGTGACCAAGATCCTGTCAGGACCAAGCAGGTAGCCATTTTTGCATGTAGATGCGCTGCAGCCTGTTTAAAACGATCAACTTCTGGTATGGGTTGACATGTTTGTTTGTGATATGTTTTTTATGTTTGTTTGGAATAGTTTATTGTTGACTAATGGGTACTATCCTTGGTTCTGTACTTTTTTTACTTTTGTAATGGCCATGTGGCTGAACATAATAAAGTATATTTGATTTGATATTTTTTTGGTTATAATAGTTATGTGATGCATATATGATCTGAAGGAGTAGGGCATGCTGTAAATAAAGTGCACTAAGAAGAAGAACAGTATAGCATGGACTAGTTTGGGTAGTGAACCTGCCAGGATAACCCTAACTGGGTGTGCCCCCCCCCCATTACACTGAGCCTCCTAATTAACGAAGAGAAACTTGAGAATGTGACCAGGGCCTGAGTCTACAAACAGACTGAAACAATAGCCCCAAGATGGGGAACTTCCTCATAAAGGTTTTGACTGTTATTTAAACTGTTTGCACAGTTAGAGCAAAATGTTTCATTTATTACCATTTTAGCAGACTTATTATTATTGGTGATGACAGCCACTCCCCAACTGTTCTGGTCATTGAGCAGGCACTTGCTCCCAGAGCCGAGATGCCCAGTTTCCAGATAAACCTCTTTAGGCATGGGTGCAGGCAGCTCCAGCGCAGGGGCTTGGGGAGAGCTGCGTAAACATGCTGGAAAGCTGTTCTAATCCAATTTACAAGCACATCTTCAGATGGATGCCCTGACACTTGCATCTGCTGGGTTTGCCTCAGGAAAAAAGGCTATGGTTAAGTCATTTTAATTGAGCAAGCACTAGGCTGAGGTTCCAACTCTCTTTGCCTCAAAGTGTCCTGCTAAGTATCCAAATATAAGTCTCTGTTACCAGGGTCACTGATGACCAGACAACTCATTTGGAGACATGCTGTAACCCCAATATAACACAGTTAAAGGTCTTGACAGTAAAACCAAGCCTAGGCTTTTCTTTCTGAGCCCAAGAAGTTCAGTTAGTTTTGTGGTAAAGACCGGTTGGTTTAAAAAGCTGTTATTAAAAGATCTTTGGGGGAATCTTGTAGCTCAGCCACTCTTGTTAAATGCTAGAGATGAACATGTGGGTGGCTTAGGATGGAATGCCCATTTGAAGGAAATTTCCTGCAAGAGCATTAATGGGAATTATGGAGATCCAACCTGAGTTCCCTTCCATATAAGTACAATCCCAATTCCACAGCTGCCCACTATGAGAGGGGAAAGAATCTGACTAATTCAGTCAGACTTTCTTCCCACTGATAGGGGTGAGGACTCTCTCTGCTCACACTTTTGTCTTGGATACCTCTAGTCCTTAACCCAGGATGGTAGCAATGATTTTGCAAAGCACTACACCAAGTGGCTTCAGCCTCTTCCTTTCAGTGCCTTCTGGAAATTACTCAGTTCAATCCTCTCTACCAGATCCTACTCCAGGACTTGAACATTTACTCACCCAAGCAGGCTTCTGCTCCTGGACTGTCTTTCCAAGTTGCAATGCTCAATTCTGCACAGACTGGAGCAACCTCCCTCCAGTTAGGAGCCCGAGTCCCAGTCTTTCCCTTTGGAAAACAAACTAATAATTAATAAGGAACAGGATCCACCTTTGTGCTGAGAAATATATGTAGGGCAACAGATGAAGGGAGCCAGAATCATGGCTCTGGCATTGTTGGAAGAGGTAATTAAATAGTGCCCTTTTGATGCTACTAACAAGGAGTAGAAAAATGATCTGAACACAGCAGGATACCGGGTGAACTCTCCCATGAATTATTGCTGAGGCACTTGCTTAGCCTTTTGTAGCTTGTCTCACAAATAACAGGTGGTGTTGCTGCTATGTGCTCAACAGAGATCTGGGGAAACCCCAATTAATATTAATGATGGATGTATTCAATATTGATGGAGGTATTCAATATTTGTTTAAAGGGCACTTTTATCAGGCTGGTAGATTGAGTAGACCAACCCCAACCACATTTGCTATGGGCCAGAAGTCGCCTGACAAAGGAGCAGCACAAGCATTTGTTTGCTCATGGCCATTCACATAACTTCTTTGCTATCTCAGCAACTTTGTTTTTACTATTCTCAGCTAAGCAATTCTCTGAGAAGTCTGTAGCTACAGTCGTTATGCAGGAGTGTGTACGTGTATCTGAGGTGCTAGACAAAAACTGGTGGCAGCTCTAATGCTAGCTGACTTGCATAATGCCTTTCACTAACCCTAACTCCAGAATAGAGTGTGATCCTCTGGCTGTTTAGTGGCAGCTTTAGGCTTGAATTATAAGGAAAAAGTTAGGGGCCCCCACAATGAAATCTGGAACCCCCTGTAGCCTTCTAAAGCCAGTAGCTGGGGGGGAGGGGACACCTCCCCCCGACCACCCTGTCATTTGGACTCTAGCTCTGAATACTATTATGAGTCAGATCGAAGGGAACAGGATTCCAGTGGTCACCAAAGGCACCAGAACAAAAGAGCTGTCAAATCGTGCTATACGTTATAAACAGCGCTAGTTCCTAGCCAGAAAGTAAGAGAGTGTGCCATTGCCTTTCATGATTACAGCACATGACCTGGGCAAATACCTCCCCTGGCAAACATTCGCCTTGCTATAAAGCTTTGTCAGACATCCCAGCCAGAAATCAGAGGAAATATAAACAACCCTGGCGATGTGACTATTTCCTTCAGGGCTCTGTATTGTAACATTCTGTGGATAATTAGGGCAAATGCCATGCATTTAATAACTAAAGTAGGGAGTTCCATCCAAGAGGTCTGGAGGGTAGTGTTGCCAGATCACTTATGGGAAATTCCTAGACACAATGCTCAACTGGTGTGTCACATGGGTAGCCTTTCCCTCTTTGTTCCATTTCCCTGTCATGTCCTTTGATAGGCAATTAACAGGTGCTTGAAAGAGCACAATTTGTTCTTGGCCGAAGCAAATACAACCACTTCATAAAAAAATGTAGCTGACGCTTATTTTAAAGTGAACACAGAAAAAGACAATAGCTCAGTTACTTGTACACTAATATTCACAAACACAATGTGAGCAGCATTCTTATATGTGGCATCATGCCACATATAAGAATGCAATAATCCAGCCAACTGTTTGATGGGGGTGGGGAATCTCTGGCCTGTGGTTCACTGTAAAAGTTTATTTATTTATTTTGACCTATAGCCTGGTGACTCTCTTGGAGGGTGGGCAGCCTAGAAGGTGTCGGAGAGAGCTTTTGGCAGTTTTAAAATTGCTATCACACAGAAATTTCTGGACTGGAACTGGAAAGAATAGTATTCAGGATCTGGAGTTCTAGTCTCAACAAGGAGGCATATGAGCAATTACTGTAGTGTTTGGACTTGGTTTGGACTACATTGTGCATGGTCTTCTCCGCTATAATAAAGAGGTGAATAGAGGCAGATTCAACATAGGCCCTTGTCACACACACACTCTAACACTAATAAAATGGGTGTTACATTTTATTAGATATGTTGCAGGGCACCCATAGAGCACACCTGTAGCCCTGCAACATGTATAATAAAATGTAACACCCATGTTATCCGTGCTCGTGTCTGTGTGAAAAGGGCCTTATTCATGTGCATTTCTCCTATAGCATCTGTTGTAGTCCTAGTCCACAATTCTAAGCACTCTTACTCATAATCCGCATTGAAATAAATGGGAATTACAAGTGTGCTTGTAGTATTAAAATATTTTTGTTCTGTGTTAATGGCCGTATAGAGAGCCTGCTTAATAAGAAAAATGGTTGAGTCCTCCAGTAACAAGGCTTTTTGCCTCCCTAGGAGTTTATCCACATGTTGGCAAATGTAAACAGCAGAATCCTGGAGGAATTTGTGCATACAGATAACTGGTGTTTGGTTCATGTTGTCTATAGTGACATGCAATAGTAAGAGGCATCGGAACTTTTGGGTTAGGGTGGCCAGATATGCAAGTTTTAGAGGATGCTTTGGAGCCAATGCAGTCCTGCAACCTGTATTTCTCTTACATGTCCTCTGAAACTTGCATCTCTGGCCACCCTATTCTGGGTGGATGTTTATGGTGCACACTATATCTCTACTGGCAGTGGTGGTACTGTTCTGGGATCTCTCATGCCCACTCCCTGGATGGCTACTGATATCAGGCCTTCCTGGAAACTGTTTCCAGAGAAGGTGATAGAGGAGAGTGGGGACCAGCAGAGGCATTACATTTGACTACCAGAGAAGTCCCCAACATCAGCCTCCTGCCTTCAAATACTAGCTGTCCTGCCTGCCTGTTGGTAGAGATAGTGGGACTGCTGGGAAGTAGTTAAAAATGTGCCTTAATGAAAGGGCAAGGACTGGGAATAGTAAGGGGAGAGGGACTTGGATATTGCCACAACCCCCCTGTGAGAGGTGGAGGGTATGGGCTCGGGGGTGGGAACTCTGCTGGGTGAGAGACGGGAGTGAGTCGAGATTGGGGGGGGGGGGATTTCTGTGTGTGAGTCACAGGAATAGGAAGGAGTTGGCCGAATGGTGATGGAGCTTTTGGGGCTCTGTCATGGGATTGGGGTCTCTCTACCTCACTCTACATTGTCTATGACTCAGTTTTTCCCCCAACTGCAGCTCCTACTGGATCAGCTCCCTCCAGAACTGATTCAGCCCACAACTGGGATAACCTTTTATGGTCACCTTTAACCTTAGACTCTCCCAACAACAAAACTCTTTACTAGGTTCGTTTGAGCTTGAAAGTCAAAAATTCCCCCAAACTCTGTCAGGCCAATGTTAGAAACTCACTTAAACACACCAGGCTCAGTTAAAATGAATTTAATATGCAATTCCTACATAAAACATGCAGTGCTAGATTATATTTCATAGTCCAAAAACCTCTGGCTTACAAGAGTTGAGGCTCTTGCAAATTCAATCATGCACTAAAAAGCATGGATATTGTAAGTTAAGGCTCCTGCCTTAACTTCTGTGCCATGTTAGCAGTAAAGACATTGTACGGTCTCTCCTATTGTGCTCACTTACAACTTAGGCTCCATGTACCCACGCTTTGCCTTTGTCTTGCTGCCCCAGTCCTCTTCCTCTGCAGGCTGGGGGCAATACTGAAGCTGGGGACAGGAGGGTGTGACCTGGCCCCTCACCCCCTCCAGTTCCTCTTTAAGAAAGAGAGAACTTAGCAGTTCTGACTCCCATCCCTTCTCCCCCTCTAATCTACTTGATCCCAACCCTTTAACAGAGAACTCGGGGCTCCTGGCTTCCAGCCTCTCCACCCCACTCTAATCCAGTAGGCTGCACTCCCTTAATAAGCAACTCAATAGTCCTGGTTCCTAGCTTGTTCTCCTCTCCTCTGCTCAGCTCTCAACCTTGTAACAGAAAACCCAGAAGTCCTGGGTCCAAGTTGCCCCTCTAGCTCTCAATCCCCTCACAGGTAACTCAAAAGCTCTGGGAGAAATACAATGTTTATATGTTTGTGTCATATGGAACAGAAGTGTGTGTGTGGAATGACAAAAAAACAAACAGGAGAGGAAGTGGAATAACAGGGAGGGAGGCTATTGAGACTCAAAGGATACGGCGTCGGCTATGGTAAACAGGTTAAATGATAGGACTGCTCCCCCTGGTATCCCATAAGTCTTCTGAATCGGTTATTTCACTCAGAACCTGGTTATTGTAACTATTTCTAATTCCTCCTGTCATTTCACCCACTTACTTAATCCTGCACACTCTTTGTATTGTTCCCTATAATTCCAACCATTCCACTTGCTGCATCTGGAGCCTTCCTCGTTATTTCACACCCTCTTGCCTTCCCCATGTACTTACAAAGATGCAGCTGTGTTGTGTCAGTCACTTAATTGGATGTTGGAATGACAATAGTATTTATTTAGAAATGGACATTGCTGTTGCCTCTGTTCCTTCCAATGGCCATTCCATTTCATTAATTTCAATGCATACCCAACTTAGTTTTAAATTAAACATTTGCATATGACTGTACCCAGCTTCACTGTGCTCTGAGAGGGTGGTGGGGACAAGTGGGTAAGAGGAATGGTGGTGAGACATTACTCAGCTGTCCCATTCTCCCCAACTGGCATGAAAGAATGGAGGGGGAGAGGGGCCAGCTCACGCCCTCCTATCCCCAGCTTCAGTATTTCCCCCAACCTGCAGAGGAAGAAGATTAGGCTGAAAGATGAAGGCAAAGTGTGAGTGAATGGAGTTTAAGTTGTAAGTGAGCACAATATGTGAGACTGTACAAGGTCTTTACTTCTAACATGCTATAGTACGGAAGTTAAGGTGGGAGCCTCAATGTGCAATTTCCATGCTTTTTAGTGCATGATTGAACCTTAACTCTTCTTGTAAACCAGAGGTTTTTTGGTTATGGAATATCCAAGTTTTTTGTTAAATACAAAGCACCTTTGCTCCATTGCCCCCCGCCCCAAAGCCCCTCAGGCACAATTGCCTCAAGCCCCGCTCAGGAAAGGGAAAGACAAGAGGGGGTAAGCAGTGTTCCAAAGCAGCCCCGCCCCTCTCCATAGGCTAACATGTTTTTTCCCACAAACCCATAACTTTAAAACTTCTAATCAGATTTACAAATAAAACTCCAAAGGTACCCCCTGGCAACCTCCTTTAACTTCCTAAAAGGCTAATTCCTCCTCCCCACCAACACTCAACCCCTCTACCCTGCCCAGATCGAGATGATCTGCCTAAATGAAAAATCAGGCTTGAAAGTGCAGTTTTCACACTGTGATATCTCAACTTTTATCCAACGGATTCAGTTAACATTTTCACAGCATGAACCATTTACCCCAGCGATATCCCGCAACAAATTTCACAATCCTAAGTTTGATCATGCCAATTTTAGAACAAGTAGAATGTTGGGGTTTTATAATGTAGCGTGCAACACACCTTAACTATTAGAGTGCTCCTGCGCTTTAATAATGCAGAGTGCAGAAAATCAAATAAACATAACCAGTAATGCAAAATCTACCTTTACTTGTGACTTCCTATCTATTATTGTACCCTAATCAGAGTTCAAAGAATATCACAGTCCATTCTCAGCTATGAGCACAAGTCTTAGAAGTTTCAAAGCATCTATGTCCTTGTGCCATGCTGTCTGGTCCCAGACCTTCCTGGCTCTTGGTTCCTCTTCAGCTGAAGATAGCAGAAGATGACTCTTTGTTGCCCCCCTCCTTAAATACTTTCTTGATGGTCTTTTCTTTTTTTTCCTCAGGTCAAGATGTGATCTCAGTCACGTAGTCTTGGTAGTGTGAATTGCAAATCAATGTGTGTACCATTGTCTTCAGGAAGTTGGTAGACGTAGCTTCTTGTTTACTCAATTCTATTCATACACAGACTTCTCAGTTCACGCTACATGCAATGAGTTAGTTTTCTGTTTACATGTTGCATTAACCATTTCCTTTACATACAAGTTACACATTTCTACATGTATCCCATGATCCATCCCCCCCCCCCCAATCACAGGCTCTTTTTTGTAGGGGGTTTGTTACTGTGTTTTGATGTGTTGTACTCTGCTTTGAGTCCTTTGGGAGAAAGGTGGGACAAATTTAAAGTATCTCAGAATCCTTGATGTACCATTGTGGTGCAAAACCCTTTAAGTAGTTCTGTGGTGTTGGTAAATGGTGGGATATCCTTTATTTGCAGAGGTTTGGGGGCTGGGGATAGTCAAAGCAAACATCCCAGAATTCCTGCTGTTCCAGTGACATTTTAAACTGGCCAGAACTATTTCCTAACTGCTTGCTGTCCACATGCCTGCTACAGGGAGGGATGTAATGCTCCTAGTGTATGTAAGGGTGGATCAGGAAAACTGACTGGCCCCTGGGTTAGCAGGCAAATAAGACTGTATTTGTTTTACTATATGGTAGAAGTTGTAGACAATTGGTTGGGACCCCAAGTGAGCTTATGTCATCTGTGGATGGGATCATGCTTCTGACCGATTTCAATGACTTGGTAACTACTGGATACACTTTGCATGTCATTGTTGCTTGTCTTGGGGCACACAGGCTTATATGTAAGTCCCAAACTTTTCACCTATGTTAACCCATTTTGAAAACTGCTGGTGTTTGAGCCACAGTTGCTGGGTAAAAGAGCTACTGTGGGATCGGGCAAAGGATGCTCTGGGAAGCTCTGCAACGAGGGGTACTCCTCAGAGCACCCTAGTACACAAGGTGGGGGGACCTGGTGAATGGGGAACCAGGGCTGAGGGGACAAGTAGCTTACTCGGGTGCCCTCCTACCCCCTCGGTCCCTGGGGTGGGAGTCTGCACGTGCACCCCTTCAGGACAGGAGGGCTCCCCCTCTCGCTTCTAGAACCCACGAAACACCAAACAACGGGAGCTATCGAGGGGTTCTTCCGCCGGCTCCGCAGCGGCTTCCTTAGCAAAGTGCTGCAGGCTGTGCGACAAGAAGGCGGGGCTATAGTTAGGCACCGGCCAATCAGTCATAGCTTCAGTCATAGCTCCGGCTTCTAGTGGACGCTGTCGGTGACTGACAGGAATGAGTCTAACAATTACTTTCGTCCAATCGTGTTTCCAGTTGCAGAAGGTGCTTCCAACAGCCAATAGACGCCAAGCTAGAGCAAGGGAGGGCGGAGTCTTGGCACCGGAAGTACCTTTTCATGGGGCGGCGGGTGGGTTCATTCCGAAGCGGAAGTAGCCGGGCGGTCAGGGCTATTTCCGGTGCTGTCTGTCGGAGTCGCTGCAGGTGCCGCTCGCCTTCCAGGGATGTAGCGGCGGGAGTGACCCGGTGAGTGCGGAAGAAAGGTGGTGCTACCGTGTACGGGAGTCTGCCGGTTCCAGCCACACGCCCACGCACCCGGGGTGAGGGAGCGACGGAATCGCTCGTCCCGAGCGGGATCACCCCGTGGAGGGAGGTTGGGGGAGACAATGAAGAACCCGGGACGCGGCTGGTGCGACTGCTGGGAGCCTTGTGTGTCTTCTCTCTCGGCCCAAGTCTTTCTCCTCGAGGAGTCGGCGAAGATCAGAGATCTCCCCGCTTAACCCGGTGCCGCGCTGCCGCCCCCGCTCACCTCCATCAGGGCTTGTGTTACTGTAGCCCCGGCCCCTTGGCAGCTTGCCCCGTCCCGGAGGGGTTCGCAGGATCTGGGCGGTGCTGTCTCCAGTCCTGACCACACAGGAGCCCCTGGGCGCCTTCACGGGTATCGTTTTTGCTGCTTCTGTTCCCACTAAAAATACAAACTCTCCTAGATTTGTGTATCCTGGAATGTGCTCTCGCCTTGCTCTTGAGGGTGATATAAACAGGAGGTAGCTCTGAAACAGGGGAAAGGCTGATTGTGTGATGGGTATGGATTGGGATATTTAACCTGTGGATAAAATGTAATTTTGGTTTTACTTTTTGAAATGCTCTCTGGAGGAATGTGCATTCCTGTCCCAGAAACCTGTCTTTTTGAACTATATCCACCCCACATCACCCCCCCCCCCCCCCCAACCGAAGAACATAATAGTGCTGTACTGGGTCAGACCAATGGTCTTTCAAGCCCAGCATCCTATCTCTGACAGTGGCCAATCTCTTTCTCTTGGGCAAAGTACTCAACAGGTCACAGTGGGCAAGTCCATTCCCTGTTTCAGCCCCCAACAGTAAGAGGTTATGTCCCCAAACCTACTTGTTTAATAGCCATTAATGAGCCTATTCTCCAAGAACTTATCCAATCCCTCTTTAAAACTCACTACACTACAGACCTTGACCACTACTTTTGGTAGTAAATTCCACAAGTTAATTGTGCCTTGAGTGGGGAAAAAAAATACTTCCTTATTTGTTTAAAATCTGCTACCAGTTAATTTTCATGGAGTGTCCCCTTGTTTTAGAAGTGTTAGAGAGGGTAAATAACTACGCCTTATTTACGTGTTACACACCACTTCTATCCTATCCCTCTGTTGTCGCTTCTTCAGGCTAAAGAGCCCTAGCCTATCTAGCCTTTCTTCATATGGGAGCTGTTCTATACCCTTGATCATTTTTTGTTGCCCTTCTCGGTACCTTTTCTAGTTCTTTGGGGTTTTTTGAGATGGTGTGACCAGAATTGCACACAGTATTCCAGGTGCGGTTGTACCATAGGTCTATAGAGAGGAACTATAATTTCAGTTTTATTCTCTTCCTTTTCTGAATGATTCCTGACATTGGTTGCTTTTTTGACTGCCACTGCATACTGAGCTAAGGATTCAAGATCCTCTTCCTGATTGGTAACTCCTAATTTAGAATCAAACATGGTTTACATATAGTTTGGGTTGCATTTCCCTACATGCATCACTTTGCACTTGTCCACATTAAATTTCATCTGCCATTTGGATGTCCAGCCAGTTTAGTCTCTCAAGATCCTCCTGCAATTCTTCACAGTCCACTTGGGTTTTAACTACCTTGAATAACTGTGGTGTCTGCAGATTTGATTACCTCATTCTTTACTCCCTTCTCCAGATCATTTATGAGTATATTAAATAACACTGGTCCCAGTACAGATCTCTGGGGCACTCCACTGTGAAAACTGACCATTTAGTCTTACTCTTTTTGCTTCCTAGCTTTTAACCAGTTGCTGATCCATGCCACTGCTTCTTATCCCATGACTTAATTTTCTCAAGAGTCTCTCATGAGGGACCTTATCAAATGCCTTCTGAAAGTCCAGATACACTATATCAACTGGCCCACCTGTAGCCACATGCTTATTTACACCCTAAAAAAATTCCAATAGCTCAGTGAGACAAGCTTTCCTAAATCCATGTTGACTCTTCCTCCATTAAGCCATGTTTATCAACGTGTACAGTAATTCTGTTCTTAACAACCATCTTCACCAGTTTGCTGGGCACGGACACTGGGCTCACTGGTCTGTAGTTCCCAGGATCACCTTGGGAGCCCTCTTTAAATATTGGTGTTACATTTGCTATCCAGTCTTCTGGTACAGTGGCAAATTTTCATGATAGGTTACAAATTACCAATAATAGGTCTGCAACTCGATATTTGAGTTCTTTCAGAATTCTAGGACGAACACCATCTGGTCTTGGTGATTTGTTGCTAGCTCTAGAACCTCCTCCAGAGTCTCACTTATTTGTGACCGTTCTTCTGATTCTTCACCTACAAACTTCTAGGTAGCTGGAGCTAAATTTGGCTCTTAACATTACAGCACTGGCTACCTGGGTCCAGGAAAGAACTCCTAGTGTATGAATTTGACATGGACCACCTGCAGAAGGGTGTGGATGGATAGGTGCTGTGCCTGTTCTCCATGGAGGGAGCTCTGGAGACCAGGGATGTCTCCAAGGGGTAACGGGCATCCTGCTCTTCCCCCCCCCCCCCCTTACAAATTCTACTCCACCAGAAAGGTAGTAAAATACCATGTGTAGCAAAATCCTTGCTTCCCCCAAAAATAACTTTTGCTTCTCACCTCCACCCCCATTCTAGTGTTGCCGCTGCTAGAGATCCATGTAACTCATGCTATGTTACTCGGCCATTCTATTGGACATCTAGGCATATTTGTGACTGCACAGGTTCCTTAACAGTAGGCTCTATGAATCAAAATGAGGTTCTCCATGTTAATGTTTCTGGTGTTTGATTCTCTTATTGAGAAGTTACGCTACCATGAAAACTTTGCAAAGGAAAATGTTAATGTCAATGGGAAGAAACTTGACTGCCAAACTCTGTGGCCTTTTAAGTGTGGAACATCCCTCAAACAAAAAAGGCCAGCTTCCAACAAATACAGAAAATGGAGTATCCTATTCTAAAAACAAAGGAAGTGGTTAAAGTTCAGGAACACAGAAGCCAGTGGATATAAATAATCACAGTATGTTGCGTAGGTCGCCAAACTTAACCAGAGGCTTTCTGATCAGAAGTCTTCCAACTAACTAGATGAAGATACAGAAGGGAAAGAAAGATATAAAAGATGGAAAGTCACCAGATATCGGAACAATATCTGGATGGAAAACTTGTCCAGAACTTTCAGGTATCTTCTTCTCTCTCTCTGGCTAGCAGATATCCAAGAGATTTGAAACTCAACTCTATGGGTGGAAATACATAGGAACTTTCTGCTGTGGTGAGTTAAATGTTCCACCTCCATAGCCTCCCTTGTTTTCTCTCGGATGAATAATTTCAGTCCTCATTTTGCATCTCCTCCCTTTACTAATGGACATAGTAAAAAAGTCAATTGATACTTTCCATGCTGCTCAGTCTCTGTATAGTAGCAGTGGAAACGACCACCATTTATACTTGCTGCTTGGCAAAGTTAGAAATAGTATTAAAGACACTGGCATGATATGTATGTGGATTCAGCTGGGTAGTGTTGCATAGGTCACATTCTGTGTGTTTGGAAAGTTGCAGCTTACAGCTAAGATCTAGACTTGGGACACTACACTAGCTGACTAGCCACTAATAATGGACTGTGTGACCACTTGCAAGGAGGTGTTCTGCAGAAAAAGTTGCTGTATAGTGTAGGTGACAATAGGGAAAATGCAGTGAATGTGGGCCCCTGTGTATGGTGTTACGGCAAGTCCTGCCAAGTCACCCAGCTTGGTTTTATCTGAATCTAGGGTCTGTGAACTGATCCTGTGTGGCACGCTAACAGGTCATGATGTGAAAAGAGATCACCCAAGTTCTTGGGGATCTAGCAATATCAAACTTTGGTATGGTCTCCATTCACTGCAATTGAGCAGATGCAGCAGTTATGAAAGTAGAACCAGGAAATGCTTGTTACCCATGGCATGAGACTAATGGTCTTCCTGATGTTGAGGGAGGGACTCTGCCTTTTGTTTTCCTCTAGCATCCATGACTCTGCTGTTTAAGTATAGCATCTGGTGTCTCACTTTACCACAAGATCTTTTTTATTAGTAGTACTAACACAGGAGATGGTGAGGCTCTGCAGGAAGTAGCTTGAATAATCTCAGGAATGGTTATTTTTTGGGAGGGAAGGGAGAGCTGGCTGCTGTTCAGTGGGGCTCTGTCTGTGTTGGTAGTGGTTCTGAGTAGGTTAACCTTTTGCGTTGAAACAAAGTTGAGTAGATCAGGGTTTCAGAGGAGGATTGTGTCCAAATGCAAGAGAAACAATGGAAAAGGTGACATTGCCCTTGCATGTCCCTGTCTCTACAGAGGACTCCAGCACTTTTTTGTGAACTTCAGTGTACTGATTGCACTATGCAGCAAGCGTTAGCTGAAAATATTGCTGCTGTCTCTATGGAAGTTGCTGTCCTATTGATATTTCTCTAGAGGGATCAATTGATTTTAAGTAGGCAGGCTATAAGGAATGCATCTCAGCCAAGTGGATAAGAAGTCGGGAAACTTCTATAGCTGTTGTACAGCAAATGTTTTAAAGGAGGACTAAGTTCAGGATGTTCTTGTAGGATGTTTGTCTAGCAACTCCTACCATAAGGCAAGAAATAGTGCTAGTAGGGGGGAAGGGGATTGTAAAAGGTTAAACTCCCAGCTGCTTTGTGGTTTTGTTGCCTTTTGGGGGTGCAAGCACAGCAATAGCATTTTTCCCTTAAGAGATTGGCTGATGCTCTGAATTATGGTAGAATGAAAATGGAGGGAGGAGGAGGAAGGGAGTATTCAGGTGTAACAGCACCATGTAGTCTGTCTGGTACTTGTTATCCTTAGCATACAAATGCAATAAATAGTAACAAACCTAAGCATGCGTTCTCTAATGTTCTGTCTAAAATAACAGTTTTAAAGGCACTAGATTTGTTGAGGGACCTGTATGTTGTGCTAGGAGTAGCATTATGTGAATGAGTTGCATAATTGTAGAATTCTTATCACAACTGGCTGCCTTGCAGTAAAATATAACAATGTAGTTGCATAACTCTCTTTAGGACTGTGACTTAGTATGCATAAATACCTTTCCATATCTCCTTAAAACTTCCTCTTTTATAAGAGGGATGTGAAGCTGGCTTTTGGATGTAAGGAAAATATAGCCTTTGCTTTGTCTGTGCAAAAGAGTTGCAAAACTCTCTCATGAAAATGTATTAGCCCAAAAACCAAATCCACTTGTCTAACTCCTACTTGATGAAAGCACTGTCTTGATCATCCATTAAAATGTATTTCTCCAGGTGAGTGACTAGCTTTGCAAAGCAAGAACTATGCATGTGCTTGCTTCACAAATTGTGACTTGCACTGACAGATCTCTCCCCCCTTGTTTTTACTGCTGATTGCATTTCCATTGACCATTTTGTGCTGAATACAAGTTAGAACCTTTTGTGAAGCATGGGAATGTCACAGCAGTGTTAGGTGATCAGCGGTTTTGTAACTTGGCTATTTGATGAACACTCAACAAATTCAGCAGTGTGCCAAACCAAGGCAACACTGGAACGACATCCATCCCCAGCATAAACAGGCTCCACTACATTCTCTTAAGAAGTTCCCACGCATGCTAACAGTGAACGTGGGTGTGTATAAAACAAGATGGTAGCCCACACCAGCAGGGTGTTCAGCCCGTGTTCGCTGCCTGACTTACTAGGTGGCTGTGAGATGCATGCTCCCGTGTGCCATGGAACCTCCAATCACTGTGTAGTTCTAGGTCATTATGGGCTCACTATGTGGGCCAGTCCAGGCCACAGTTTGCCCGTGTGTGTGTCCCCCGCAAGGTGTGCACAATCTCTGTGCCAGTAAAGAACCTAGAGCAGCCTGAACAGTGAGCTTGCTTGCTACTCTCGCTAAGGCTTCTACTACTTTTGCTTTGGAGTACTCAAAATGGCACTCCAAAAGATGGTGGTGAGGGGAAACCAAACAGGAGGGGGAGCTTTGTGGACCAGAATTCCCTGTGGCTGAGAGTCAGGGAGGGGTGGAGGCCCTGGGTGGAACATAGCATCTGGGAGCTGGCCAAACTGAACATGGGACTCCTGGGAGCTATTATCAATTTGTCACCCTTTGACTTATTGTCCCTGCCCTAAGGAGCCTGGTGTATGAGATCTGCTCCTATTGAATCCAGTTGTGGTGAGAACTGGTTCAAGGACAATAGCGGAGATGTGGAGGCAGTTCTGGAAAGTGGAACTTAGCAGTTGGGCTTATTTAAACTTCAGATGTCGGTTCTTATAGGCTTTCTGGAAAATGGGTGTCTGGAGTTTGGAAGAGAGGTTACTTGTCAGACTGGGATAAAGGAGCAGCATTGAGGAAATACGAAGGGTTAGATGGCTCCTGTGAATGAGAGCTGACTATAGCACTAATGCCTATTGTGGACAAATGCCAAGCAGGCTCCTCCTGCATTTACACCCTGACCTTCCACCATAAGTGGAAAAATGCAACTGCTGTAGGCCTTTCTGGAGCAAGAGTGATCAGTCAGATCAAACTGGGAGCTAGTGTGTTTTGATGATGTCTAGAAGGGGATCATCAAAATCCTCTTCTAACTTTGTGCTGTTTTGAAGCCCTTTACAAACCTTAATCCTTACTCATGTTAAATCAGTACAGTAGAAACAGCATTATCTGAACTTCTCTGATCCAGACATGTCTGTCCCCTACAACACTTAAAGACCGGTACTGTTGCAGTTGAACCTCTCTTAACCAGGCACTTTCTAATCTGGACAAGAACATGCTCCAAAGAGTGTCTAGATAAGGGTTGTTTTTGTCTTTGGGGGGAGGAGGCTGTGTTTTTTTTACTTTAGTCTCATTCCTGTTACGCTATCCGATACTAGAGGGCAAGATGGGGTTATGGCCAGAAAGCAATGCTGAGTTAGAGCCTGAGATGGTGCATGGCTGTGGGCAGAGAGTTGTGCTGGTTCATGAGCCAGGATATCCAAGCTCAGAGCAGAGCAAGGTCTAGGCTGAGAATACAAACCAAAGTCCATGCAGCTGTCACATTAGTTGGACAAGCTTCCTGACTCACTCCTATACAGCATGCTGATGATGCCCAGCTCTGCCTCTCTTTCATCTGATTCAGGCCGTGCAGTCTGTGCCCACCCAATGCCTGGCTGCTGTCGGGGACTGAAGAGGATGAGCCAACTGAAGCTGAATCTAGACAAGACTGTGGTGGTGGTGGTTGACTGGCCTTGTGACTGGAGGGGGGTGGATTGGGACTCCTCTTATTGATGGAGTCTGGTCAGTTAGGCTCACAGCCTCTGAGTGCTTCTGGACACCTTGCTGTGCCTGGATTGTCAGGTTGCTGTGGTGGCCAGGAGCACTTTTCACCAACTCCATCTGGTGAGGAGACTGCGACCTTTTCTTTCTGATTCAGATTTGGCCACCATCATCCATGCTTACATCACCTCAAGGCTAGATTATTGCAATGTGCTCTATGTGGGGCTGCCCTTGGTAACTGTTCAGAAGCTGCAGCTGGTGCAGAATGCAGCTGTTCCCTTGTGGGCATGAGGGACCAGGACCACATTATATATAAAAATAAAAGTTGTGTGGCCATAGGCTGTAACAATTTTCCAACCAATACATAGTAACCACCATACATAAAAAGTATTCTAAATTGCTGGTCAGAGATTACCAGCAAAAACATTAATAAAATAAAATACCATCACCTCCAAGGGAATTTGGAGGCAGACTTGTCTCTTTCATAAATGGTCGATCATATTAGATTCAGACCTAACCCCTAAATTAACAGCAAAATTATAATATAAGATTTGTACTTTACTATAAAATTTTCATTAACCATACATCATGACACACGGTCATTAATCATACAAAGAGGGAAGAAGAGAGCGTAATGTTGAATCCGATGCTGCATTGGTCATAAATGTGCAATATGTATCTTGTATTATATATTTGGCCCAAGGCAAAACGGCAACACACCATCACATCGGGGTGGCCTTCACCACATAATGGGCCGCATAGTGAGCCTCTAAGGTAGTTACATCCTAATGGAGGTACAACCAGTTAAGCAATCGCTGTTCTACCACCGAAATTCTCTTATCCCTAGCTAGCTCGGCAAGCCAAGAAAATTTGGCCATGACGTTCGTTACGTTCTTATTGGAATTTGACAGCAGATAAGAAATTTTCCACTTAAAATTCCAATATCCTTTCTCCTTCAGTAGCAGTGCCACATGTGCATCTCAAAGTCTCATTATAGGGACAGAGAAGCAGATAGTGTTCCAAGTCCTCACCTTATTTAAGGGACAGCTACAAAGCCTTAAACTGTAGGGCGTTCTAATGTATCTGCCAGACAAGACCGCAGATGGAAATGCATGTAACCTCAAACGTGCAAGGGCCGCTCGAACCCTTGCATCTTCAACCTGCGATTAGGTAATCCTCATACTTGAAAATAGTTTTAAACTCCGCAAAGGCAGGAGCCAATACGGTAGATTTTAACACTAGCCAGCTCCACTTGGATAAATACATCCTTAAGTCTTGTTGCTAACTGGCCCCTCCATTTCCCTGATAACTTGTTACCTGGAATCTGTATAGACATCCCATGGGCTTGCACTAAGCTTTCTGTTCTATAGGTCCAGGTAAGTTTTGATTTCAAATTTTTTTGCTCAAAAAAGCACATCCTGGGTAACCTATAGCCTTCCATCTGAATCAGATGGCTCCAATATCTGAAAATTGCTTGTTCACCCCAGTATTCAATAGGAAACACACCAAGTTCCACTTTTACCATTACAGATGGAGTCGATAAAGGCACCCCCAGCACCCTTTTGCAGAGCCTTGATTGTGAAACCTCCAGCCCTTGCAAATGTGCATGGCCCCATCTCTCTGCTCTATATGTTGTCTGTGGTGTGAGTTTCTGGGTCAGCAATTTCACAGCTGGCTTAACTAGCCTTGCTCCTGCTGGTGCAGAATGCAGCAGCTCGTTCCCTTGTGGGGATGAGGCACCAGGACCACATTATATCGGTGCCCTGAAGTCTGTACTGGCTTCCTATAGCTTTCTGAGCCAAATAAAGGTCCAAAACAGCACCTTGAAAAGTCTTAAATGGTTTGGGCTCCACATACCTGAAAGACCCCCTGTCCTTCCATGCCTCATTGCAACCTATGAGATTGACCAGGAGTGCCTCCCTGTCAGTGCCATCCTTTAGCGGAAGCAGGTTGTAAAATGTACATGTTATGGATACAGTATTGTTTGTTTGATTATTTTGTTGTTGTTTGTCTTATCTTTTTAAATTTTAATTGTATATGATGTTGTAATTGTGTGTGTGTGTGATATATATAAATCTACTCTGGCTATGGTGAAGGCTAAACTATAATCAACTAAACAAGGAACAAGACCATCCTTTAGCCTTGTTCATACTAGAGCTCACAGGGAGGTGTTCTCAGTTGCTGCTCCATGACTTTCAGACTCCATCCCCCTGGAGGCGTGTTTGGGCCTGGGCATCTTCTGGAGGTGGTATGACTTTTCTGTTTCAAAAGGCATTTGGTGGGTGGGGATTGGGGTCGCTTTGTGGCTGGGGTGTGTGTGTGGGAGGGTTGGGATTTTTTTTAGGGGTTTTATTGGTTTTTTATGATTTGTGAGCGGACGGCTTCTGGGAAAGGGCAGCAAATAAATATATACAGCCATTGGGAAGACATGGCCTCGGTCAACCAACCAGAATCCAGAGGGGTGAGATTAGCCCTGGTACTACCGGTCTGAAAGTTTCACCTGTAGCTCCTTGGATCCAAGTCTGAGACCAGCAAGTCCTATTTGCTCATTGAGGTTAAATTACTTGCTGAGTCTGGCGTGTCCCTATAACTTGTCATTATAGCTGGTTGTCCATCCATAGCCAATAGCTTTCCTTACCTTCCAGCACCTCTGCCTTCAAATTTCCTTTTTGAAGTCCCACCAGCTTTTAGTCCTTTCCAGGTCTGGTTTCCTATTTGATCTGTTCTGATTCCCAATATATTCTCTTCCCCCATCCCCCCCCCCAAAAAAATACCCTCCATTTGCATGCACTCCTGATTGGACTGACATTTTTTGCATAGTTCTAGCTAGTGCTTACTTGTTAGTGACTTGGAAGGGTTTTCTGCTGTGGACATAGGTTACTTGTGTAATGTGTTTCCGTTCTCTTCCACAGCTGCTTGAAAATATAAGAGCATCAGCTGTGCCTGTTACTTCCCTTTTGTCTTTTAACAAGTGGGGAGTGGATAAGTGGAAACGGGCATCACTTCGACAGATCTGATAATGTCTTGACTATTGTTTTTGTTGTATATCCTGACTTGTTCTCTCCAAGTGAATTTTTCCTCTTTTCGACATAGCTGTAAGACCTGTCTGAGATGGGTGAAGGATGGGGGAAAATATTTTTTAAAAATCTTAATCATGAGTTATGTTTTAATGTTTACTTGCTTATTGTAAGCCATCCCGAGCTGCTGTCAGGAGGGGTGGGGTATCAAGACTTTTTATTAATAAATAAATCTATCTTTGGTTGCTTGGCTTCCCAAAGAATCCCAGTGACATTCAAGCCACAGCCCTTTGAAGTCCAAGTTGGAAGCACACACAACATTAATACAGCACAGGTGTTGATGGCTGCCTTGAGGTTGGCTCTTAGAGATGAGTGGCAACTTAAAGTGGAATCCGATCTGCATTGAAGTTTGTAGCTCATCTCTTTTTGATTTCAGTTGGTGAAGATTGCACCTTGTATTATGCTATTGAAGCACAATGGAATCTGGGGGAAGGGCCTGAAGTAGACTCCTGTAGCAATACCAGAATAACAGCTGGGATTCCCCAGATGATGCTGGAGTCTGCATGTATCCCTGTCCAGCTATGCGTGCCATAGGAATAGAGATTTCTGTCCACAAGAATATAAATATAACTTTGTCATTCTATTGGCAATTCCAATAATATTCAGAGATCTTTAGGTACTAGAGTTCTCCTGTCTTGGTTAAAGAATGGGTTGTGACTAGAGAAAATTTTGTGTGTCTGTGTGGAAAGAGGCAGGTTTGTAATGTCACTTGGTTTGTTTTTGTTACTAGTGTGAATCTACAAGATTGCAGAAGGACCTGCTGCTGTACCTCTGCCATCACGTGGGTTGAAGCTCCCGTGCTTGTGTGCTGACCAGATGTCGTCCCGCAAAGGCTCAGTACCCAGTCAAGGAAATGGACTTTCAAATAACAGCAGAGAGAGGGAGGATGTTGAGCTGGCTGAACTGGGACCACTGCTGGAAGAGAAAGAACAGGCAGCTGCCAGTGCAGCCAATGTAAGTAATTTTACCAGAAGGCTACATGGACCCACTGATGCTGAGGTCTGCACACCAAAACTGCCTGGCAATAGTCTGGTGGCAAAACTGGCTAACATAACTTTTGGGGGGGTGGGGGACTTGTTAGAAGCTGACAACAATTATAGTTTCTCATTGCTTCATAAGGATGACAAAAAGTGGTGGTGTCATTTCTCAATATTGAGTGCCAGTTAGTTACCATTTTATTTATTTTTAATTTTAAAAATTTGTTACCCCAACCCCTCCTGCCACAGGCAGCTTGGGGCAGTTTACAATCACTAAATTAAAATAGAACATCATAAAAGGAGGAGGGAAATAACACACACCCAATACCACCCCCACTATCCATCTTCCCCCACCAAACACCTGGCAGAACCATACGCACACCACGGTTGTTCGATGCATCTGATTGGCCAACTGTCAGATCCTGCTCCCTTTTTTCAGGCAGATGCCTTAATGGACTCCTGCTGTGGTACCAGTCAAATAACTACATCACCTCCAATTGAGTTTAGTCCCAAGTAGCTAAACACTCTCTGAAGATCTGTCTGCGAAGTCTCCAAATGTAGTACATCCTGGAAGTCTGCCCATTTCCTGCACAAGTGCTTGTCATCTATGAGAGTGCATGTTTAAGTGACAGTTGCTGGGATGCCTGCTTCAATGACACCTTCCTCCAAGATGTGTGACAGTGCTGCCTTGCCACATGTACAGAGATTACAAAATTCATGAGGCTGTCTGTTCCTCTTTCCTTAGCTGCCAGCAGAGACTCGGTAACCTCACTTGGAGCAACCTCATTTGTGGAGAGGCATATCACTAGTTTATACTCCATTGTGAACACTCCGAACTGCTGCTCTATCTTCTCTCTCTTTCATCTCGTGCAATTCTAGCATTTGAGAGGTCCTTGAGTCTTGTTTGCCTGACCACATCTTCCAGCTGCACATCAAACATTACACAGGTCTCCTGTGATATTTGACTCAGTTCATTGAATGTCAGACACAAGGATCCCTTGCACTATCATTTCTACTGATTCCAATTAGTCCCCAGTGACTTTGCTGATACAGTTAATATGTTCCAATGCCTGTCCTCTAGATACCTTGTTGAAGGGATGCACTGACTTCCTCGCTACAAAATGACAAAATAAAAATTCTGTGCACATCGGGATGTCTGGCAGCAGCTTCATATCAGCTAGGTAGTTGCTGTGGCTGTAGGCAGCAAACCAGGGTAGCATCTTGGCAAACAGACAGGTGTAATTCCTAGTTGCCTTCCCTTTCAGCTCTGATGTATTGTAGTAGTGTTGATACCAGACACATGTACTGTTTCCAGTACACTGATGGTAAGGGTAGCTGCGAATCAAACTTGTCAAGAAATGCCTGTAAATTAGCTTCACATAAAACTGAAGTGAGTTCATCAAAAGAATCCAAGATCTCTCATCATCCTCTTTATGCTTCAGTACCTCACACACCTTCTGCACTAACTGTTTAATCTCCATGGTAGGGAGTTGTTTCCTATGCTCATCTGTTCAGTTTTGGCCACGAAATTTTTGGAAGGGACATCAGAATTCATCTAGTCCAATCCCCTGCTCAGTGCAGGAAATCCACAGCTACAGCATCCTGACAGATGGTCGCCCAGCCTCTATTTGAAAACTTCCAGACAAGGAGAGCTCACCACTGCCCTAGGGAGTCAGTTCCACTGTCAAACCGCTCTCCATTAGGATGTTGTTTCCTAATGTTTAGCTGAAATCTGCTTTCTTGTAATTTGAGCCCATTGGTTTTAGTCTTGCTCTCAGGAGCAACAGAGAACACATCTGCTCCATCTTCTATGCGACAGTCTTCAAGTAGGCCTTCAGATATCATGTCTCCTCTTAGGCTTCTCTTCTTTAGCCTAAACATACCTAGCTCCTTCAACCATTCCTCATTGGACTTGGCTTCCAGACCCCTGACCATCTTTGTCGCTCTCCTCTGAACCCCTTCCAGTTCATCACTGTCCTGGGCAGTTCTGTTCCCAGAAGTAGACACAGTACTCCAGCTGAGGTCTGACCAGTGCAGAAAGAGTAGAACTATTACTACTTGTGACCTGGACACTATGCTACTGTTAATGCACCCTAAAATTGCATTAGCCTTTTTAGCAGCTGCACCACACTTCTGACTCGTGTTCAGCTTGTGATCATCCACAACTCCTAGATCCTTTTCACATGTACTGCTGCCAAGCTACAAATTACCCATCCTATACTTGTGCATTTGATTTTTAAAAAAAAATATTTTATTTTATTGTTTTTACCTAATGCAGAACTTTACATTCACCTCTGTTGAATTTCATTTTGTTAGTTTCGGCCCAGTTTTCTATCCTGTCAAGATCATTTTGAATCTTGTTTCTGTCTTCTGAGGTGTTAGCTATCCCTCCCAGTGTTGTGTCATCTGCAGATTTGATAAGCATCCCCTCTACTCCATCCAAATAATTAATAAAGCTGTTGAACAGGTACAGGGCCCAAGCCTGAGCCCGGAGGCATCCCACTTGATACCTCCCTCCAGACTGATGAGGAGCCATTTATGAGCACTCTTTGGGGACGGTTCTTCAACAAGCTGTAAATCCACCTAACAGTAGTATCATCTAGCCCATATTTTACCAGCTTGTCAAGGAGATCATGGGGGACTTGATATACCTTGACTGCAGCAAAGCATTTGACAGTGTCCATGACATTCCCATGATCTACTAAACAAGTAACTCAATCAAAAATGAAATAAGATTAGTCTGGCATGACTTGTTCTTGACAAACCCATCCTGGCTCCTAATCACAGCACAGACTGCTTTATAATCTGTTCTAGAATCTTTCCATGTATTGATGTCAGGCTGACTGGTCTGTAGTTTCCCAGATCCTCCTTTCCCCCCTTTTTGAAGATGGGGACAATATTTGCCTGTCTCCAGTCTTCCAGCATTTCTCCCGTTCTCAGAGTTCTCGAAGATTATTTTCTGGCTGCACTTGCAGCCAGAAAGTTAAAGATAGAACCACTTGCCAGCCCTAGCGCAGGGACGGACTGTCTGTTCCATTACTTTGTAAAGCACCAAATACATTGCTTGCGCTATATAAATGTTTGATATAGAAAAGCCCTTTTAAAAAGACAGCTTGAGGTTTCTTTTTGAAAATTTAACCATGTGTTCTAGCAGGTGGGAGGGTCATATATGCAAAATTTGAAGATCCAGCCAGAAGATCAAACGTTATAACTTAATTGCTGGTGATCAAAATTCATCCCATCCCAAGGATTTGTTTTGATTGAGATCTCCTCCTTCCCTCCCCCCCCCCCAATAAATTGAGCCCCAAGACATCACAGGCATGGAGCCTGAGATGTCAATCCAGTGCTGTGGTAGCCTGGTGGTGGGTGAAGCCAATAAAGAGTTAACAATAATAGTCTAGTTCTGCTGCACTGGCGCATGTACAGAGCAGACTTCGACTGCAGCTTTGCTAAGCGTCAGCAGGGGCCCAAACCCATGGTCTTTAGGACCCTGAGGAATCCTCAGCTAGTCCTTCCTTGGCACTCCCCCCTCCCTTTCAGAGACAAGCTGAGCAGACAGTGCAAAGTGGCCATATTTGGGGGGGAGGGAGGATAGATGGAGGGGGGCCGTAGATCTAGAGTTCTGGGGCTGACTACCTGCTCACATAAATAACGGGGGGTGGAGGCTGCATGGGGGGGGGCAGGGCCAGAGTGTAACAAACGGGGGTGGGGTGGAGGGGGGGTGAGAACCATGGAGAGGCTCATGACCCACTGCAGAGGGATCCAGGGCTAACCCTGCGGCCTGAGCTGATGGGGGGCGGGGGGTGGGCACCACCAACCAGAGCTAGGGGTGGAGTAGCAGTGGCAGACCATTGGTTGCGCACTGCTCCTGTCTCTTCTCCCCCCCCCCATGAGTGTCCATTGGACGGACACGCACCCCGCACCATAGGACATGCCAGGAAAGTGTTTCTGGGGGGAGCATGGGGCAGGTGTAACACACACGCATTAGAAGTTCAGATTATACAACTAGTTTAAAATTTTAAACTAGTCTTTTAAACTAGTCGGTGTATTCTATTTCATTTTATAATTTACATCAAAATATAATAAACTTAAATTAATAGACTTAACATTTCAATTTCAGCATTCACGCTCAAACCATTCCGTCATCCTTTTGTACTAGGACAGAGTTAAGGCAGTGTATTAATGTTGATGGTGATGCAATGAGTTGGTGACTTTCAATAACAAACATAAGGTATAATTTCAGTGTTATGCAATTCAAAGAAGTAAGTCTTGGTAATTTCCATGATTTGGGCGGTGCAAGCTTTATGTGTTTTGAAATAAAACTGTAATTTTCATGTTAAATTTGGGTAAAATTTATTTTGTGAAACGTTTAAGAGGTAAGTTCTGGTTGTGTGGGTTTTTTGTTCTTGTTTTTTTTTTAAAAGAAATTGTCCTGCCTTTAAGGTTTTGTGTTAGAATAGACAGAGGTTCTGAGATTACATCTGTAAATTCCTTCAGTACCCTAGGATGCAATTCATCTGGCCCTGAAGACTTGAACTTGTTTAAAGTAGCTAGGTGTTCCCTTACCATCTCTTTACCTATCCTGAGCTGCAATTCCTTCCCTTCATCATTAGTGCTACTCATGCCCGGTTGGATATAGTTTCCCTTGTGGGAGAAGACAGACAGGTAAAACAAGAGTTGAGCAATTCCTCCTTCTCTCTGTCACCTGTTAACATTTCACTAGCTTCACCAAGCAGCAGACCTACACTTCCTTGTTCTTTCTCTTCCTTCAGACATAGCTGAAAAAACTCTTTGTTGTTCTTGGCATCTCTCACAAGCCTCAGCTCATTCCGAGCTTTAGCCTTCCTGACACCGTCCCTACAGGTTTGGGCTACTTGTCTGTACTAGTCGTTGAGTTGTCCCTCCTTCCATTTCTTATATGTCCTTTATTCTCAGCTCATCAGAAAGCTCCTTGTGCAACCACACTAGTTACTTTAGCTGTCTCACATTTCTTTCTCATTGGAGTTGTTTGCAATTTTGCTTTCAGTATCTCATTTTTCTGAAATTCCCACCTGTCTTGGACTCCTTTCTCCTTTAGATTTTCTAGCCATGGGATTTCACCTAGCTTTTCTGAGTTTATTAAAATCAGCTTTCCTAAAGTCCAGGATACGTGTCTGACTATGCTCCGCTTTCCCTTTCCTTGGTATCATGAATTCCAAGATGACATGATCACTTCCACCCAAGGTTCCCACTACTTTTGCCCCATCGACCAGATTTTTTCCCCTGTTGGTAAGGATCAAGTCTAAGATAGCCGACCCCCTCATTCCTTCTGAAAGATGAAGTTGTCAGCAAGGCCAGACAAGAACTTATTGGATATTCCATTCTTAGCAGAGTTTGATTTCCAACAGATATTGGGGTAGTTGAAGTCCCCCGCCATTACTTACCAGTGTTATGGCAAAAAGCCGAGATCCTTAATAAAAGCTGAGTTACTTATCATTGCTTCCTAAATCAACTTGTGAGCATGAATGGCGAGTGTAGGATTTTCCTGTCATGTTTTTTGCTGTGTTAACAAATACTCCACTTTCTTGCCATGCCTCTGCAAGGCCAGAGTATGACTTATGCTGCCCAGTGACACGAATGAAATTGAGTGCTATGTGGAAACTGCCAAATTTGATCAAAAGGCTTCCCTATTAGTTCATTGCAACTGTTTGGTTTTGCTATAAAGTTGCTGATCTAGAGTGAGGACTTTTGACTGTCCAGGGTTCAGTTTCTCAGACACTTTAAAGCACCTCTATTTAATGGTCCACATCAGTCATGTTTGCATTTCAAAGAATTAATATAGTCTGCTAAAGTCCTCTCATCCCCTTGTAAAATTCCATGTGTAACAGGACTTTGATTCAGGTGACCTGTTCCAAGACCACATAAATAAGGTTCAGGAATGACAGCAACACTTTTTGTGATCCTTCTGAACCAGTAAGACACACAATTACTTGCGGCTTTGAACAAATGGGCCCCCCTGAAGTGATTTCTAGGCCACTTCTGGAATTCTGCCACCAGACTAACTTTTGGGAGACCAGGGTTCAAATCTCACCCCAGCTAATGAACTAACTGGGTGGGTTTGGGCACGTGAGTCTCAGCTTCAGTTCAGCATATGTAAAATGAGTGTGTCTATATTTCCCTGTGTTCCCCTCGTCCTTGTCCATCTTCGATTGTAAGATCACTGGGCAGGAACCTGTCCAAAATCTAGGATTGTTAAAGTGCTGTGTATGCCTAGTAGCGCTATAGAAACAAGGAGTAAATAATCACATGGAAACTAGTCAGTCATATTTGGTACAAACAGAGCTGCTTTGTGCAGTGTGCATTCTGCACTTGAAAAAGTTAGACAAAGATTATTTAGGTTCTTACTGTCCTTGCAGATTAATCCAGAAATACTCCTAATATCCTATTAACAGCTTTGTTCTGTGCCGGAAAGGTAGCATCTGAGAGCTACAGGTTTGGGCCCCATCTAGTAAACCTTTGTTCTGTGTTGCCCCTGCAGTGTCAGATTGCTTTGCACCAGTACAAAGTGGGTGTGACACTTGACATGGGTGTAAGTGACTATGCTGGGTTCAGGACAAGAGGGACTTTTACCCCATAGTTAAGTCACTGCAGAGAATCTACCTTTCCATAATGGTGAGCCCTGCACAGCTTGCTGCAGCATTGTGCTGTTCTGGTGCTGGGCTCAGCTAGCCTTCATCAGACCCTTCACAGTAATGCTAGTCTAGCTGCACTTTCTGTTGCTTTTTGAACTAACTGATGGTTCATCTGGATGTGATTTCTGTGTTTAAGTCCTAAGAAAGCTCTTAGCTGAGCCTTTATCCATCTTGTTTTTATTAACCAGCCCCTGCTAGAGACTGGGCTGGATAGTTAAATACAGGATCGCTTCCCATTGTAAACACAAACTTTCAAATGTTCCTATAAATAAACAGATTAAAATGTTTCTCAAAATGTCTCTGTTCTCTTAGGGGATAGGATGGTACATGCAAAATTTCCAATAGATCCATTAAGCCAATCCAAAGTTATAATGATTTTATGGTTAATTGGTTTGTCTTTTTTGCTGAGTGACAATTTTTGTTGCAAGGTGATACTCATTTGAGTGAGTTCTGCCTCACAAATTCACATATGTATATAGCCAGAGGAGTCCATCAGTTGCTTAGACAATCTTTGGTGAAGTATTAAGAGTTTTATATAAGTTTGAAAAATCAGTTCTTGCAGGATGGGCAGGGAGAGCTCTCCAAAGGCTCATTTGCAGCTGGGAGTGCAAGAGGGCTTAAGGCAGAGCAGGCAACACCCTACGACCCCATGGATTGTATGTGAGTGTAATGTAACGTATTGGTTTGTTTATGAAACATACATAACCAGACGTAGCTAATTTGCCATTGCCTCCATCAATACAACTATAGTCAAATTTACTAAACAGTCCAAAAATCCGACCAAACTTGTAGTTAGTTTGTTGTGTGCAGCCAAAGGCCATAGCAACAAGAAAATAAAATACAATACAGTATAAAAAACTTTGAGCCTAAATCTAGGATCCCTATAAAACAAAATATTGTCCATACAAAATCAATTTATACGGGTCTTAACTCTAACATTCCCCTAAGAGTCAGACAAATACCTATACAGATTCTTATCACAAAATATCATGAACTCAGGATATAATATAATCACTCACAAGTTACATACGTATTAACACAAACTCCAGGCTTACTGAGTTGACTATTGGAAGAAGATCCCCTAAGTTCAAGGGCTAACTGATCGAGCAATGGAGGCACAGAGAGATGGCCCATAAAAGACTTCCTGTAATGGGAGGCTTGCAACAAGAAAGCCGCAGTGTTCTTAATAACCTTGGAGTGGGAACTGTCAGGGATCAATGCCAGAAGGGCATGATCTGATCTGCCTGGGTAAGTCTTCATAACAAACCCTAGATATTTTGAGCGTAAATTATCATACAAGTGACAATGCAACATAATATGGGCTACTGACTCTACTTCGGTATTGTCAAATGGGCATAGGCGGTCAGAGTAAGGTGTGCCATCCAAGCGACCCTCCTAAACATGAGATGGGAAAGCATTTAGTCTGGCACAAGAGATCAGATGCTTTGCCCTACCTGATATGGGCACAATTAGATAGTCTGCCACCTGTCCCATCTCAGGAATCCATGCCCGATAATCTCTGATGTGAGAACACAGGCCCACCCCTCCTACCTCCAGTTGTCGGCTGGTATCCCTCGAGTGAGTAAGGATTTCTCCTCAGAGTCTGGATGTTTATGTGAAAGATATTCCGGGGAGAATCCCAAACGTCTAAGTTGCAGCTCCACAGCCTCAGTCCACTGACTAACAAATGGGTCCTTCCCCAGGTCCCTTAAGCTTTGAGATCCCTGGCCAGAATGAATTTGAATCCAAAATTTCAGGGCAGCCTCATTGGCAACCCACGTCCAAGAGGCCTGGCCAAATTCCAAACTCATTGCTGCCAAAGGGGTGCCCTGGGGGGGCACCCATCAGCCTCTGAAGAAACTTTGATTGGACCCCATTTACCATGGTAGAGCAAAAAGGGGCCCACAATTCCACCCCATAAAGGAGCTGAGCCCAGATCTTACTGGTAAATACCTGTAGGGCTGGAAGGATGGCAGATCTGTCTTGTCTGCAAAACAGGCCAGTCATTGCTTGGGCGGGGGCTTGGACAGCTCTTAGTGCCCTATTTATATGCTCATGCTACGTGCCAGCCCTATGAAAAAGAACGCCCAGGTACTGAAAGGTGTGGACCTGTTGGATAGAAGAACCCTCAACCACCCAGGGCAAAATCTTAGATTTCGAGGAAAAGACCATGATCTTTGATTTGTCATAATTGATGGTGAGTGCATTATCAAGACAAAAGGTCGCAAATACTCTGAGCTGCCGAGCAAGCCCCACTCTTGTCTGCGATAGCAGAGCGATGTCCTCAGCATAACACAGGCAGCCACCAGATTGTCCAGTGAGCTTTGGGGGGGAAAAAACAGGCCTCTGCCATAAGCGATATGATGTAATTTATATAATAATTAAAAAGGGCTGGGGCGAGGACACATCCCTGCCTAATCCCTACTGAAGTGGACACGGGGTGTAAGGTGTCCTGGCGAATCCACTTTAACAGCCAGTGAGGAGTGCTCATGTAACATGGAGATTAAAGCCAATAGACGCTTGTCTATTGATGAGGCCTGCAATTTGCCCCACAGAGCGGTTCGGTTGACCGAGTCTAACGCTGCCCTGAGGTCCAGGAATGCCACATAAAATGCCCCATTGCGCACCCTATATTTGGCTGCCAGGTGGTAAAGAACAAAGCATTGTTCCGTTGTGGAACATCTACGCTGAAACCTTGCCTGTTCCGTCGCTATCGCATTAGTCTGGGTCATCCAGTCAGTCAATTTCCCAAATAGGTACTTGGCGTAAACCTTGGAGACCACAGACAAAAGACTGATGGGCCTAGAGTTAGATAGATCCATCTTATCATCCTTTTTATATATGGGGATAACAGCCTTGTCCCAATGACTTGGAACTACCCCACTGTTGTTTGGCTGTAAAGATAGCAGCCAGAATAGGCAACCACCAGGTCTTGTGAAACTTCAAGAATTCCACCCGGATCAAATCTACCCCTGTGGAACGATTGTTGCAAAAAGAGTCAACCAGTAACCCCACCTCCTGGACCGGAGGCCATATGGGGCGGTCTCCTAGGTTATACATTGGTGGGGCCTGGGTCTGATCACCTTGACTACCAATGGCACTTATATTATAAAGTTTCTCATACTATGATGATCAGGCCAATGGATTAATGAGGGGGACAGAACTGGATTTGCGAGCCTGCCCAGTGGCCCCATTGACCACCTGCCAGAAAGCTCTGGTATCCCGCCGGTCAACTGCCTGAAGCAGGTTTTTCCAAAGAATATCCCCAAAGCCCCCTTTTTGCTGTTGATTAACTTCCTGTATTTTGCCCTATAGGCGGCATATTCAGGGGGTAGACATGAGGCCCCACTTTCTCTGTAAGCATGATACAAAGCCTTCAGAGTGCATCTGATCTCCTGGCACTCTGTCGAACTATGGCTGATTAAATTTACCACTTGCTGGTGCTACTCCCTGCCACAAACCCTGAATAAACTTAGAAAGCCTGGCAGATAACTGGGTGTACATGTCTATTGCCTTGGTGTCTTTGGCGGAGGCAAGCAATTTTCCCCGAAGGGAGGCCACATGTGGCTGGGCCATATATCCCTCCAGAGCTGCAGATACCATCTCGTCCCATCGTGGAGCCCGGAATATTTCCAAATGATCCAGACTCAAGACAGACCTGTCTTCATGGGGTGCCCTGAAATCTGGGCTAAAGGTCTGGAAAGCTAAATTGAGGACCAGGGGGAGATGGTCTATCAGTGGAGGGCCTACAGAGAAATGGGTAACAAAGGGAAGCACCCTGGCTGAAACCGGGGTGAAATCAACCACACTGAAGCCTTGGGGGCCCACAAAGGTGTACTCCCCTGCTTAGTCACCAAAACCAGAGCCATTCAGCGCAAAAAGGTCCTGGGAAATAAGGTCGGCCAACCAAATGCCTGATGAATTAATACAAGTATCTTTTGATTTTCTCTGGGCAAGCCATTCAGTTGGCACATACAGCCGCCCATCAGAATAGGGGGCCATAGCCTGGTCATCGGCACCCAGTCGGGCATTGAAATCCCCTGCCATGATGATCAAGCCCTCGGGATATTTGGCTGATGTATCCTCCAATAATTGCTCCAGCCCCTCCCACATAGATGCCCAGAAAGATCCGGCATTACAAGGGGGAATGTAGACTGTCAGAACCATTAGAGTCAGCAGTCCAAGTTTGGCCACAAAGCCTAGAGCCAGATGGGGGGCTGATAGTCTCCAATATGTTGAGAGGGCTGTGGGAGGCCACGAGGACACCCAGGCCCCCACACGGATGCCCCCTTTGCTTCCAGTGAACTGCTGGAAGAAAGGGATATAACCTTCCAAGTCAATAGGTTTTATGGACCAAGTTTCTTGTATAAGAATGACTGTAAATTGGTTGAGGAAATCGGGGTCATAACGATGTCTGTCCCACCCTGCCACATTCCATGAGCATAAGGTAAGATCCCTGCCTGGTGATGGTCTAGGGAGTCATGAAAGTGGAGATGTGGTGGGACCCTTTCCACCATTTCCCTTTGGGAGTCTTTTGACACCAGGTGGTGCTGGGCATCTTGTCTGTAATCCTGCACAAGACCAAAGGACTCATGCGTTTCACCAAGGCCAGTGAGCTCCCCCTCTCCTGAAAGACTTGCAGCCGGCATTACTAGCGGCGGTTCCCCCTGAGCTCTTACAGTTGCCTGCGGGGCAGAAGGCAAGTTGGAATTGTCGACCTGGCCGGCCAAACTGGCCAGATAATTGCCTTATTACGAAATCAGAAGCGGGGTTTAGAGTAGGTTGTCCTAATCAAATGGCTGGGGGATGGGAAGAAGACGTGGAAGAAAAAGACAGAGGGAGAGAGACGGGAGGGGGACAACAGATGGTCCCTGACTAACAGGGGTGAGAGCAGATTTTATATAGGCTTTGACAATATGGACCCCCCAGGCCGCCAGTGGCCGCGCATGAGGCAGTAGTTTGTCTACCAAGTCAGGGGATGAAAACTTGTATGTGAGTTGATTTGATTTTAATCTGTAAAACAAAGGGTTTGGGGCAACAGGACATTTTAGTGCAATTAGCTCCTCATTTGAAGGCAATAGCTCAGCTCCCATAGACTTGGTAGGAGAGGATTGCTCTTTTAGCTGCAGAATCTTTATTCTCTCTTGGGAATAAATTGAAGTGGTTGTTATATTAGCATTTCTATAGTGCCAGCGATGTACCTGATGCTTTACAAAGAGTAAGATAGACATGGTCCCTGCCCGACAGCTTACAATCTTAAAGACAGGAGGAGGGGAGATGGGGAAGGGGGAACAGAGGGAGAGACAAGGGATGCAACATTCGTGCGGATGCGAGAGCTCAGGTACACATTCTTGGCTTGGTTACAGAGAACTGACTCCAACTGGACTGGGCTTCCCTTTATACCCCAGCCAAGGGGTGGAGTTTCAGTGCCCTGCGGGCTGGTCTTAAAGGGCTAGTACATGTGTATCACACACCCCTTACGTTGGGGTGCCCCCTTTGGAGTCGTCCTTCTCAATGCACCCAGCGCTCTCCCCGGCCACTGTGGGATCTCCTCATTTGAAGAGACTCTAGGTCTATCCCACACAATGCTGCCACCTCCTTGGGGTCCACCCTTCCCTTCTTACAGACCCTCCAGTGGGATGGGATTGGGTGCCCTCTAGGCTGCCAGTTCTCTCACACCAGTGTGCACCAAAAGCAGGCTTTACTCTAGGCTTCTGCTTGCTCACTGCTCGTACCCAAAAGGCTACTGACCTCTTTGGGCTTTGCCTTGTCCCACGTGCACTCCTTCCAGTGTGTGCATAGGGGGTAACCCTAATACTTCCATCTAGAGCACTCCTTGGCACACCAAGCGCACTGCTCTGTAGCTGTGTGGGCTCCCCTTCTGCAAATGTCTCTCCATCTGGGGTGTCTGGGTCTCTCTCAAATGGAGCTTGGGGTCTGGCCTGTGATCTTTGCGCTTCCCCTTCTCCCCAGTTGCTCTACAAGATCCTCACTCATGTCTCCCCCTAACAGCATGGGATGCAGCAAGAAGGAGATTAACCCCATCCGATGTCTTGGGTTACACCCCTCTACTGTCAGTGGCACCTCCACCTGTGGGGGGGGTACCTAATTTATTTTTCCACTTTGGATCTACAACAGACTCGTGAACCAGGGCACAGCCAGGTGCCAAGTCCCATACCCCATAACGTCTTTCTTTCTTCCTTTCACCTCCTCCTTCTACAGTTGGTGCGGCCTTTCCCGAGGCACCTCTGCCTAACCACAGAACTCTTCCCCCGTTACAGGCCATCAGCGGACGGTCTCTCGCAAAGTGCCCTGGTTTCCCACAAGTATAACAAACACTTTGCCCCTTGCTTCCAGGGTTTCCTTTGGAGTGTGGGTGCCTCCTACCACCGTCACCAGCCCCAGGCCCCAACACTGTCTCATCTGTGGAGCCCCATTGCATTTTACCAGCCTTGCACGCCCATAGGAGCTTGAGGGCCCTCTGGTCTCTGCTTCAAGGAACTCCTATGCTGATGTAACAGCTGCCTCCAACCCTGGCAGCTGGTGGCGTTACACCCATGCCTCCCCCCCCCCCCCCGATTCCACATGAACCGCTCTACGAAGACCAAGTCCATGATTTTCAGACAAGATCGCTCAGATCCAGAGTAACTTTGACATCGGTTTGGAGGCAGTAGGTGAGGAGCGCGAGGTTATGGAGGCACCATCTGGTTTACCTTCTTGGGATGAGTTTCAGGAAGTGACACCAGCCAATGTAGTGGATGTCCTGGGGTCTGTTAGAGCCACTGGTTGTGAATTAAATCCATGCCTGTCCTGGTTGGTGAAAGCCGCCAGGGAGACTTTGGGGACGGTGCTCGCAAGGGTAGTCAACGCATCCCTTTGGCAGGGGAGATTGTCGCCCAGTCTCAAGGAGGCTGTGGTGCACCCTCTGCTGAAGAAGCCATCTTCGGATGTGGACGCGCTTGCCAGCTACCGACCCTGAACGGGTGGTGGTGATACAGCTCCAGGCGCATCCAGATTACTTTGGTTTCTTTGACCCTTTTCAGTCTGGGTTCCATCCTGGCTATGGTACTGAGACGGCGTTGGTGGCCTTGGTGGACGATCTCCGCCGGGAGATGGATGCAGGATGTTCAACATTTCTGATCCTACTAGATCTCTTGGCTGCCTTTGACACAGTGGACTACGGACTTCTGCTGAGACGGCTGCGAGACCTGGGGGGTCTGGACGGGACTGTCCTTGGGTGGTTCCGCTCATTCCTCTCAGGGAGAAGCCAGCGGATGGTGCTGGGGTCTGAAACATCAAGCCCCCGGGCCTTGACCTGTGGCATTCCGCAGGTTTCGATCTTGTCTCAGTTGTTTAATGTGTATATAGCAGCCCTTGGGAGAGATCGTGAGAGGGTTTGGGGTGCGATGTCACCAATATGCTGATGATACTCAGCTGTACCTCTCCTTTTCAACTGACTCAGGTCCTGCTGTGTCATTACTTTCCCAGTATCTGGAGACCATGACAAATTGGATGTGACCGAGCAGACTGAAGCTCAATCCTGACAAGACGGAGGTGGTGGTGGGCAGGGCGAGGGAGGTGCTGGCTCCCCTTGTAGTGGGGGTCCGCCCTCCTGTAGCCCAGCAGGTTCAGTGTCTGGGAGTGCTTCTGGATTCACATCTCCGTCTGGATCGACAGGTGGAGGCAGTGGCTAAAGCCGCCTTCCGCCACTTGTATCTAGTGCGGAGACTGCGTCCGTACATTTCCAGGCCCGATCTGGCCACCCTCACCTTCATCACCTCGAGGCTAGACTACTGCAATGCGCTCTACGTGGGGCTTCCCTTGACGCTGGTCTGGAGGCAGCAGCTAGTGCAGAATGCGGCAGCCCGTCTCCTTACAGGGACGGGTCGGCAGGAGCACATAATGCCTGTGCTCCGCACTCTGCACTGGTTGCCTATAGCGTACCGAGCCAGATTCGAGTTGTTGGTCTATAAAGCCCTGCACGGTCTGGGACCTTCATACCTCAGGGACCGCCTCGCCCTGCACGCCTCGGAACGATTCCTTTGGTCCACCGAGGGCGCCTTGCTGGAGGTTCCCTGTGTAAAACGAGGGGCTACAATGGAGAAGGCATTCTCGGTGGCTGGGCCGCGACTTTGGAACTCCCTCCCGGGCGAAGCCTGCCTGGCCCCAGGTCTGCTGGCCTTTCGTCAAGCCTGCAAGACCTGGCTGTTCGCCCAGGCCTTCGGAGGGGAGAGTGGGAGGATGGGGTAGGTGGGGATAAATTTGGGTTTTTTTAAGGTTTTTAATATATTGTTAAATTTTTTAGGGTGTTTTTTTTTGGGTATTTTTATGTATTTTGGTGGTTGTACACCACCCCGAGAAGCCGTAGGCATGAGTGGGGCAGCTAATAAATATAAATAAATAAATCACCCAAAGCCTGAAAAACAGGAAAATCACCCAGACTATCCAGATATCCCAGCCCTCCCTCCTCATGGGTCATCTGACTGTAGGAGTGAGTTTTCTCCTCAGCCAGGCGGATGGCAGCATCGTCGTCTTCAAGTGGCAGAGATTTTCTGTGGTCTCAGGAGCAGCTCCTTATCATTATGCAGGCTACCTTTCAGGTGAGGGGGGCAGGAAGACTATTATATATTAAAAATTAACTTTCTATTCACATCTAAAAAAGCATGGACATTTTTTTAACCAAAGCTTTCAGTTTACAAAAATGTTAAATGCCGGATCATTTCTAAAAAAACAAACCCTTACGTCTTAAAAAATACATTAACACAACTATTTGATTATATCCACTATGACAAACTTTACACTCCAAAAAGCATGGAAATTAAATTATGCTTATGCAAACGAATCCAATAACTTTATTATTCAATCATTAATACAACTTACATTTATATTTAAACCTACTTCTCTACATTGTTCCAATAAAGACTTAGTCTTCCAATGGCTAGTTATTTGTTCTTTTCATAATTACTTATATTTAGACTCGCCAATTTGCCACCACAACATCACAATACACTGTATTAAACTTTCTATGTGGGACAGTTTGTCTAATTTTATTAATATAAATGTATGTAATAAATTGGACTTGTAACTTTTAAAGTAGTTCTATAATCTCAAGTTCTAATGTGCTTGAAAAGAGTGTATTGTGATGTTGAGGTGTCTGGTTTGTGAGTCTAAATATAAGTGATTATGGAAAGAATAAATAACTAATCATTGGAAGACTAAGTCTTTATTGGAACAATGTAGAGAAGTAGGTTTAAATATAAATGTAAATCACATTAATGATCAGAATAGTAAATAAATGGATTAATTTTCATAAATAAACATAATTTAATTTCCATGCTTTTTGGAGTGTAAAGTTTGTCATAGTGCATATCACTAAATAGTTTTGTATCTTTTAAAGTGTAAGGGTTTGGTTTTTTTAGAAATTAACCTGCATTTTAACGTCTTTATAAACTGAAAGTTTTGTTGGTTAAGAAATACACTTGTGCTGGCCTCTGGGCTACTGTGCCATAAAACCTCTAATCCTAACCTATCTCCTGGATGTGACTGAATGACACTTCAGGATAAACATTTGTTGTAGCATCACTTGAGTCAACCCTAATTCACTTTTTTTTTTCTTTTTTTTTTTTTGCTCTTGCAGTTGGGAAGGACTATCCTATATGTCTACTTATAATGGAAGGGTTGGGAATCTGAATCCAAGAAAGCAGATTGTACCGAGCAGCTCTTGATGTTGGAATGGATTGTAAGAATGGTCTGTTGACTCTTGGTCTTTTGCTTGAGTAGAGTTGTGACTTGAGCTATAAGAAGGAAAATCCTTGTCCTTAATCTTTGGGAACTCAAGCTAATCTGAGATTAGCCTTCTGGCAGTGTTTAAGGCAGAAACGCTTTTGTGTAACTGGCTGCTACTCCTGAGAGGCTATAGTATCTGTATATTTTAGATGCTAATGTTTCTTGTAGCCGGAGAGATGCTTGGTTATGCCTTTTAGGGGTTTTAGGGCCATGGTTATGGTTCAAATTCTATACAGGGCTGAAGTGTGGGGAAGACAGGGGGTTAAAAGTTTAGAAGTAGCCCAGAATGTATTTCTGTGGAAATTATTATTTCTTCTGAAAAGCATGCTGACTGCTATGGTGAGAGGAGAGTTGGAGGTTTCCTCTGTTACCTCCATGTTGTGTTTTGGTTATTAAATACTGGTTTAGGATTAGAGGTATGACCACAGATCTCCTCCCCTTACAGTGTCTCAAAGAATAAATGGAAAACTCTTCTTCAATGGGTTATTTTTGGTTAAAACACATTAAGACTCTCTTGACTGAGTTGGGTTTTCCAGTGTTGGCCAAAATTTAAGACCCTTAAGACAGGATCTGGCTCAGATCTGTGTACGGACAGAGGATCTGGATAAGCAAGTGGATCTGGCAGCTATTTATGAATACATTTTGTGCCCGTGTATCCTTCCTTCAAAACAAGGGTGGCTTTTGAGCAATAAATTGGGATATTGATATGTTCTGTGTTGAAGAAAGCATATTCTGACCTAGAGTTTCAAATTGCTTATCCTGCCATGTTGGAGAAATGAGAGATTGATTTACCAAGAGAAATTTGATTATGCCCCTGTAAATCCAGAAGGGTCAAGGATTTATCCCACCATTTGTGAGCGTCCCTTGTTGAAGGATCTCTGGGAAGAGTGAATTGTGCCCCTCCTGGTAGGGAAATTTTTTCATAATACTGCGTAAAAGTTGATTTAATAAATAAATTAAATAAATAAATTTGAAATTGCGTAATCCAGATTGTAGTTATAAGGCTGCCATCTTTGCTAGAGGAGCTGTATTACTTTAAAAAAAAATGCTTAAAATTTAATTCTAGTTGGCTTACCATTTTATCTTGTTTGGAGGGGACATCTGGTTTTTTTAGCCTTTTATGGGATTTATAGGATTATATGTACATGTATGGTATATTTCACGTGTGTGACTTGTATTTCTGTGGCAAAAGCCTTTGTTAATTTTGACTTTGACTTTTGATATCCTTGATTCCCAGGTTTCCTGCATATCTTGTTGAGTATTATTACTAACATTGTGCCACAATATGCCTGGAGCTGAACAGATGGGTCCCTGCCCAAGGAGGTTACAGTCTAGGATGGACAAGGGAGCAGTGAACATACGGAGGGACGGGGATACATTCATGATGTTGAGAAGCTGCAGGAGCATGTGCTTAGCTTAGTTAAGATGGAGGAATAACTAAACTAAACTGCCTAACTGAGTCAGATCAATGGTCCATCTTAGCCCAGTATTGTCACAACCTGACACGGCAGCAGGGGTTTCAAAATTCTGGTCCAAATCTGGCTCTTCCAGGGTCTCCGGCAGAGGCCTCCCCCAGGTGTGCTACCAGGGATCGTGAAGTAGAGATAATGGGGACTGAACCTGGGACTTTATACATGCAAAGCACACACTCTTACCACTTGAGCGACAGACACAGACACAGACACAGACACTCCTGAAGAGTAATACTGCATAAGGACAAGCAACAACAGCAAGGACAAGCAACAATCTGAGGGTTAGGAGCCAGGGAAAGCTTGATGGAAGAGAGGTTTTAGAAGGGATTTGAAAAATGGTACAAAGTGTGTGTGTTGGGGTGGGAGTTCCAGGTGTGTGTGGGGGAAAGCCTGATAGAAGGAGCAAAGACCATTTGGGAAGAGGAATCCAGAGGAGGGATTGAACACTATCAGAGGGGTGGGTGAGGCAGCAGAGTATTGAACAGAAATTAGTGTCAAGTTGAGACTGGGGAATACCAATAAGGAGGTTGCAATAGTCTTTGAGGTTGGTAGCCAGTGTGTCCTTGTTCACCGTTATCAAAGATTTTTAACATCATTGTTTTTAAATGTCGGACATCTATATTTTCCCCTTAACAGCTCTCTCCTAAGTTGGTTGGGTGTGTGTGTGTGTGTGTGTGTATATATGTATTCACATGCATCCCTGTCCTGCAGTTGCTCAGTCTGTAGGTCTGACATTTGCATAGTTAAGGGAAGGGCTCTGTGTGACCAGAAGTTGGTCCATTAAAAGAAATCATCTGAGTTACTTTGTCTCCATCTTAAGCTAATGGAGTTTCTCTTGGCAGGCTGAAGATCCACCATGCCAAGCGACCCAGGAAGAAGAGGAGGAGGTGCGGGTACTGACACTGCCTTTGCAGGCCCATCATGCTATGGAGAAGATGGAAGAGTTTGTATATAAGGTAGATAACTCATGACTGCCTGCAGCCCTTTCCCATGCGACCTAATGCAGAGCTGGAGTCCATATCTCCAAGTGGGAAGCACTAGTACACTAAATATTAGTGCTACAAGCCATGTTCAAATGTCCTCCTGTCCTCCACCACAAACTATATCCTTAATTTCTTACTCAGAGTTGTTCCTAACAGTTGAAACGAACAATGAGGAGGCTTAAGAATGCCAAAACCCAGGTTCTGAGGGGAGCAGTCCCAGGAATGATAGTGGGAGCTTGAGAGAGAGTTTTACAAAGTGTTTAATTTTAAAGCATGGGTTTAAAGCTCAGCGTAGCAAGTGGGCTGTATCGGGAGGGAACTGGCTAGGATTTTCCACAGACTGGATCTATGACAAAGGAAAAGGGCTTGGTGTTTCCGTTGCACTGAAGTGGCTCAATAGTTTTGTTTTCACTTTCCATTGAGACACATGGATGTTATAGCAATAGCCCGATAGGATTCTCAACCTGGTGCTCAGGAGCACCAGAGTGCTCGGGCAATGAGTGAAAGTGCCCCCCAAACCAGCTGTCAGTAGTGCTCGGGAGCACTTTGAAACAGTCAATTTGGAATGAATTCAATCAAATTGCAAAGGGGAGATCTATGAATATTTATGCAAATCATTAATGCAAATTATGCAGTGCTCCCAAGCAGCCACTTAGGTTACTCCAGTGCTGTGGACGGGGAACTGCCAGCCCCTGACTTGTTTAGCTTCTTTCCAGTTCCTGGCTCTGGCCCATGGTTCCAGTCTCTGCCCTCAAGCACCGAAAGTGAGAGCTATGGGGAAGTGAGCAGAGACAAGGGCATGCACTCAAGAATAGGGGATGGATCCATGGCATAAGTCCATGATCTGAACCTTCCCCATCCTGAGCCAGTCCTTGCCTCCAACTTCTATCTGACCCGCAGAAGCTGTAGTGATTTCTAAAGTGATGTGTGGGAGGGAAAGGTTCCCCAACCTTGCTGTAGATAATTACAGTTCAAGTCACCTTTTATTTGTATCCCGCTCTCTCGAAGTGTCTGGAGATGGGGCTGGCCCTGGAGCAGCATCCCCCAGTCAGCTGCTAGTTGTCAGTAAGTGCTTGCATGTGTTGGTGTGTTGCAGGTGTGGGAAGGTCGTTGGAGGGTGATCCCCTATGATGTGCTTCCAGACTGGCTGAAAGATAATGATTACCTCCTACATGGACACCGGCCCCCCATGCCGTCCTTCAGAGCCTGCTTCAAGAGTATTTTCCGCATACACACAGAGACGGGAAACATCTGGACACACTTACTAGGTGACTGGGGAGAGTGAATGCTGAAACTAATGGGGTATTTCTTTAGCACCACAACTATGTGCTGCCCTATACAGAGTGAGCCAAAGCACTGGAGCGCAATTATTTTTGCTGACATGGGGTTGAAAACACAAATTCTATGGCAAGTCTGCCTCCTTGCTTGGAACTCTTGCTTGATTCCCCCATACCTATTGAGCCTCTCCTCCATATAGAAGCAATCCCATATCTTTGCCCTCCTTGGCACCTTTTCCAGTTCTTTCATGTCCTTTTTGAAATGGGGCAACCAGGATGGTGCATGATGTCCAAGGTGTAGTACTGTGGATTTGTATAGTGATATTCTCCTTTTATTTTCTATCCTTTACCAATAATTGGTAACTTTGCCTTTTTGCCTGCTGCTGTGCACTGAGATGATGGTTTTCAATGAACTATCCAAAATGCCTCAAATTCTTAGGAAGCAAATTCCTAGGAAGATTGTCTGAGGAGCATTGAGGGTACCTTCAAGTTAAAATATAGGTGCCTGGTGAAAGCTTTTCGAAACCTTTCTTTACTGATTGTCTGCTCTTCTGCTTTCTGTGATGAATTAAATTCTGAGAACAGTGAGGCTAGAAGCTCTGTCCCTCTGATTCTTTCCCAGGAGACTGGCCCATATTGAATAGATTTCTTTTGCCTCTCACAGAATCAAGATCTGGAACAAGCCTTTACAAAAAAAAGTCACCGTGTGATAATCTTGCCAAGACACACAGGCTGTTTCCAGCTTATCAGGAACTAAAACAGTGTGTCTTAGATCCACGTTTAGCTCCTGTGGTAATCACTAGAAAAGCAGATTGATCAGAGATGAAGATTAAGCAGCCACCATCACAACCAGGGTACCCTTGGGTTTTGAATATAGGGCCTTGTGGAGGTAGAACTGGCCAGTCCTTAAGAGCTTGTCAAGTAATGGAGGACCATTGACCTTAGGCAGTATCTGGACTCTGTCCAGCAGGCAGCTACAACCCCAAGACCAGTCCATATTAGTGATGCTGTTAGCAATCTACAGTACTTATACAGGCCAGAAGAGATGATGGCTTGCCCTTAGGAGGCTTAGTGTAATCTGCCTGCTAGATAAACTGCTGATCCTTCAAGAGTTCTGACCTACATGTGTGCCCTGAGACTCCAAACAACTCACTGGCATCCCACCTCTGTCTCCTCATAAATACTACTAGACAGCAGAGGAAGTAGGCAAGTGGCCTGTGCTGCTAATCTCTTGAATTCCTCCCCTGGCCCAGCACATCACCACATGCCCCAGAACTTGTTTTGATGTAGCAAGGGGTGCACAAATCTAGTGACCACTGCTCTTTGCAGGGGCAACATGGGGATCAGTAGTATTTGGTGGAGGCCGGTCTCCGTTTCCAGTGTTTAGGTAGTTGTGCTGCACGCCGTGGCTGCTCCTGCTAGATGGTGCTTGCTAACTCAAATGTTGCCAAGTTTTGTTCCCAAGATGGTTAACTGAATTGTGACTGAAAAGGCACCTGGAACTGTGTGCTCTCTGGAGAAGGCTTTTGTTTGAGGCCTCCACAGTGCCTTGTACAATGAGGCCTGGTTCCTATGCACACTCATGATACAAATGAATGGGTGTCTTGGCTGACTGACTCCCTGGTGTTTTCCATACAGGTTTTGTGTTGTTCCTTTTTCTGGGGATTTTGACCATGCTCAGGCCCAATATGTACTTCATGGCCCCTCTCCAGGAGAAGGTGGTGTTTGGGATGTTCTTCCTTGGAGCAGTGCTGTGCCTCAGCTTTTCCTGGCTTTTCCATACAGTCTACTGTCATTCAGAAAAAGTCTCCAGGACGTTTTCAAAGTGAGTCAATTGCAATTAATACTTATTAACAAAACCTAACAAGTTTGTTCAGTTAATGGTAGCTGCTAATCTCTGGCCTCTCCTTTCTTAACCCAACCTAGCAAGTGTGCTCTTTGTGTCCTAGGGAAGACCTAAACCAACGTGAGTCTTCTGGCAAATGCAATGTAAGACTTGGCTCGCATAAATCTGAAGTTTTATGGACACCACGTATGCAGTTGCTCATTCTGTCTAATTTCCCTGGACCCCTAAGTTCTTTGACCAAAATGCCTGTTTATATGGTGGAATATTACTCAGCTGCTGCTCTTTGAAATGCAGTGATCTTGGGGACCGTGGGTGTTAACAAATGAGATGATAGCCCCCTGGAGTCCAGGTTCAGTCCATGCAGCCCCCACTCACACATCTAGTGTGTAAAGCCTAATAAATGCGACAAACACCTAGTGCACAAAACAGAGTTGTCACACTTATAGATGGTGAAACCTGCTTCTATACCATTTATCAGAATGAATTAATACTATGGGTAAAATGGATTCATACTATGGGTAAAATGGAACAGCTTTATATAGCCACACATAGATTTTATTGTACATAAACTGTAGAAATAAATACTCAACAATCAATATAAAATCAACATCACAATCAATAGAAATCTAAAACCTCTGAATAATCAGTAACAATCTAAACCTATATACAAAATCATGGCATCAAATCAACAGTCCCACTTATTCATACTCCCATCACATTCAACAAGTTCCCAGGTAACTTCACTTGTTTCAGAATGATCTTTATCAAGACATGTATCAGTCTCTTTTGTTTAACTCCCACCAATATGGTGGTGGTTTGAGAGCTCTTGCATCTCTCAATTCCAATTGTGGCTTTAGAATTTCCAGCTGATCATTGCAAGCTAGAGGAGCAAAGAAGTGAGAATTTTATTGCCATGTTATGGTATTATCCTATATCTTTGTACATCTGATGAGATGATGTAACCAACCAGCATCTGTTATCTGCATCTCCTTGGTAAGGGAACATCAAGAGTGACTGAGGCTTGTTTAAGGCAGAGTTTATCCTGTACTATCATAAGAGATTGATACATGTCTTGATACAGAGCATTCTGAAACGAGTGAAGTAACAGGGAACTCGTTGAATATGATGGAGTATAAATTAAGTGGGACTGTTGATTGGATGCCATGATTTCATATATATGTTTAGATTGTTACTGATTATTCAGAGGTTTTCAATTTCTATTGACTGGTTTTTATGTTGATGAGTATTTATTTCTACAGTGTATGTACAATAAAATCTGTGGCTATATAAAGTTGTTCCATTTCACCCATAGTATTAATTCATTCTGATAAATGGTATATAGAGGCGAGTTTTGCTGTATACAAGTGTGACAACAGCCCTTTGTGTGTGGTGCACTTGGTGTTTGAGGTATTACTGTGGGCCTTTCCTCCTGTTTTGTACTTTGAGCCTAATAAATGGGCAGCTCCTTGCATGTATTTCTTATGAGTCTGGGCAGCCCCCACTCACATGTCTACCATGACAAGCCTAATACATAGGCAGGCATTCTTGCCCACTATGCTCCACAACACTATCCCCTACCCATGGAGGCTCATATCTGAAATTATACCTGCCAGCACTTGGCAGTTGGAAATAGCAGAATAGTTTTGAGCAAATCACATACTTTGAGCATCTACAGTGAAAGTTGAAAGTGAAAGTAAAAATTGGAATCAAAAGCAATTGATCTTTGCAAGTTGTCAGCCTGGTTTCTTGCATCCATGGCTCAAGGTGTTGAACTGGCAGGTAGCAGCACACAGTTTTGTTGGGGTCTCGCCCACTGTAATGTTGGAAATCCCTCTTGGTTCACATAAAGCCCCTAACCAAACATGCATCTCTTTTACCCCTTTAAACATGTGCCTCCATCTTCTCTGTTACCATAGAGTTGGGGTGGAAAACATGCCCACAAACAAGGGCACTCTAATTCTCCAAGTGTCCAACTCTCTTATAGGGCAACAAACTCTTGTTCAGATTCCCTGTACCCCTAGTCACTTGTCTCCCAAGAGATTCATCTCTGCCATCCGATCGAGGCACTCCTTTGGGGCCACAGGGTGTCCTCTTGCTGTCATTAGGGCAATGATGAGGAAAAAACAGTAGGGAAGGTCCAGCCTCTCTTTGTGCACTGCCAGAAGTAGGGCAGTTGCTAATGTCCAGAAAAGTTGTGATTTCATTTGGGGCTCCCACTTTTCCATTCTGCTGAACTTGGAATTGCATCAGGGTTGTGTGGTGTCTGCACTCCATTGTGCATACATAGAACCCCACCGTGGGCATGTGCCACCATATGAGTGCATAGGCTGTCTCGGAAGATGACCGTTCACTCTGTAGATCAGGCCTTACCCAAATGTCAGCAAAAGCCAGGGTATCCATCACCCGCAACTTCTCTGGGCCCCATACTCCAGGTGGACACAGCACCCAGAGACAAAAGCTGAGACATCTTGACTTTCCTGGGCAAACAATCTGCAGCAATATCTTGCTGTGGTGTTATGATCACTCATGCTTATTGCAAGGAAAAACGGTTACTTGAAGATATATAAAAAGAGTGGGAGCAGAGCTGCCCATTGGTTAAACAATAAATACATTCTGAGCACAGTGACTTCCACTGCCTTGCAGACACCACCCCCCCACCCATTTCTTAAACTCAGTGGTTCTTCCCACCCCACTCCCCCTGCAGCCATCCCCAAAATTCTATGTTTCTATGGTGTTAACGTCTGTAACATGTTTAGATGAGTTGGTGGGTGTGCAGATATGCCTGACAAATGTCTATGTGGCTTAATAGCCACCTGGATTGACAGTGCCAGTGCATCAACATGCATGCACACACACCCGGCATAAGCTTAGCAAAACCTTTTTCAACCAATAGCTGGTCTGTAACCAATAACAGCTCATGTGCAGCATGCAGCCAATGCTAACTAGGCAGCTATCTAGCTCTTTAAGCTGTTCAAAACATTTGGCTCTTGGTCTGCAGAGTTCACGTATGCCAGAGCCACAGCCATGGAGAGGTGTGCTGAGAACTTCCTTATGCTTGTTGCCTCCAGGCCTTCCTTTCCATTGCAGAGCAGAACCTGTGAGTAGATCCAAGCCTTGTGCTGTCATTGGTGCAGTGTGATGTCAAGCCACAGAAAGGCTCTCACTCGATCTCTCCCCAGGATAGTGGGGCACATCACACTGTGGCGGCAGCTCTTGCTTCAGTGCCATGCAGTTGCCTACCTCCAGTAACAACGAACCATGCTGGGGAGGATCAAAGCTATGTAAGGGCAGCTGATGTGTGCAGAGACATTACCTGTCAGGAGATGTGGCTTCAGTCACAGACACGATGCACAGGGCTGTACCCACAGAGCATCTGGTCTGGGTGAAGGAGAAACCCACAGACCGGTGGGAGAACGTGATGTCCTTGTGGAGAGACGCTGCTGGGTTGCAAACCTCAAGATGCCTCATTGCCACCTCCTGCAGATAGCCAAGATCCTCCTGCTACAACTGGAGAAATGGAGCACAATGATGTGGTCGTCCATCCTCATGGAGAAGCACGTTGCCATCACCATCTGAAAGCTTGCTGCTCCTGCTGCTCTCTCCCCCAGCAATTTGGTGTTGGGAACCTCTGCAGTGGGCACCATACTAGTGGAGATCTGCATGCCAATTGTGGAAGTGCTGCTGGACCAGGTGGTGTAATTGGCTGACCCCACAGAAGTAATGGAGGACTTCTGGCAGGAAGGGTTTCCGAACAGTGTAGGAGCAATCGATGGGAGAGAGATCACTCATCCCTACCTGAACCGAAAGGGGTTTTTCTCCAGGCTGCAGCGGACTACTGTGTCCGGCTTGTGGATATGCTGGCCAGGTAGTCCGGGAAGAACTACAACACTCGCATCTTCCGTCAGTCCCCCTTCTTTGGATATATGTACACCAGAGACTTTGGACCCTCCACTGGAAGATGCATTCATGGAGTGTTCATGAAGCCTGTTCTCAGGGACCCTGCGTACCCCCTGAAGTTCTGGCTCATGAAGGCATAAAGTGTTGCCCGCACCCAGGCCCCCGAGTGAAATCCGGGAGTGATTCACATTTACTGCAAATTTTCTATCTCCTGTCCTGCACAGGGGAGATGCAGGACAGGAGATTCCACATGCGAGGGGATGACTAAAACCTTGGGGCTCCTCACTATAGGCCAAGCTGTGCTGGATGGGGGGCTACCAGGGCTTCCCCTTCTCTTCTTTCAGCACTCTTCACTTGGCTCCTTCTGGCCCCTCCCAATGGAGCTTCCCAGAGTGGTACAGCCAGATGTCATCCAGCTGTGTTGCCCTGAGGCCACATGGGACAGGCCAGGAAGCGGCCAGAAGGAGCAGGATGGAGAGCACTGAGAGGAGCTGCTGCTGATATGAGTTAATTTGCCAGACTGGGGGGTGGGAAGGCAAGCCCTGGCAGCCTCCCACCCAACGCAGCCTAGCACAGTGAGGGTGGGGGTGGAGGACAGGAACCCGCAGAATCAGGCCCTAAGCCTCCAGACTCTCGTGGATTTATCTTTTTAAAAATTGGGCCACACACCACAGCAATGATTCTTCAACTGACAGCTCAGTGCCACCAACTCTGTTGTGGAGAGGACCTTTGGGCTATTGAAGCAGCGCTGGAGATCAATTATGGCCAGAATTGATTTCCAGCTAGAGGCCTCTCCACTTCTAACTACTGCCACCTCTGTTCTCAGTAACATCTGTGAGACCGGCAGGACCACATTGGAGAACCTCCTGCCAGTTAGCTCCGGTGAGCCAGTGCCCCTGTTCTGGGACTAGCTGAATCGAGTGGAGCAGCGCATAGCTAGAGAGATCTGGAATGCCTTGTGCCAGCACATCAACCACAATGTTAGTCCTAACACCTGTCATCATTGATGGTTTAATGAGCATTGATGAACTGTTTCAAATGATGTTTTTGTAATATCAGTAAAGCCTTTAAAAATATTGCCTGTGTTCCTTCGGCCCATCTAGCTCCCCACAACCACTGGAACAGCATGCTTTCCCTCCTTGGCAGCCTCCCCCCAGTGGTATTTCCTGCCAGGTGGCCTTTCCCTGTGCATTCCCTGTTGGCATTAGTAGATTAGTCAGCTGTGGGCCTGAACCTCTGTTTCCTGTTGGCATTTGCAGGCTAGCCGGGCCTGGGAATGGCAATAGGAAGTGCAGAGGTGCAGTTGGCTACTCAGCAACTAGCTAACACCTGACCTTTGTCTGTGGCTTACCCCCAGTGGTTCCCTTGCACCTGGACTTTCTCTTCTGGACTACTATGGACCTGTGCCTGCAAGTGAATGGCCAGAGGACTCCCCACCCAGTTTTCAGTGCACTGCCAGCCCCCAGCATGGCTTATCACCATGCCATACTGCCATTCTTCAAGGCTGCCTCCTTTCCCAGAAGAAGCATGGAAACCATGGATTATAGAAAATTAAAGAAATTTATTTTAAAAAATTAAAACTGTTCTTGTGCCTGCTCCTTTGTGGGGGCAGCTGGGCACACTCTGGTGCAGGACTGGCAGGGGGACACTTTACCAGTCCTCCTCCTGCAGATCTGGCTGTGGTTTTCCTGGGGCTTAGAGTGGGAGACAACACCCGGGCAGGTGGTCAAGTCCTATGTGGGGAGCATGAACAGCCAATGCAGATTAAGAAATGACACCTACCCCTGAGTGACTGCTTGTAGTTCAAGCAGGGAGCTCTGGAGCTGAATCGACTGGGACAGACTGCCTTGCATCTGCCCACATCTCACTCATCTCCTTGCTTGCCTTCTCAATCATGCTGTCCAACCATTTAAACTGCTGCCAGAGGCAGAGCCAGTGCCTGTCCTTCCGCTGGTGGTCCAGGCAGGCCTCAGCAGCAGACCTTGCATTCTGTGGCACCAGCTGCCTATGCTCCCTGGCCATGCCATTAATGGCATCGCAGATCTTGTCCACCTGCTACGAGGTCTTCCCCAAGCAGCTCCTTTGCCAAATCTTCTCTGTGCCACTGGTTTCAGACCTGCAGGTCCTGATTCTGCTGGGCAGGGGGTTCCGTCCATGCCCACTGCATTGGCAGACCTGTAGCAAGGCAACAAAGAAAGTCATTCGTTCAGAGTACCCCACTCGCCTTCCAGCCCACCCAATTTTCAGCCTTCTGCCTGCCCAAAAGGAAGCTGGAATGAGAACCTGACCTATGCAGCTGCTGGGGCAGTTGCTGCAGGGGAATCCCAGCACCACCTAGCTCCTCTTCTTCACTCCTCGACACAGATTGCGGAACATACAGAAATCAAGCACTATCACTTGTGCTCATGGCCCTGCCAGCCCCGCCCCCTCCAACGTTCTGTGCCTGCTGTTCCTGTCCTGTGGAGCTGTTTTCCGGTGACTTTCCTGCTTCTCCACGTTCCCTTTGCCACCTGTCGCACAACAAAAACCAATTAAATAACAATAAACAAACCTTTATTGTACTGCTGTGTAAATGCAACCCCCACCCTAGGTGCATTAACTTACTGGTTTCCACAGCCACCTTTACAGTGGTGGCATCTGGGTCCTTTGTGCCCTTGATCAGAGCCTCAGGTGGGTCCTTATCAAGGACTAGGTCTCAAGCTTGAAGGGATACACAGTGAGATTCATGGTGTCCATGTTGACCCGTGCTGGCTCCAGGGCATGGATGGGCATGGAGGGATGTCCACTGGCAGTCGTGACTTCTGCAGCGGGTCTGGGAGTAGCTGCAGTGGGGGAGTTGTATCCATCTGCTTCTGGCCCCTTGCACCCCGCCTGTATGGCTGTGCCTTTGCAACGACGGTTCCATTCATGCAGGGGGAACTGGTTAAGGAGCTTGTAAGAGGACAATGTTTGCCTTCTGTGGCCAGAGGCAAAGCTGGTTGTCCCTTATTTCTTTGAATCTACACCTCAAGTCCTTGGTCTGCTGCTGGCACTGGTTCATGTCTTGGGGGCAGCCCTGCTGTGCCATTTGGACCGGGATCTCTTGGAACACCACCCTGTTCCTGTAGCGCTTCTCACCAGGGCATATTGGACCTTCTGCTCCCCTGTTAAGAGTGATGAAGGCTTTGGTCTCTTCCTCAGTCCAGGGAATGCAACCTTGGTGGATCAGTAGGCAGAGAGTAACTGTGATTGCACAATGGAGGTAGCAGTGCTGGTTGTTGCCGGTTGGTTGGTCAGTCTGTCTGTCTGAGCCATGGTCCTTGTGATGGTAATCCTCCACAAGTTGTTATGGAGAAGGCAGTTGCTCAGAGCAAGCATCCGGCACATACTACCAGCTAGGAGGAGCTGGGAGAGCACATGTTTAAAAACAGCACAGTGAGCTTTTAAGGCGGATGTTAATGTGTGTGCCAGTGAGAGCAGAGGGGGGCTGGAAGTGGTTGCGGCTCAGAACACTCTAGGCTCGTCGCCTGCGAATCTGTAGTGCTAGTGGACTTGTACACACAAGGCTGTCTGCAACCTAATTGATGGGATGCGGACACATGGGCACACAATAGCCTGCATTCGCCAGGACGCCGCTGTGTGTGGGGGTTGCATGGCTGGTGGGTGGTGGCCGTGTGGCTGGTGGGGGCAAGCACCTAATAAATAAACATGTAGGTTGACACCTAACTAGAGTGGGCTACCGTCTTGTTTAAGACCCAGTGAAGAAATATCTATATAAAGTAAATTCCTGTGTAGTAATAAGATTGCTCAAGTGCATTGTGTGTCTCTTCCATTTTAAGAAGTCCAGATAATTGCTGGTTAAACCGACACTTGTGTGCGCACACAAACACACACTTTTGCCAACATGCCTCCCTGCCCATGATTCAGAGATTCATACTGCACTCGTTCACATCTTCAGAGAGATCCCTCCCCAACCCCTGCTACTAAACCTGAAACATACAGGTGGCAGTTAAACCTAAAAGAGAGAGGAAAAAACCTAAAAGAGAGAGGAAAAAACCATTCTATTTCCCAAAAAGAAACTTAGGGCTTGACTGACCCTCCTGTGTGTCTCTGTCTTGCTTCTAGATTGGATTATTCTGGAATCGCTCTGCTGATCATGGGCAGCTTTGTCCCCTGGCTGTATTATTCCTTCTACTGCTCGCCACAGCCACGACTTATCTACCTCTCCATTGTCTGTGTGTTGGGCATTTCTGCAATAATTGTTGCACAATGGGACCGATTTGCAACACCCAAGCACAGGCAGACACGAGCAGGTAGGAAATACTATGGTATGTAAAACCATAAATGAGCACCCTGTGTGTTGGAGAGGCAGCCACTCCAAATTCTTTGCTATGTAAGTACATACTCTCATTTCTGACCCAAGGAAGGAAGATCTCTTTATAAAGGATAGTGACTCGGAGAACTGGCTCTGAAATAAGTGACATATCTCCTAGTGTGTCAGTTCCCAAGCTGTATTGTGGGGTGCTACTGCCCTGCTAAGTGGAGAGAACTGTAAGGATGACATCACTATTTGTGAAGCATGGGGTAAGGGTAGGCAGTGAAGGGAAGTTGATAAGGGAATGGGCAGGTACCAAATTCAACAGCACAATTAACCCAGGTTTCTTTTGTGCCTATCATGACTTCTATGCTCTGCCTGTTTTTACACCACTGTCCCAGATTCAAGATGCTGTGATAAGAATGCAACTACACACTCCAGCAGTACAATATCATTTGTGTTGCTTTTAAACAAAAATGAAATAGATTAAAATGGTGATAATGATTATTAGTATTTCAGTTGTCTGGTATCCCCACACTTTCAGGGTTCTGTGGTGCTTGTATTGATGTACACCACCACTGCCAGGTGAAGGTGGTGTAATGATGCTAAAATGTTGGGAGGGAACTATGGAGCAGCTGGGCGTCCCTCCATGCAGGAATGTTTCCAGAGCTGTCAGTTAAGCAGCTGTAATTAGTACTAGAGTCTCACGTGAAAAATTAGCAGCTAGTCTCCAGCAGTGCTGGGAGTGGTTTGGCCCATTCCGATAAGTGACCAAGTGCTGTTTCTCTTCCAGGGGTGTTCTTGGGACTGGGGCTGAGTGGTGTGGTGCCTACCATGCATTTCACCATTGCTGAAGGGTTTGTGAAAGCCACTACCGTAGGCCAGATGGGTTGGTTTTTCCTCATGGCCGTGATGTACATTACAGGAGCTGGGCTGTATGCTGCCCGCATTCCAGAGCGCTTCTTTCCTGGCAAGTTTGATATCTGGGTGAGTAGAACTTTGTGCTGACTGGTGTGGAGAGCTGGAGTTTGAAATGCCCAGTGGTCTTCCCCAAGATGGAACTCTCCTGAGTTAACATTGGTAGCCATTAGTGAGAGCCCTGTTTCAAGCCCATCTTTGCTGACGCTCCTGGACAAAGTGCTTGACTAAATGACTTTAGTTTCTAAATGATTGCTCCATATCTTTCAAATCATGCTGACACAGTGGTTCTGTCTGCTGCATACAGTTGAGCCAGCCCTGCCAGACTGGGCCAAAGAATAGTCAATTTTTCCTTAGGAATGGGGCTGCCTGTATGTTATTACTGGCCCTGATATCCTGTGGCTTCCATTTCCTTATTCCAAATGGGCTCCCCATTCTTTGGTCATTACGTTTTTGGAGCTGGAGGGTTCTCTCTTCCCCCCCCCCCCCCCCCCCCCCCCCCAAAATAATAATAATAATTAATCTTGCAAACAGTAATTTACTCTGGCTTCCCCTGGTAATTCAAAGCGAGCACCATTGACCTAAGAACCAGTCTACTTCCACCAGTCTACTAGCTGGTGGTTCCACTGACTGAACAGCCTATGCCCCATCTGTGTCAATAGTGCAGGCCATTTTTATATCTTACCACAGAGCATATTCAAGAGTGAAAATTCAGATTTGTTGCATGAACACGCATCAAATGCAAAGAGCTGGCTGGTGGGCTAAGCCTGGACTTTGTAACTCACAGTCCAGCTGCATAGCCTGTCTCAATGAATGCCCCCACGTGGGAGTAACTTAATCCACCTCCCAGGCACTGGAAAGTTTTATCTCGAGTAGAATATATACAAATCTATTTTATTTATTTATTAAGCTCAGGTGGTTTACAAAATATAAAAATGTACAAAACCCGTTTTTTAAAATAAAAATAAAAATTCCATAACTCCCCCTCCACCCAATTCTATCCCTCCCTGTCAAATGCCTGGCCAAACAAAAAGGACTCCTTTGGAAGATGAGCAGGCTTAGGTGGAGCTTCAAGCGGAGGGAGTTCCGTAATTGTGAGGCAGCCACCACGAATGCCCCTCTGTGTGCCCTTGTTGTGAAAACTTTATGGGCAGATGATACCCACAAGACAGCACTTCAGGCCGACCTCAGAAGCCGCGATGGAATATGAGGGAAGAGGGCAGTCTTTCGGATACCTGGGGCTCAAGCCATCTATCTATCTATTTAGTTTTCTATCCGGCCCCTCCTGCTCCAGGCAGCCTGGGGCAGCTCATGTTGTAAAAACACACAAAATCTACAACACAATAAAAGAGAAGGAAAACCGAACCAACCCACATTACATTCCATCTCCCTCGCCAAAACCCAGGCAGCAGCCAGATCTTACATATACGGTGGAAGGAAGATCTGGGGCCAACCGGACCTCGAGAGGGAATTCCACAGCCTAGGTGCGGCTACCGAGAACACCCTCGCCATAGTGGCCCCCCCTGGGCCACACGGGACGTCGAGACAGGCGCTTCCATGCCCTGTAGCGAGCTCTGCAGTCTGCCGGGGAGTGAGATGATCCCGCAGGAAAGTAGGGCCACGGCCATATAGGGCTTTATAGGTCAGAATTAGCACCTTGAATCGTGCCCAGAAAGCTATTAGCAGCCAGTGCAGACTCTGGAGCACTGGTGTAATATACTCTTGATTACCCGTCTCTGACAGAAGGTGGGCTGCCACGTTCTGCAGCAGCTACAGCTTTTGAACATTCCTCAAGGGCAGCCCTACATAGAACAGTGCAGTAGTCTAGCCTTGCGGTTATGAAGGCACAGATGATGGTGGGCAACTCTGAATTTGATACAAAAGTTTGCAGCCTTCTCACCAGATGAAGCTAGTGAAAACTGCTTCTGGCCACTGCCACAACCTGGCAATCCAGGCACAGCAGTGGATCCAAGTGCACCCCAAGGCTGTGAACCTGAGTGTCCAAAGGAGTCTGGACCTCATCAACAACAGGAAGTTCCTATATCCCCCAGGACACACGACCAGCCAGCCACCATCACCTCAGTCTTATCTGGACTCTGCTTCAATCAGCTTGCCCACATCCATTGTCCAGTGGCAGCCAGAAACTGGGTAAGCACTTAGACTGCAAGACCTGGGGCAGAAGAGAGAAAGTTGGGTGTCATCGGTGTACTGATGGCACTTCACTCCAGCGCTCTGAACAATCTTGCCCACAGGCCTCAGATACACATTCAACAGGAGTAGGGACAAAATGGAACCCCATGGGCCTCCACAAGGGATCTCCTGAGGGGACAACGTGCCACTGCCCATCACCACCCTCTAGGTTCTTTCAGCCAGGAATGAGCAAAATCATTTAAGAACAGTTCCACAAATACCCTACCTGGTCCCGCAACCATGTCAATAACGCCCCTATGATCAACTGTATCAAAGGTTGCCAAAAGATCTAACACAATCAACAGGGATACAATTACCTGTGTCCATTTCCAAGTGGAGATGGTCAACAAAGGCCACAATCGCAGTCTCGGTGCCATGTCCAGGACGAAATACTGATTAATATGGGTCCAGGAATCCAATAGCATTGAGATGCACCTGAAGTTGTGATGCAACCACCCATGCAGTAATGTTCCCTAAAAAGGGAAGGTTAGAGATGGGGCTATAGCTGGCAAGGGAGTCAACATCAAGATGGTTTCTTGAGCAGGGTTACTCAACCACAGTTTTGAGACCATCAGGCACCATGTCTTTCCGAAGGGAGGCGTTGACAACCCAAGCCAGCAACAGCCCCAATGTCTCCCAGCTAGCTTTCACCAGCCAGGACAAGCATGGATCTAGTTCACAACTGGTTGCCTGCACAACTCCAAGCAGCGAGGTGGTCGGTACACCAGCAGAATCCCCAGTCTAGCCTGGGCCTCAAACACAAGGCGGACGCGCTCTATGTTGAGCATGTCAGACAGAGACTACCTTTTGATAGATGAGATTGTCTTTACGGATCACCATCACTCTGCCCCTAGTCCTAGACTGATGCTGCATCAAGTTCCTGGCCAGAACCATCTGGGCCAATACAGGCCCAGAAACCTGGTTCAGCCAGGTCTCGGTAATGCATACAAAGTCAAAAGCCTCATCCAGAATAAGATCATGAATGATGGTAGTTCTAGTAGCCACTGAACTTGCATTAAGCAGCGTCAGTGACAGATCAGAGGCTCCACTGACCTCAACCCCCAGATATCCTGAGAGTGGGAGAGGACAACAGGAACAGAAACCAGTGCGCCCCCCCCCCCCCATGATGATGATTCCTTCCCCACCTGCTATACTTTCCTGTGCCCAGCTTGACCCTAATTGGTTCAGCAGCTGCCCTAATAACATCTCCCCAAGGAGACACCCACTCACCCACCCGTTCTAAAGGAAGCTAGAGGGCACCCCCTGCACCTGGCATCCCTAGAAAATAGCTGGCCAGGGAGTCAGGCAGGGAACCCCTTCCAACCCGCCATGCCTGTACCCACCCTCACCTGGGGAGGAGGGTTGTGCCATGGTCCCCCCACCCTCATGCCTGTACCCCTCACTCACTGGGGGACCATAGCACAAAACACCCCCCCCTACATCCCTGCCTATATTCCCCCCTCATTGAGGGGCTATGGTACCACTCCCCATTCCTGAACCTCCCATGCCTGTACCACCATCATCAGGGGACTATGGTATACACTGCACCCCCAATTCCTATACCCTCCCTCTCACCAGGGGGTTATTTATTTATTATTATTAGCAAACACAATCCTGTCGCTTCTCCCTCCATAACATTGCTAAGATTCGCCCTTTTCTCTCTGTCTCGTCTGCCAAAACTCTTGTTCATGCTCTGGTCATCTCTCGCCTCAATTACTGTAACCTCCTTCTCACTGGCCTTCCCCGGTCTCACCTTTCTCCCCTCATCTCTGTCCAAA
>QEPC01004304.1:682325-700952 GCA_003113815.1 Sphenodon punctatus | reverse complement strand
AAGAGAGAGAGAGAGTTGAGTGTCATCAGCATAGAGGTGATATTGGAAGCCATGGGAGGCAATGAGTTTGCCTAGGGACAGGGTATAGATAGAGAAGAGAGGACCAAGGACGGAGCCTAGGGGAACACCAACCGAGAGTGGAGTGGAGGGGAGGAGGAGGCACACTGTAAAGAGAGACATTGAAGGAGCGGTCAGAGAGGTACGAGGAGAACCAGTCGGGGATGGAGCCACGGAAGCCAAGGGAGTGAAGTGAATCCAGCAAGAGTGAGTGGTCAACAGTATTGAAGGCAGCAGAGAGGTCAAGGACAAGAAGATTGTTTCTTACCGAGAGCAGTAGAGCAAAAGCCAGATTGGAGGGGGTCAAGGGAGGAGTTGGCGGAGAGGAAGTCAAGGCAGCGGGGGTAGACAACACCTTCAAGAAGCTTGGAAGCAAAAGGAAAGAGTGAGACAGGATGGTAGCTAGAAGGGTCAGAAAGGTCAAGAGTGGACTTTTTGAGGATAGGCGAGAGTGGCGTGCTTGACAGTGGTGTACAGACGAGTTGCGGCACAACTCTTGTCTACCCCTCGCTGGGAGTGGGGTCATGGCACCCCTCACAACCTCCCCCATGCCCCCCTCATGGGGGGGGGGAGTGGAGCACCTATACCTTCTCCCACAAAAAGATCTGTCATTCCAGACCCCTTTAAAACAAAAAATAAAATCTTCCCAGCCCCAACCTCTGGCCATCAAACGGCTTTTGGCAGCCACTGCTGCAGTCCTTTAGTGGTGGGATGGGGCAGGGGGGCAGCCGTCAGCCTCTTCCTCTCCTCCAGCAAATAGCTGCTTTCCAGCCCCCTGCAGCGGCGAGAGTTCTTGAGTAGTCAGAGGGGTGGGGGATGATGGATCTCTCACAGAATACCCTTTCCCATGTCCATGAGATGTAAACTGCCAGTAAGCAATGGCTTTTACCCAATAGCTAATCGTCTGCAATGAAAGCCTTCCCCGTCATGGCTGGCCCTTGAACTCCCAGCCTCAGGAGTTGCTTGAGACACTTGCTGCCTCCTGTGCCACGGGGGCGTTACTGCAGAAGGTGGTTTCCCTCCCTGCCTTGTCATTCCCTTTTCCTTCCAGCTGTGCCCCGTTGTCCCTGATGGGGTGGGGGTGGGGGCGTGGACCCTTCTGCCCCAGCCTGATTGGCTCCTTAGGGTATTTAGGGCTACTGGGAGCTGGGGCAGGTGCAGAGCTTCAGGTCATTCCCCTTGGCTTGTGTTTGGCTCTTGCCCTTTGCTCTCCTCTTGCTGTTTTGTTCTCTGCTTGGGCTTCTGTCTGTATGGGTGTTGTGTCCCCTTGTGTTTGTTGTGTGTTATGCCCTTCCCACTCCTCTTGTGTGGATACCTGTCCTGCTTGTCCTCCTTGTATGTTGGGGCGTTTCTTACTTAAGTTCCTTTCCTCCTGTTGATTGTCTGCACGTGGTGGATGCTGGTGGTTTCCTGTTTGCCCTCTGTCTGGTTTTGTGTTGAGTGGCTCCCTTGAGACCCCCATAGTCTGTCTGTCTGTTAGCTGGCCTGAGGGACCTTGCCTGCTGGCCACCTTTTTGTTTCGCTGGGAAATCCCTCCATTGCCTCGGCCTCTGGCTCCCCTCGTTGCCTCTGGCTTCCCCCCGTTGCCTCGGCCTCTGGCTTCCCCTCGCCGCCTGCTTCCCGTGTTGATCCCTTGATCTCTGTCTTCCAGTTCCCGGCCCTGTGTGCTTCCTCCCTGTCCCTCCACCTCGATGATGAGTCGTATGCCTTCCTAGACCAGCTTGGCTGGTACTTATGTGGAGTGCTTTATATCCTGGATATCAGAGAGCGGCTGAGAGGTTCCCTTGCTAATCCTATGTTTCCCCTTTTGCCTTCCCTCATCTTTCCCTCCATCCTTTCCCTAGGCTCCGACCCTGGAGCCTGACACCCCCCTAGGCCCAGATTGGGTACTGCAGTACTCTACAGGTGAAAACAGACACACACTAGCTCCACTTACCACCACTTTAACATTTCCTATGCATACTGCAGCACTGTATTGGTGCCCTATGCAGTCCTGCAATATGTATAAGAAATGTTAAAGTGGAGTTAGCATTATGTCTGTTTTCATCCTAAATCACTTCTTGATGCATTTTGGCCCAGAAAAATTTTCAGCGCTTGCTCTAACGCTGCCCTTCTCTTTCATTCCCTACAGTTCCAGTCTCATCAGATCTTCCATGTGCTGGTGGTGGCTGCAGCTTTCGTCCATTTCTATGGAGTCTCCAACTTACAGGAATTCCGTTATGGACTTGAAGGGGGATGTACTGATGACTCTCTTCTCTGAAAAATGCAGAAGGCTTAGTACAAGCTTCCCAAGTGCTTTTTAAATGACTTCTTTGCTAAAATCAAAGGAAGACTCTGAACTCTTTTTTAAAAGACATTCTTTAGCAAAGTTGCTAACAACCATTCCTGGCCCTCCCTTCAGTGGGATTGGCTGGGGGCTGCCGCTAGTGTCCTCTGGGCAGAAGCTCCTCCAGCAGCCAGGCCCTCCTTGACGAATGAAAACTATCCTTTCACAGGAACAACCGAGTTGTTGGAACATTTTGGGAAAGAAAGGTGCTATTTAACCTGCTCCCAGACACTGCAGAGCAATCCCCGTACATAGTCCACTCCTGAAGACTGTAAAGTTGCCTGTGTCTGGCTGAAGGGCTGGTGGTTATGCATATCCATAAGAGCTAAGCTGTGTTTGGTGTTAGTGGAGAGAGACTGGCAGTTTGTAACAAAGTTGCCCAGTGGGGGAGGGGGGGTGCACACCCACATTAAGTTTTAATTCTTTTTTTCTTGACAAAGTAATGTAAACTGGAGAGGATATTTAATATTTAATACTAAGCTTTAAAGAAACTTGCTATTCCTCCAGTGTACGCATCTGGGGAGCCGTTCATGGTATTACAGACAAGGCAGTATTTAGAGGAACGTAGAGCTGCTGTAGCTTTCATGCCGAAGTCATTGAAATAAAAAAGGTCCATAGCTATTGTCGTGCGGGGAGGCTCAGGATACAGTTTGTTAATCCTACAGCTGCCTCCCATCTGAGGGGAACTAGCCAGCATCCTCTGGTAGAGGTAGTGCACACCTCACAGTGTGTGCTAATATCCTGGCATAAGCATCTGTCTGGGCTGTTGTTCTCTCGCCATGATAGGTACTCTCCAAGCACAATGGTTCCCTCTCCTTGCTGGTTTGAGGCAAATAATTGGCTGGTAGCCAGCCTGGAGACAGGCATGCTTTCCCTGTTGCTGGGACAGCATACTGGAATCACACCTGACATTTTAGAGAGGTGAAGTCTTTTCCCCCAGTATCTTCCAGAATTATACACAGACTCTTCTTCTTTAAAAAGTCTGGTTGCCTCAGAATTGTCTTCTCATGGGATTTTCTGCTATAGCAGTAGTTTTTGGTTTCCTTTCCCTCATGCATAAGAAACATAGGGCAGAGTCAAGGCATCCCCAATGATTCTTGTTCTGTTAAGACCCCTTCCTGTTCTTCACACTATGGGTTCCATCTGAAGTCATGGGGTGGCTCTTTTTCTGCTGGCGAGTAAGGATTCTTCTGTTTGGAACCGCTCCCTTATATGGGAATCCCCCAGTCCCAACCTCTAAAGATGATTATGTAAGGCAAGTCCCTCTGTGGGAGCAGGGTCATGCACTTTCCCCCTGTTCCTAAACCTCAACTATATTCCAAATCTAAGGGGGAATCACCTATCTGGTAGGTGGTGACTCGACACCCAACTGTGGGGCCATGCCCGTGCAGTACCGGCAAATGTCCCTATGGTAGAAGGCATACATGACAATCTCTCTCTTGGGGAAGGGGAAAGAAGGAAAGCATTCTGCCCAAGTGGCAAAGAATGCCAAAACAGAAGTCTACTAGAACTTGGAAATGTACTCCCACTGAAACTAACAAGAACCAGAACTGCAGCTGGCAATACTGAAAATGAACAGGCAAAAGGTGAAGATGGGTGTGAAACAGCAAACTGCAGTGTTAAAAATAAACTTTACGAGTGTAATCCTCCATCTTTAAAAAACTTAACATTGCTGAGCTGCTAGCAAAAATTGACACTCTTCCTCCTTATAGACAGGTAATATGGTGGACAGTAAGTGCTGTACCTAGAGTGGTCTGTGAGCCTTTATATCTCTAATATTAAAACTTTCAAAATAATTTCCTAAAAGCACCTGGGGATGATCCTGAGAGCATAACCAACATCATTTTCTAATGGAAAATTATGCACCTTAATTATCTGAATATGCCAGTAAAGGTGAACCAGCAGTCATCTGATTTAGATTTTTTTTAAAAACAAACACACCACTCTTGATAGTGTCATCTTGCAAGAGGAAACTAAAATAAAAAGCTAAGTACTGTCCTGGATCAAAATTGGCCAAGAAAGCAAAATAAAATTTAGGAATAAATGGGTGATTTTTCCACTGGCAAAATATCAATAGCATGTGCTATTAGATTTTGTACTGGGCCTGTTATATGTCCAGTGTTAATGATCTAAGAAAAGGGATAAATAGCCACCAAAATCTGCAGATGTAGAGTGATTTAGGTTAGCCCATGCTAGAAAAGACAAAGCATCTTCAGTGGAGCCTGACCAAGTGAGGAGAATGGGTAAGTTTCTGGCAGAAGAAATTCAATGCAAAGCAATGTACAAGACAAAAAGCTCCAAGCCACGTACATAATACTGGGTTCTAGCTGAACTGTACCAACAGCTCAGGCGTAATAGGATAGATAAGTAAAATGCATTTACTCATGCCTCAATATTAGGGACATTGGAATTTCTGGAAGCTGCCTTGAATAAAACCAATGACGTACAGAAAGCTATACAGAGAAAGCTGAATAAAAAATAGAAAGCAAAGAACAAGGGTATTTAATGAGAGAATGCATAAGTAGAAGAAAAAACAAGAGTCCGAGTCTGTCCTTGCAGATAGAAGCCTCCCAAAAGTCAAAAGAACTCTAAGCACAGGTTCCTAGCTGTGTGTGTAAGCTAAGGAACGGTTGGCTTGTAGCAGGGCATGAGAGAGTGCTCATAAAGTCAGGATAACTGATTTGCATGTCTTGATATGATTTGCTTCTGACAAGGCAAATATGTCAGCTACATTGAATATCCAGACCTCATTTTAAAAAATAAATGTGTAGCTTTCACTAAATAAGAACAGTTTATGAAGAGACTTGGATCACTCAGACCCAAATGAAAGCTTTGGGAGGCAGAAATCCTCTTGAAAAAAGAGCATTCCAGTTCACCTCACCAATGCAACTAACGTGAAATCTTTTGAGAAAAACCGCAACTGGCTCAAGCTGGTTGACAATGCGGGGTGGGGGAAAGAGTTCTTGAGGCAGAACCAATAAATTAAAGTTTTAAACTAGCTCTCAATACAAGTGCCCATAGGCTGCTGAATGGATTCTTTGCAGTTACTCTGACATTATCCCCATGCCTTCCCAAGGTTGAGACTGGGAGATTCACTGCTGCTAAACCACAAGTGCATGATTTATTCTCTGGCTAAGTTGTGTGCCATGTGGCTGCACTCAGTGAAGGAATTGCTGAGGTATTTTCCTACTGAATTTCCTGTTTGACACCTATTGTAAGTGCTGGATTTAGGGGTGCTTTTCTGCAGTCAGCAGCTGTCCTTTGACTGAAGGTGCCAGGCTCTCTCAAAAAAGTACCACCCAGCCAGGGGCAGTCCAAGGACTTTTGCTGCCCTTGGTGACCCCAGCTCACCCTACCCCCAATTTAACCAGTGGTGGGGGTGGCTGCATTTTTTGCCACCCCCTTCAAGGTGCTTCCCTGGCAGCTGCCTGTATGGTAAGTGCCAACCATGCTGCCAGCAAACTCTAGTTAACAATTAGTGGGAGCCAGAAAGGGCCTCTCCTTTGCTGTGTTGAGGGAATATGAGCAGTGAAGGATGTTATAACCATGCATGTGTTCTGTCTCATGTACCTTCTGTCCTAGAAACACCAAAGAGTTCACCTGCCAAATCCCAGCATCCTTCTCTGGGGAGGGTGGAACTCGCTCCTGAGAGCCAGAGCCTGCCATTTGCAATTCAGACCTGGCATCCTGACAGCTATGCTACTTGTTCAGAGCTCAAATCTGTGCCACAACACTGAACTAATCATGCCCTCCAGCCACTTCTTCCTGCTCATTCACATGAACGCTAACACTAATGGCATGTATGGCCCAAGCAGGTGAAAGGTGACAGATGCTGGGTGGGCAGGTGGGGGTCTGGGAAACACACTCATCAATCGTTCCTGTCAGAGGCAAAGGCCCTGCCAAGAACAGGTGCATCATCAAAAGGACTTTCATTTCCATGGCTACTGTGAGGGGTGACCTACTGGGAAGATATGGAAGCTATTGGACAAAAGTCAGGAAGCAGCTCTGACATCTATTTGCTAATTTGTTGAAGACAGATTTAAACTAGTATAGATGGCAGATGGTGAAAAAGCCTATAAGTGAGCCTACAGGTAAGTTAAAAGGATGAGGACCTACACCATGAGCTGGAAATTAGAACTAGTGGGGAACAAAATAAGGCCCAAAGTAAAGCAGCAGGAGAGCACTGGTTGGGGTCAACCCCCAATAAAATCGCACTTGCTTATATACTAAGGCAAGGACTACAGGGAACAAACAGTCATGCTATGAGAAACTGGCTGTTTTCAGTCAAGACACTCCCCATCCACTATACATGTGTAGCACTAGAGCACTCCTAGGGCCATACTGTCTGGAAATGCCCTATGACTTAACTGGCATTACTAAGATAACTCTTATAGCTGGAACAGTGGTATTTCACAGGTATAGGACTGGCAAGGGGGAAAGGAAAACAACTGTATGACAAATACAAATACACTTGCGCTAAGGCCCAATGAGATGGGCGTGACCAACCTGGAAAAAGTACTAAAGCTTGCTCCATTCCAGTATGGCCTGGAAGTTCTTAGAGGGAAAACATACTAAAGACTCTCCCATCCTGACAAACCATAAAGGGGGTAGAGCAGGCAGAGATGGGCATCCAGCTCTGGAGTGAGAATGGGCAGCTCCACGTGGCGTTTGTTCCTTACATGATTCACAGGTATGTTAACACCCATCATATATGGAGAGGTAGTACAATCATGTAAAGATGCAATTTCCAGTAAAGGGCAGTTATGAATACATAGCTTTTTTCCAGTACAAAAACTGAATTTTGTGAAAATGGCTTGAAAAACTGTATTGTTTGCCTCCCGCCCCAGTACGTCTGAAACTTTTCAAAACCTGTTCAGTGCTTTTTATGAAACCATTTGCCCAACTGGTTTAATTAAAAAATAATAATCTTTCCCTGCAGTTTTCCTATGTGCTGTGTCATGAAACTACTATAAATGCTCTAGAGCACTGCTCAGACCAGATACTTGGGAGGATGGCCTGAGCTGACCCTGAATCATGGATTTCTTGCCATGTATTGTAGTAGAGATTCCACCCAAGAGGACAGCAGAGGTAAAGGTGGTTTGATAGTTGTCCTTGTGTAGCACACTAAATTCTACCCAAGGCAAGAAACCCCTGAAAGGTTCAAGATTTGTAAAAACATAGACATCTACGTGGGAGGAATTGCTTCAGAACAACATGATCTGTTGCAAGGTCTCTGCTTGGTAAACATAAGACTCCACCCTGGACAAAATCTCTTTTAGGCTCAGTGACAATACAATAGTCATTACAAATCAGGTTCCAAATGGAAAAGATCGGACTGGTATCACAGTCATTAGACAGAAGAGATTTTTTTCCCTGCATGTTCTTCTCTGGTACCCATTACCACACTAAAACCACTCCCCCATCTGTTTACTAATGTGATACGCTCTCAGCTATTACCTGATGCTGCATTGTAAAAGATTTTCCCTAATGGGTGTATTGAAGGAAGGCATCAGGATGAGCATTTTCCAAACCAGTTCAATTTGTCTTTCCAGTACCTGGGCAGTTTTCTGCAGAGTTTTGTCCTGGATGAGTTTTTGAGATGTTTCCTAATCAATTTCAGGAAGCCCTTTCTTGGTACTCGGGAAAGGGGCAGTAGTTCTTCCAGTATCATGAACTGAATACTGTAATCCCTTTAGCACGTAGCCAGCAAGGGGCTCCCACTTCTTTGGGTTTCAGTTGACACTCGCTGTGCTCAGCGCAGTCGACACTCACTGTTCTCAGCTGGATGCTAGTCAGATTTGTTTAGTCTGTTTTCATCATATAGGTCACTTTAGGACAAGCTAATCTTGCCTTTTACACAACTGAATCACAAAACCCAGTTGAAGTGAAGGTAACTAATCCAAAAAGCCTTAAGCCAGTATAGTACATGGTGTTTGCATTAGCAATATTGACAATGAGGTGACTGATTTTGTTCATGTACGTTATTAGACACACATTTCCATTAAGCAAGCATGATCAATTACTGGTGCTGAGACAGGATATTGCAAATCTGTACTGTGATTTCAAGTTACATAGGCCACTTCAGTGCTCCTGTTCCCTAACAGGCAAAAGAATAAAAATTATTTGCACATATTTTTACATTGTCTTGCAAAAAAAGGGCTATAATCTAGTCAAACTGTACTAGTTTTCACTCATGACAGAAGACCCACGGCATATTGCTGACTTTGGAAATTTGTTTCTAAAGCACAAGCTTTTCTTGTGATAGGGTATCCATTTAATTATTTTACAAGTGTCATTCCAATTTATTACAATTCATTTACAGGACTTACTGTCCCAATATAAACACAGAGTTCTACTAGAGAAAGAATTCTCTGCAGCATGCCATCATCAACTCTGAGAAAGTGGAATGAGGTACATTTTGATGTATTCAAGTTTATAAAGTAGGATTCTATTGTAATTGGTCTCTGGCTATGTTGGGGAAAAAAACCCACCAAAAATATTTCTAATTGTGTGAGAGAAGTCACTTACTTTTTATAATCACCACTGTCCTAGATGTTTAGAAACCACATTAAAACCCAGGAGAATACACAGTAAGGTTTTAGGCTGTTAAATCAAGGCACAGTAGACCTAGACATCTTTCAGTTCTGGAGCAGGCATATTCTAGCAGTACAAGATCTTACCAATGGAGGAATTTGATGCAAGTGGAGACCGTTTTGTAGCACAAGATGTGCCACTTTTGAAGTATTAGCTGTAACAGTTTGCAATATTAAGAAAGGACAAGGTTAACAGTTAACACCATTCAGGGAAGGCTGCAAAAATTCACTGTTGCACAATTAGAGTATTAGTGCTCTCTTCTTGGTCTTTGTCTCATAAGCATTAATGAGTTACACCAGACATGCCAACTTTACAATAAAAGAATCCTACTACAAATAAATATATTTACGATCTTCAGAAAGGTCTTATGTATCTGTACAGTGAGGAGTGCTCTCTGTCTTCTTGCCAAAGTCTGTACATTTTCAATTGAAAGTTTTAATTCATACTGCATCTTGGTTGTCCATCATTTTAGAATCCCAGCTCATATATACAAAATGGAACAGCAGAATAGAAATCATTGATATTGCCTGTAATCTCCAAATGGGGAAGGCTGCAATTGTGAAGGATCATCTGAAAACTGAGGGCCTGGATAGGGGGAAAAAAGTAGTAAGTGCATAAGATTTTTCAGTGCTCCATTTTTCTACATAAACATTTACAGAGTGTGTCATCAATTTAAATCAAACTGCTCAGCAGTTTGATGCTCACTCTAAATTCTACACAGCACTAGTTCCACTATTAAAAAACAACAACTTGTTTTAATTTGATGTTGATCTACATCATAGCTACAGTGTAGGTACAACAGTTGTGGGTTTTTTTTATATAAACAGGCTCACAAATCAGTTACAACAAATATGGTTGAATCATGACCACAGTTTTTTCTCCTCTGTAGAATCATGTGTCATCATCTTTGCATAACAGCAGAGTTATCATGCTGCAATGTGTTTGTGTTCTAGGCAAGTCTGGGCAGCTAAAGCATGCAGCCTGCTTCAGAGGACAGTTCCCCGAGACACAGAATGGTGCCAGGAGCATGTGGGTCATTGTGCTAAAGCACAAAGACTGGTAGGCACAAGTAGGAAATTCAGTGTATGCAGCAAAATAGTTGTACAGGCTGGATATAACAGAACAACTACACCAGCTATGTGCCATACTGGACTACTGGCAATGCCAGCACATAGTTAACTGTCATCTTAGCCAGAGGTTAACCAGGATGTTTATTAATAGAGATCATGTTTGGATTCTTATTCTTTGTAAAGCGCCAGGTACATCGCTGGTGCTATATAAATGCTAATTAATAATAAAATAATAATAATAATAATAATAATTAACTATGCAACTAAGTCTGTACTTAGCTAAAGGAGAATATCACCATTTATTTTAAAGTCACTATTGTTTCACTATTCAGTTTGTCAAATCCTGGAAAAAGAGAGGAGATGACAGAAGTTATTCAAATCCTGTACATTATTCAAATCCAGTAGAAAGAGAGAAGAGGACAGAAGTAATTTGGGGTCAGAAAATCTATTCTGACTGCTTGTTTTCGGTTGGCTTTTATTACCACATGGCAGGGGCAGAGTTTGGAAGAATGTCTGACTTCATTTTTCCAAAGAAGGCTCGGTTACCGAAAGTTTAAAAAGTGCTGATTTAGGAAGGTCATAAGCAAAAGCATGAGTGTCCTGTGACTGCTTGCCCACGTTACTGCACCAGGGGAAGGAAACTCACGGTGGGGAAAATAATGTGAAGCTTGGAACGTGGGTGCGGGGTTTAAAGTGTCATAGGATGCATCTTGCATTGCTTTCAATCACAGAAGGCAGGGAGCAAAATCCAACCCTGCCATCTGTGATTGGAAACAATGCAAGATACGCCCATATTTCAAGCTTCACATTAGGTTCCCTGTCGTGAGTTTCCTTCTTGTACGTTTCCCCTAGCACGGTAATGTGGGCAAGCAGCCCAAACGTCTGTACCCATGAGCTTACATCCTGGATGGCAAGACTCCGACAAGTTGATCTTTTGCCACAAAGTAATTAGTACAGGAAGTGGCAAAATGGACTCGCTGCACTTCAGGCAGACTAATGGCTATATAAGGTCTGTATAACATCAGTGAAGACTAACACACCTCCAACAGAGCTGAATTTGTCAAATCAGATTTAACTAAGTTCCATGAGTGGGTCTGTATTAACACCTACTGTATTAGATCCTTATCCTGAGTCTTGAACATTTGAGAGCATGCATGAATGTCACATAACCAAACGAGACTCCACTTATTTCAAAGCATATATACAGGGGCCTGTATTCACTGCGTTTTCCCCACTGCTGCCAATGGGGAAAATGCAGGTCTCTGCATATATGCAAAACATAGGTCTCTGCATATATGCAAAAAAATGGAAGATCAAAGCTATCTGATCAAACTGACAAACAACAAGGAGAAGCTACTGGAGGGGAGGGGTAAGGATGGGGTAGAAAAAACGGCTCTAATAGACATTCTGTACAAGCTTTCCCATATGGACTAAAATCTGTTCTGTGAACCTAACTATGTTGGAATTATTGTAAAGGGGATCCTACCAGAAGGAACAAATGGGACGAGTATCCTGATTAGGGCTGAAGCTTGTTTTCAGTTTTTTCTCAGTTGTTGCAGAGAACTGAGATTCTCGTCTCATTCTAACCGAGAAACGATAACCAAGAAAATTGTAGTTTCTCGGCTGAGAACCGCTTCTTGAATTACCGTTTACCATTTACCGGATTGTCGTTTACCAGACTGTCGTTCACCGGATTGCTGGTTAACTAATTTCCAGTTACCATGCTCCAAGGTACCATTTGCATTGAGTTATATTGTTATCATCATCAGTTCTTATCATCATTATCATAAACATAAACCAACAAACACGACAAACAGTCAATGGTAACTGCCAACTGGTAAACTCGGTAAATCGACTCTTGTCCGAGTTCTCAACACAGAACCAAGAAAACTGCGAAATCTCTACAGCAATTCTCAGTTATCGCGATTTTGCCATGAGAACCAATATGGTTCTCGTTTTAGCCCTAATCCTGATGGTTAACTGCCCTACTACTACACTATGGATGTTTGTGAAAACTGAACTATATATACATTTGGATGGATGGCACAGATATTGGCTGGAGTAGAATACCAAAGACAGTCAGGGAAATAATCTTACAGTTCCTGCTGTTGCAATTGCCATTTAATTTACCGTAGCAAACTACTTTCCCAAGTATACTAGGTCTATTCAAAACGTTTGCATATGGATTCCAGGAAACATTACAAATATCTTGTTTATTTTAATTTTGAAATACAAAACTCTTACCATTTGGAAATTGCGTGGAGGCAAACCTTGTTAATAGGATACCAGCTCCTTCAATTAAAGCTAGAAGAATTCCTCCCATAGCAGCAGAGCCAACCATGGCAACTGGTCCATCTAAGAGGCAGAATACAAAACATGATTTTGCAAAACCCTCAGTACCAGTTTGCCAGATTATACCGTCAACAATCAAGAGTGTGCAAAAAGAGAAACTCGACACACATTAAGCACTCTGTCATAAAGCCATATATAATTAATTACCTAGGTACTTGTGATATTACCTATCCATTTATATAGGGCTGTACATATATATAAGTAGTTCACTAACCAGTCATGATAAGGCTGAGACCAGACTGAGACTCACAATGGGAAAAGTGCTGTGAAAGTCCATTCACCAGCTTAGAGTCCATTCACCAGAGGCAGGTGGATATTTATAGCCCTGATTAGAGAGCCATGGTCGTGGCCCTATAGTTAAGGCAGTAGCAAACTCTCACTGAACAGTGCCTATGCTGTTCAGTGGGAGTCAGTAGAGCAAAAACGTCCGGTTGGTGACCATTCTATCTTTCCTCCAGCAACACATGTGTTCTGTGATTACAAACAATTTATTTTATTTATTTATTTTTATAATAAAATTTGTATGCCGCCCCCTCCTGCTAAAAGCATCTCGGGGTGGCTAACAACATATTAAAACCATTTAAAACAACAATACAATTTAAAACATTATTAAAATACAATATAAGAAACAATATACCCCCCACCCTAACCCAACTACCCCTTCCTCAGGAAAACACAGCAGAACAGCCAGGTCTTACATTGTCTACGGAAAGAGGGGAGGTTGGTGATCAGGCGGACCTCCAGCGAGGGGGACTTCCACAACCGCGGTGCGGCCACAAAGAACGCCCTCCGCAAGGTCAACACCCGAGAAACCCAGGGGACCTCGAGGAGGGCACCCCCGGCAAACCACAGGGGCTGATCCAGGACCCGGAGGGTGAGGTGCTCCCGCAGGTAGGCGGGGCCCAGGCCGTTCAGGGCTTTAAAGGTCAACACCAACACCCTGAATTGGGCCCGGAAGAATATAGGCAGCCAGTGCAGAGAGCGAAACACTGGCGTAATACGCTTGCATTGACCCGTCCCTGTTAGGAGACAAGCCGCTGCATTCTGCGCCAGCTGAAGCCTCCGAATCAGCACCAAGGGTAGCCCCATGTAGAGTGCGTTGCAGTAGTCCAATCTTGAGGTAATAAAAGCATGGACGATCGTGGCTAGGTCGGAGTCCAAGACATATGGTCAAAGCTGCTGCACCAGATGTAATTGGCGAAATGCCCCTTTTGCCACAGCCACCACCTAGGCATCCAGGCGGAGCTGTGGGTCCAGAAGCACCCCCAGAGTCCAGACCTGAGATATCAGGGCAGAACGGACCCCATCAATGATGAGGGCCACCACTCCCCCGGCCTTCCCCACAACCATCACCTCCATCTTGTCGGGATTTAACATCAGACAGCTCGCCCTCATCCAATTCCCCACAGCAGCCAAACACCGGGTAAGCACCGAGATTGCCGGGTCTGAGTCGGATGAAAAAGAGAGCTAAAGCTGGGTGTCATCAGCATAAAGATAACACCATTCGCCAAACTCCCTAACAACCTCCCCCAAAGCCGGTCCAACTCACGGGAGAGGTTGTTGACCAAGGCCACAAGTGCAGTCTCTGTGCCATATCCAGGGCGAAAACCTGACTGCGAGGGATCGAGAAAGTTAATCCAATCCAGATGCTCCTACAACTTCCGAATCACCACCCGCTCAATAACCTTCCCTAAAAAGGTACGGTTAGAAACCGGCCGATAGCTGGCCAGGACGCCACGTCCAATGATGGCTTCTTGAGCAGGGGTCGCACCAGCACCTCCTTAAGGCAGTCCGGCACCCTGCCCTCCCTCAGGAAGGTGTTGACAATCCCTGCCAGTAACAATCCTAATGTATCCTGGCTGGCCTTAACCAGTCAGGACAGGCATGGATCCAATTCATAATACATGGTTCGGACAGACCCCAAGGCACCCCCCGCATCTGAGGGCGACACATTCTGAAATTCATCCCACAAAGCAAGACAAGGCAGGGCTTCTACTGCCTCTGGTTCACCCACTGCTAAAAGTGTTGCATCAAAACTGTGGTGGATCTGAGCAATTTTATCTGTAAAATGTCCGCAAACAAATCACAGCAGGCATTCGATGACTCTAAATCCAGGTGGAGGGAGGCCAGACTAACCAGCCCCATATCACACAGAAAAACTCAGCTGGGTGTGACTTAACAGACACAATGAGGGCAGCGATGACCGCCATGGCATAGGTACATAACAAGACTCTATGTCACAATCAGTCAACTTCAGCACACAAGTGACGCCACCATCACTCTAACTGCCACCCTTCCCGCTTCATCCACGGCAGATCCTCCGAATACCACGGGGACCTGTGTTGTCGGCGGTTCGGGAGTGAACGCCTGGGAGCTACCCGGTCAATGGCCTCCACCAACAAGGAACTCCACCTGGTCATGAGGTCATCGAGTGAACAGCCATCGAGGTCAGAGGATACATCCCCTAAAGCAGTCTGGAACCTTCTGGGTTCCATAAGCCGTCAGGGGCGAACCATTCTAACTGATTCTGCACCCTCCTGGGGGCTGACATGTGCTAGGATACCAGCCCGAAGGAGATAATGATCCGTCCATGACAAGGGCTCTGCTGACACCTCCCGCACCAACGGATCCCCCGCCTCAAGGCCTGTTAAAAAAATCATGTCTAGGGTATGTCCTCCAATGTGCGTGAGGCCCACCATCCTCTGAGACAGGCCCATGGTTGCCATAAACTCACGCTCTGCCCCTCCAAGACTGGCGTCGGCATGGATATTGAAGTCCCTCAAAACTATCGCCCTGGGGGACCACAAGACCACCCCCAACACCAGCTCAGCCAGTGTGGATAGGGAAGCTGCCGTACAGGTGGGTGCCCGGTGTATCAGCAGTATCCCTAATCTGTCTCCAGCCAAATCCAACACCAAATGCAGGCCCTTTATCCCCACGATAGTTTGCAGAGGAAATCTCCTCACAGACAGCGTATCCTTAAAAACAATGGCTACACCACCACCCCAGCCCCACAGCCGCAGCCGATGCTGCACGGAGTACCCAGCTGGAACAAGGCCAACCAATATAGACCTCGACTCATTGTCCAGCCAGGTCTCCGTGATACATGCGAGGTCGGCTGCCTGGTCCAGGATCATCTCCCAGACCGCTGTTGGCTTGTTGGCTACAGACCTCACATTCATCAGCAGCAACCCAAGGCCAGGGGCCCTCGGATCCCTAATCACTTCACCGCCTGCCTGTGGGCTAGTGAGCAGGACAGGAGTATAATATCTGTCCCACCGCACTGCTCTAATTTGCCTCCCGGAGGGACCATAATTCTCCCAGCCCAAGATGACCCCTATAGCTGCGCACCTCCCCCCCGGGTCCACCCCCAACCCCCCGAGGCCATCTTGCCAGCCTCCCAAGGGAGAGCCCCACCCACTACTACACCCCCTCTTGCATCAGAGGGCAGTCCCCCCTCCCCCAGGGGCTGCACCCCTCCCTCACACCGAGGAGAATGAACAATGAAGGGGAGTCCAAGGGCTGAAGGTGGGGGGCTCCCCATCCCTCACCTGCCTCTGCCTGCTAGTAGTTCTGCAACAGCAGGACACAGGGACACAGATGGGACTGGGAGACAAAGCTGTTTGTTTACAAACAACTCCTCCCCATGTGAGTGATCAGAAGGTTGTTGTCTTGTAAAGAAGGTTCTTTGAGACGACTCCTAACAGTCTCAACTGGGTTGTGCATGCTCACCATATTCAAATAATAGACCACACGATGGTCTTGAGCTCCTCTAGTATAAAAAGCACTCTCCCCCTCAGAGTGACAGTTCCTTCCAACCCTTTCTAGGAATATAAGAAAATTCCATACGAGGCTGAAAGGGTGGGTGTTGTGAGAATGTTAGGAGCCACCTTGAAGAACCTTGTTTACAAGGCAGCAACCTTCTGTTCTTCTTTGAGTGGCGTCTCACAGGCTGTTTTTACACAGCTCTGCTGGGTGGGGGGTCCATGGGCGTGCTGGTGCATGGGCAGGGTGTGCATATCACACGCATCCTCACTCGCATCCTCACTCACCCCCCACCCATGGAGCAACCGCCGTTTTCCCTGGTTGCTCCATGCGTGGGAACAAGTGCAGATGCATGTTATTTATTTATTTATTTATTTACTGTTCTTCCACCCCACCCCCTCCTGCTTACAGAGCCATCGGGGCGGCTTACAACATGCACAAATAAAATGTAAGAAAAAACACACACACAAAATATCATTAAAACCTTAAATACTAAAAATAAACTAAAAGGGCAGAACTCCTCCCCCCACCCCCACCCCCGCCCCGTCTTCCTCTCCAAAGGCCCGGCGGAGCAGCCAGGTCTTACACTGTCTTTGGAAAGAGGTGAGGTCCGGGGCCAGGCGGGCCTCCGTCGGGAGGGAGTTCCACAGCCTAGGAGTGGCCACCGAGAACGCCCTCCCCATCGTCGCCACCCGGGAAACCTGAGTGACTGAGTCGGGCGACCCCAGCCTACCGCGGGGGCCGCAATGCAATCCGGGGCCTGAGGTGGTCCCGCAGGTAAGCCGGGCCCAGGCCATTTAGGGCTTTATAGGTCATTACCAGTATCCTGAATTGGGCCCGGAATATAATAGGCAGCCAGTGCAGATAACGGAGCACCGGTGTAATGTGCTCGCGGCGACCTGTTTCCGTTAAGAGACGGGCTGTCATGTTCTGCACCAGCTGCAACCTCCAGACTGTCCCCAAGGGCAGCCCCACATACAGTACGTTGCAGTAGTCTAGTCTAGAGGTAATAAAGGCATGGATGATGGTGGCCAGATCCGAGTCCGAAACATACGGCCACGGCCACAGTCAATGTACCAGATGTAACTGGCAAAATGCTCCCCTTGCCACAGCCTCCACCTGTAGGTCCAGGCAGAGCTGTGAGTCGAGGAGCACTCCCAGACTACGGACCTGTGTGGTCAAAGGGGGGCAGACCCCATCAATGATGGGGGCCACACACCCCCAGCCCTACCCACCATCACCACCTTCATCTTGTCGGGATTCAACTTCAGACGGCTCACCCTCATCCAGTCCCCCACAGCTGCCAGGTCTGTAGAAAGAGAGAGGTAGAGTTGCGTGTCATCAGAGTACTGAGGACAACGCACGCCGAATCCTCTCACGACCTCGCCCAAAGGCTGCATATACACAATAAACAGGAGGGGGGACAGAAGAGAACCCTGCGAGACACCACACGTGAGGTCCTGGGGAGATGAGGTACATTCCCCAAGAACCACACACTGAGTTCTCCCGGTCAGGAACAAGCGGAACCATTCAAGAACAATTCCGCCCACCCTAGCCCGATCCCGCAGTCGAGCCACCAACATCTTGTGGTCAATATCAATGCAGCCAACAGATCTAGCAGAATTAAAATAGATCTGCCCCGATCTAATTCACGGCGCAGGTCATCAACCAAAGCCACAAGCGCAGTCTCCATGCCAAACAGGGTGAAAGCCAGACTGTGAGGGATCAAGAAAACTGACCCAATCTAGATGCCCCTGAAGATCCCGAGACACCTCCTGTTCAATAACCTTCCCTAAAAAGGGAAGGTTAGAGACTAGCTGAGAGCTGGCAGGGGAGTCAATGTCAAGAGATGGTTTCTTGAGCAGGGGCTGCACCACCGCCTCTTTGAGGCGGCTCGGCACCCTGCCCTTCCTAAGGGAGGCATTGACAACCCCCACCAGCAACGGCCCTAATGTCTCCTGGCAGGCCTTAACCAGCCAGGACGGGCACAAGTCTAATTCACAACAGGTGGCCCTTACAGCCCCAAGGACCTCCCCCGCATCACCAGGCGACACTCATCGAAATTGATCCCATGAAATCGGACAAAGTGAGTCCTCCACACCCCCAGTTTCACCTACTGTTATAAGTGCAGCATCGAAGTCACGGTGAATCTGAGCGATTTATGTTAGGCAGGTGCGCGCACTCCCAGCCATTCACTGCGGGCACATGCACTATGTCACAAAGCTCCCCCATCCACGAACACACAGAGAGGCCTAAGTAAAAAGCGCCACATTCTCACAACTGTCTTACTTATACTATCTTAGGTAGGAATTTAGGATGTAAAGCAATATCTATTCTGTCTTGGAAAATCTGCAAATATGGTTCTGAGATTATTATGGCTGCTATTTCACTAACTCTTCTTAATGAAGTTATTGCTAACAGGAATACTGTCTTTAAACCCACACCCCATAACCAGTTCATTTG
>QEPC01004304.1:661105-681988 GCA_003113815.1 Sphenodon punctatus | reverse complement strand
TATATATATATATATATATATATATATATATATATATATATATATATATATATATATATATTATATAGTCTCTATCCATGGCATAACGCGCTTAATAGACTTGCTGCATTTTGGGTGTCTTGTGTGTTTGATAGCAGCACCCCCCAGGCCCACAAAGCCAGGCGGCACCCTAGGCCCACTGGCAGGACACAAAGAGGGGGACACATCTTGACTTCTTGGCTAGGGGCCCATTGCTCCCTAGCTACGCCCCTGGTCTAGTGTGCATGACTGATCAATCTGAATGACTGTGTGAGGTGAGAGCATGCGTGTGTATGGATGAGTGTGTGTGAGATCAGTTTGAATGAATGTGTAAGATGAGAGCATATGTGTACTGTGTCTGAATGATTGTGTGTGTAATCAGATAGAATGTGTGTGAGAGAAAGAGAAAGAGAGAGTAAGTGTGAGACCTCTTTTACACGAGATGCACCCACGCAGTGGCATGGGTGGGTGCGTCTCATATGAAAGCAGTCGCTTGTGCGCTCCTGTGTAACACGCACCTCCAGCCATCACCTCTCCACAGAGAAACCTGCAAAAAATACATGTTGCTCTGTGGGGGGGGATGGGTGAGCACCTGTGCACACCTGCAGTGTTCTTGTGTCTGGGGCCAGCTTATGTATTACCAAAACTATTACGTTTCAAAAGAAGGGCAAATTACCTAGACAAAAAACCTTCAGTTTAAGAAGCTTGTTAAGGCAGCATTGCAAATTATACTCAAACATTCACGTGACAGTAAGTTGTAAGTTAAGGCAACTTTATTAAATATCAGATCAATCTATATATTTTTCTTTTCTTATTCATTAATAAAAAAATTATGACAACTGAAATTAAACTGTATACATTCCACATCATCATGTATAAGTATTGTTCAGTCACTAAATCACACATATGCAGCTTAATTTTAAGTTAAGTCATAATTTTTTTTTATTAATGAAGAAGAAGAAAAATGTAAGGTTTTTTGTCTAGGTATATACTAGGGATGGGAATTTTGGTTTCGGATAAAACCGAAAGCACCCGAAAATTGCCATTTCGGTTTAATCAGAAATTTTGGTCCTGTTTCGGTACTATCGGATCTTTTGCATTTATTTTTGTACCGGATTTTTAACATTGCGGTTTGTTCCCCATTGAAAAAACGCAATCCAGTACAAAAATCAATGCAAAAGATCCGATAGTAACGAAACCGAAAAAGAACCGAAATACATGAGAACTGAAACAGAAATTTTGTCCAGAGTCCCATCCCTAGTATGTACATAAAATTTCTCTAGTGGTATTTAGGAGTATAGTCATATCACATTCCCTTCTTAAGCACCATTCTTTCAAGGACTTCAAAACACTCTACAAACATTAACCTCCAGGCCACCTGAAAGGTAGGTGTTATTACCATGATTTTATGGATGGAAAAATAAAACGGCACAGAGAAGTCTGTACCCAATGTCTCAAAACTTTGTGTCACATCTTGAATCCCTGCTCTGTGCATTAATCACTCAGTGCTATCACTAGCTGGAGTAATTAATTCCCTTATAGGAGATACAATCTATGCTTAGACAATCCTCCACAGAACTAACTCTTCAGTATCATTTGCCAACCAACAGCTACTCTGGACTAAAACCTTAGCCGATCCTAGCTATGAAGTATTGTGAAGATGCCTACGCTCCACAACACTGCAGAGTTGAGTCTAACTTGCATTTTCACCAACTGCCATGAAAGGCAATATACAGGAGAGTAATTTAACGTATGCTTAACTTTCAGCATAGGCTCAAATCCCACTGGCTTCAAGAATTCTTTCCTATATCAGTGTCTCAATTTTATATTGCAATGTTAAGGTGGCTCTCGTTCACCCAGTTAAGACTTCTAACCATTTCAGAATGATATGCAATAGTAATAATTTTTATCTTTATATAGTGCCCCCCTGCTATGGCACTCAGAACGCTTCACATATATGTATGTCACAGTTAAGAAAGGGCAATTGGGATTCTTACCTGTGAATTGCCCTTCTGTTGCCTTCTAGGGAGTTTATTCGGACCTAGGGAGCGTTCTCCCTCTTGACCACTAGGAGGCAGCACAGACTTTCGACTGGGCATGCGTAGGGAGAGCGCGCCCTCGCTTCCCCAGGAGTACCCCAGCCGAAGAACTGGAGCTGAAATACAAAAGAAACTTTTCCCCGAAACTTCGGGGGTTAACACCACGGAATCCCCAATTGGGGCTGAAGCAATAACAGCTTTAACAGATCACATTTAAAACAGCCCGGGCGGGTCGAATAAACTCCCTAGAAGGCTACAGAAGGGCAATTCACAGGTAAGAATCCCAATTGCCCTTTCTATAGCCTTCGGTCCGTTTATTCGGACCTAGGGAGGTAACATAGCAGTAATGTTTATTCGGACGGGGGGGACAGCACGTTCCAGAAATCCCCTACCCCTTGGAGGAGCCGCCCTCCACAGGCGGCCTCTGCGGATTGTTGTAAAGCATTATATAATGCATAGTAAAGGTATGCAGGCTCTTTCAGCCAGCCGCCTTGCAACTGTCAGTTAACGGAGCCCTGGAGAGGAGGGCCGAACTAGTAGCCGCCCTTCGAGTCGAGTGGGCCAGACTCGGGTAAGAGGCAGTAGGCCAGAGACCTTGGAAGCCTTGGCAAAACAGGACGATATCCAACCGGTCAGTACTGACTTCGACACCCTTGTGCCCCTGTGGCGGGGATGATACTGACTAACAAACTAGAAGCTCGTCTGAACGGTGCCAACCACAGCAGATAAATCTTTGAAGGCTCTGCGCACGTCCAGGTTGTGCCACAGCTTTTCTAATGCGTGGCGAGGATGAGGGCCAACGGAAGGCAGGACCATATCCTGTGACCTATAGACAATAGAGACGACCCTAGGTAAAAAGGTCGGTTTAAACGAAGGAACCCCGACTCCCGGCTGAAAAAGCAAAGGGCAGGGGCAGCTGATAAGGCCCCCAGCGCAGAGAGACGTTTTGCGGTGGGAATAGCCATCAGAAAAAACCCCTTGATGGACATAAAAAACCCTGAGACCTGATGCAGCGGCTCAGAGGGAGAGCCAGTGAGAGCGGTAAGCACCAAGTTCAACTTCCAGGGGAGATTAACCCAGCGGCCCTCATAAACTACCGGACGTGAGGATGGGGTGACCCCTTAGGTTTGCCTGACGCCCCTATAATGCTATGTACAGCTGGTACTTGTCTACTCAGGGTGTTAGGGCGGAGCCCCCTATCCAGCCCCTCTTGGAGGAACAATAAAACCTGAGGGATTTAGGGAGACCGCAGAGGGATTTGCCTAGACTCGCCCCATCCCACAAACACCCTCCCGTTGCACAGGTCTATGTGCCGGATAGATTTTCGCTTGGCCGCTACCAGGGTGTGTATTACAGAAGCTGAATAGCCCAGCCCCTGAAGGGCTAGGGCTTCAACAGCCAAGCTGTTAACTTCAGAAATTACAGCTTCTGGTAAGTTAGGGGCCCCTGTGACCGAAGGCCGTGGGTGACCGGCGGTTAGAGGGTGGTTCCGTGAGACAGGTGGAGCAAGCCCGGACACCAGGGCTTGCGAAGCCAAAATGGTTCACAATTATGGCTGTGGCCTGCAGAGGCTTGCACTTGGGCATTGACCGGCTGATCAGGGGACAAGGTGGAAAGCGTACAGGAGCCCCTGAGGCCACACTTGGCTGAGGGTTCCAGGTGAGAAGCGGGGTAGCTTGTGGTCGGTCGGAGAGGCGAACCGGTCCAGTAACGGCGAGCCGAATGCCCCTCTAACCAGGGGAAATGCCGCCTGGCTCCGCGACCACTCTCCCAGGACTAGCGTCTGCCGGCTCAACCCGTCTGCGTCGCCGTTGCCTGTCCCCTTGAGATGAAGGGCTGACAGGGAGAACAGGTGCCGATCTGTCCAATTGACTAGACGGGATGCGACCCTGTGGAGCGCCTTTGAGCACGATCCGCGCTGATGATTGACGCCGGCCATTGCACTGGAGTTGTCCGTGAACCCCAGGACGGGACACCCCTTCAAGATCGGCAGGCCTTTGAGGAGCGCCCAGCAAGTGGCTCGTAGCTCCAGCCAGTTGATGCTGTTGGTGACCAAGCCCCCTGTGCCCGGTTGAAAACCGAGGTGCAATCCCCCTCTGGAGAGGGTGACATCGGTCGTTAGGACCCCCCTGGTTGTCTCCATGAGAGGGACCCCCTCCAGGAGCGGTTCGGAGCTTCCGCCCATCGGAAGAATCGAGCAATGGTGCTCGGCACCGGCAAGGTCATCGGAACTTTGCTGATGAGCCGTGGGTGGCAAGGCCGGAGCAACCGTTGCAGTGGACGAGCGTGAAAACAAGCCCATTGTAGGTGGCAGGTGCATGATATCCTGGATCCCAACCGAGAGGTCGGAGACCGGAGAGACACTTGCGCTCGGATGTAAGCTATAAGGGCCCTGAGCTTGTTGTGACGAGCGGGGGGCATGAAACTGCGGGTCAACTAGGTGTTGAATATTACCCCCAGGTGCTCCAGCCCTTGGGTGGGTTCGTGCTCTTGGCGCGAGTGAATTGGCAGCCGTGGCTTTCCAGATAGTAACTGGTGCGCTGCAGGTAAAGTCGAGCCCTGTTCTTCGACCACGGTCAAACCAGGATGTCCTCGAGGTAGGGAACGATGGACATGCCCCTAGATGCCGGGTTGCCATAAGTGATATCAAAATCCTCGTAAATGGCATTGGGCGTGCAAGGTCGGATGGAAGGGCCGGGTACTGCCAGTGCTGGGCGTTATACGCAGAGCTGAGCTAAGGGCGGTAGCATAGCCCCTCGCCCTTTGATATGGCGAGGCAGATGGATGCGAAGGTTTCCCTCTTGAATTTCGGACGCTTGACGCAACTGTTACGCCCTTCTCCGCCTTTCTTCTGAACCAGAAACAGAAGAGAGGCAAGCCCTTCCCCTGCTCAATAGATGGTACCCTCTGTATGGCCCCCATGGCGTCGAGCCTGTGTAATTCTGCCAGCAGTGCCCCGTGTTTGTGGGGATGCGTGACACGGGAGACCGACGAGAGTACAGCTGTGGATAAGAGCTGAGCTCTATGGAGTACCTCCCCCCTACTGTCGGTAGGGCCCAGGCTTAAATTACTGCTCCCTACAGGGAAACCGGGTCCAACTCTTAGTCCTCCATTACAGGGAAGTGATCATTGTAAGGCCCCACCTTCTTTATGGAGGAACCAGGATCTAAACCTGGATCGTCTGAATCCCAGGTTATAGCCTAACCCACAAGGCTAACTGGTTCCTCTTAAAGGAGGACGTCGGTAAGCCAGGCCTGTTGGGTTTTGTCCCGCGCCCTCTCTGCCCTCTACTGGTTGTACCAGGGGGTATAAGAGCAGGGACGCTTGAGTGGTTGTCTGTACAGGGACCTGAACCCTGGCCCCCCAGATTAAAGTTCGATGCTCTACCAGAGGAGCGACCTAGGCTCTTTTTCAGAGCTGGGCCCAAATCAGACTCCCCTGCTTCACAAAGTGAAGGAGCCTTCCTCCCAGTCGGCCTGAGTCGTGGGAGGAATAGCTTAAGGAGACAGGAGTTCTGCCAGCGGGCAGGGAACAGAATCACTTACAGGATGCCTATGGCCCCTAAATGTGTCGTGGAGCAGAAGATTCATGCATGCGAGTCAGCTCGCCCCTGCCGGCGGCGCCTCCATCCCAAAGGCATGGATGACCTTTGCTGCCAGTTTGTGCGACAGCGAGTCAGAAATGGGTCGGGTCTGGCTTTTTTGCGCAGCCCACTTCCAATCCCCTATCCGTAGGATCCCTCGGGAGAAGGTCCTCAGAGGATGGAAACCCTGACTGGCAGGCTAGGGAGGCGGCCTCTCTCTAATGATTTTTTCAAAGGGTCGGCCAGCACAGCCCCCGTCTTGCCCCTACCGTGTTTCGGGATGTATGCCCTCTCAGAGTCCTCCTCCGCTGGGGAAGAATCAGACTCACCCTTTATTCGAGAGCGTGGGGTGGTATGCAGCATGTGCTGAGGGTCTTAATACGAAGGGTCTCAATCAGAAGGGCGTTCCCTGCCCTCACTGAGTAACCCTTTCAAGGCCTCCTATACTCCACAGAGGAACCAGACTCTGAACCCGTGGTTTCTAAGTCAAGGTTAGCCCTTAACCCACAAGGCCAGCCGGTCCCACTCCCACGCAGGGGCTTGTTCCTCATATGGCGAGGAATGATCTTCCTCCCTTTCAGAGCCCTCTGAGGGCGAAGCTGGCCCAGGAGGAAGATTACTCCTGCCCTGGGTCTGCGTTTCTTACGCATGGGCTGTAGGGGGGCTCTGAGTGGTGTCGAGGAGGAGGAATCTCCAACCTCCATCCTCTAAGGGGCTTCTTATCCCCCTGCTCACTGCCCGCTGATGACCCCATAGAACAACAGGGATCTGACCCCATGGAATGACAGCTGTGAATTGTAGCACAAGCAGGAACATAGCAAGGGTGCTAAGAGGGCAGGATTTATGCAGGGGCTTTTTTCCCTTGATAGCCCTCTTAGAGGCTCCCATAATGAGGCCTGAGGGGAGAGGGCGTCCATTGTTGTGGACCTAAGAGCAGCAAGCACCAGTTCAAGCACCCAGGGCTGGCACAAATCCCACTGGCAGGAATGGCCTTTGCATCCCTGCTGAGAGCACACCCTAGCAAGGACTGTGCTCCTCGTGCAAGTAAGTGCTCACGTGGAGCCTTTGAATTTTGAAAGGCAGAGCGCTCTCTCTTGCCTAGGGGACATCTTCTGCCCAGGGAGCCCCACTTACTTGCGAGGAGGCAGAGGAGTCTGCCTCCTCCTTTCCTCCACTTCCTTGCTGGAATGGTGGGGCACCCTTCCCCCTCCTGGCCGCGTGGCTCCTCCGCTGCCTTGCGGGGGCCGCAGCCTGGGCCCGGTGCTCCCTCGCAGGTTCACTCCCCAGCCCAGCGTTAGCTGTGCCGCTCTGTGCGCGGCGGCTCTGCGGATCCTGGCAATCTCAGCCATGTCCGACTGGCCAAAAGGGTCGTGCGTACCCCGCTGGGGTCGAACGCCACAAGCTGGGTCCCCGGGCCGTACCAGCAGGCCGGCACCGGAACGAGGCGAGCAGCCCTCCGTTAAATTCCAAGGGACTGTGAGGAGTCCCGTTCCTGCTGCGAGTGCAGGCTAGGCTAATTCTATTACTAGCCCCCCCGTCCCCGAAGGAGAGCAAGGGAGGCACGAAAGTCCGTTGGGGGTGCAGAGCCCCCGCGCTGCACTACCTAACAGTTCAGAGGCAGACTTTCGACTGGGGAAGCGAGGGCGCGCTCTCCCTACGCATGCCCAGTCGAAAGTCTGTGCTGCCTCCTAGTGGTCAAGAGGGAGAACGCTCCCTAGGTCCGAATAAACGGACCGAAGGCTATAGAATAGCAATTCAATAATATTCCTTAAAAAAAATATGGGATTCCAAAGTTTCATAAAAGCTGTGTATTTCTTGATTATCATACATTTTAATGATATGTTTAAATATGGCAGTTTTTTATCCTCCACCCAATGTTTACTTGCTTACTTCTTGCAGCTAATATGGCTCCAGTTAAGGCACCACTGGTGATAGAGTTCCATGGATCTTCTTTACCCCTTACTTTCACCATACTACAGTCAATCATGGAGAACAGACCACCCCAAACTGCAAAGCTACCTGTTTGAAAGAAAGAATAGTTTAAAAATCACAGAAAACAGCTTATTTCAGTGGAATTATACTGTTTCGTGTTGTAATGCTTTAGGAAGTACACCTTTTAAGCCTACAACATCTTATATGCAAGAATTTGTTATCAGATTCTGATCTGGCCACCATCACCCATGCCTTCATAACCTCGAGACTAGACTACTGCAATGCACTCTATGCGGGCCTGCCCTTGATGACTGTTCATAAGCTGCAGTTGGTGCAGAACACGGTGTCTCGGGGGCAGATCACCAGGAGCACATTACACCAGCGCTCCACAGTCTGCACTGGCTGCCAATAGCTTTCTGGGCACAATTCAAGTTGCTGGTTCTGACCTATAAAGCCCTAACCTACTTGGGCCCTAGGTATCTGAAAGACTGCCTCCTCCCATGTGTCCCGTAGCGGCCTCAGAGGTCCGCCGGGGGCACCCTCTTAAAGGTACCATTTATCCAGGAAGTTTTTACATCTAGGGCACGCAGAGGCATTCTCAGTGGCTGCTTCAGGATTATATAACTCATTCCCCTTGGAGGTTGGTCTAAGCCCAAGCTTGTTCATCTTCCAGAAACAATGCAAGACCTTTCCATTTCAGCAGGTGTTTGGCAGGCAGGGATAGGGTAAGGGAGGGGGGGCTAGGAGGGATTAAGGGGACTTTTAAGATGTTATTTTAGTTGTAAGCCACCCTGGGCCTTTATGGGAAGGGCAGCATGTAAATTGGAAAATAAATATCCACATACATCAGATATTTGGGACCTAAATATCTAAAAGACTGCTTCCTTCCCCTATAGTCTGTCATGGTAGCCAAAGTCAACTAGGGGCACCTTCTTGCAAGTTCCATCACTGCACCCAAGACTGTGTGGGCAAGGGTGTACAGGCAGATATTCTCAGTGGCTGCTCCACAACTTTAGAACTCCCTTCTCCTGGAAGTTCACCAAAGCCGGAGCATTTTCCAGAGGCAACGCAAGACCTATTTATTTGGCCAGGCTTTTAGTAGGTGGGGACATGTTCTGGGAATTGTTTTTTATGGGGAATTTGATACTCTAGATTTTTATAGGTTTTTATTGTCTTATATTTTATATTGTGTGTGAGAGACAGTGGGTGGGTGGATGGATATAAAAACCCACCCTTCCTCAAAAGGTGCAGGGTGGTTTACAATATTAAACATGTATAACATGTTATTTTACACTTCCAAAGAGGAGATTAACAAAAAGGCAGATAAACTGTTTAAAGAATCTGAACTACAAATACACAATGGTGGGTTCTAAATTAGTCACTAGTACTTCAGAAAATTGTAACTAGGGATAGCCGCTCATTGATAACATCTGCTCAGTATGTTGCAGCAGTCAAAGAGACAAGCACTTGTAGGAAAGGGATTGAAAAATAAAAAGTGTCATAATAATAATAATAATCTTTTTTATCTATATAAGTCTATGGGCTTATATAAATTATCAGGGCATCCACACAAAGTCCTAACTGACTGAAATGACTGATGAGAGGCATAGGGGAGAGGAATGCAAGAGATATACCTAGAGGTATACAAAATCATGAATGTTATGAAGTGAACAGGGCATGAAGAGAGAGTTTCATTTATAACTGGAGGCTTCAAACGAAGGGATTAAAACAAAGATGAAAGCTATCCACTTTCATACTGTGCAATTGATTTGTCCATCTAATTGCCATAGAATGCAGTGGAAGCAAAAGGTATAACAGTGTTCCATAATCCACCCTAAAAGGATGAGGAGGACAAGCCCCAAACCAGCTATTAACCAGGATAGTCAAGGGATACTGCCTGATGCTCAAAGCATCTCTAAACCTCTCAGAACTACTGGAAGGTAGGAGTGACAGGGTGGATCACTCCATAATTGTCCTGTCTTTTCTCCTACACCTTCCTCTGGAATTTGTTCCTGTTGCCAACTGAGAAACAGCAAGCAAATTTAGATATGACCATGGAAAATGCTTAAGAGAACAGAGTGCAGGGAGAATGCTCCAGTAATATTCCTGAGTCATGAACAGCTCCATTATTCTTAAAGTGTAGTGGTAGAGTGGGTTATTGGTGTATATTCTCTGTGGAGGATATTTGGGGAGGCATCAAGAATGAATATTGTAGTCCTGAATGTTGTTGATGGGGTATTATTAGGTATTTATATAGCACACACAATGTACCTGGTGTTTTATAGACAGGCCCCAGCCGGCTTACAATCTACAAAAGACAAGGGAGGAGAGATGAAGGAAAAGGGAGAGAGAGGATACAGGCACAAAGTTGAGAAGGTGGAGGTGCATATTCTTAGCTTAGTTACAGGGAAGAAGAGGACCCTGAGTAAGCCAGTGAGCAGAACACGGGGATATTGCTGAGGGCTTTCTAAGGGGTCACATAGAAGGGGATATTAAGGGTACTCTGTGGGATATAATAGATGGTATCTGTGAGTGTGGGGGCAGGGTGTTCAGGTACTGAAGGAGGGAAAATAGGGTAGTCCATAGTATCAATATTGAATGGATGCCTCAGATACCCGAGTTTTTAGGTTTCAGGTTCCTGGATGGCTGACATTGACAGGACTAATGATCAACAAAAAGCATCTTTGAGAGCTCCTTAATTAAAGTAGTCTATATTTTCTTGAACAGTTTAGAATATCAAGAGCCTAAGATTGTTTTGATCAGTGCTAATTAAGTCTTTGTTCTTCAAATGACCTTAAGAATCTCCATGAGCTCTTTGCCTAAAGAGAAAAGTTTTAAAAATATCTCCAAACTCACTTTTTGTTCAGTGGGCTACAGGATAGAAGACCTAAAAGACTCCAGCTTTTCATCACTAACCCAACCCTACTGCATGAGGCAGCATATTAGTCATTAAGTAAATAAAAACCAGTGAATGGATTTTAGAGCACTTCAAAGCCTTGTCTCGTCTAATGAAGCCTGACAATCAACTATAGTCATTTTATAATCACATCCTGTGATAAGAGTGTTGTTCCACCTTATTTCTAATTACAGCTTTGACTGAGATTGCTAAATAGGGACTGATTACAGACAACAGTTTTGTGAATATGCACATTTGCCCCCTAGAAAGCATATTGAGATATCCATTCATTTCACAGACATGAGATACTGTAGGTCAAATTTCCAGTGACAAAGAGGGGGTAAGTCTTTCAGACCTATCAAAATCCTCTAATGAATACCTTTCAAGTTCATTTTTAATATAAGAAAAGAAACACAAGAATAATGTACAAAATTGCAATTACCTCCCAATTGTGGTGCTCTTGTTTTAATAGCTGTCAAACTTCCTCGCAGACGGTGGTTTACACCCTACAATAGAGACAAATGAATCAAAAGAATATGATTATGCATTATATCTAATTACACCACAGATTCCTTCAACCCAATTATAAACTATTAGCTGCTCTTTCACTATACATCTAGTATTTAGGAACTTAGAAAGCACAGTCATTTTAAACTGCAGTTTTTGATAATGGTATTGTTTGCATTTAATATCATTAAAATAGTCTTAACTTTTTGCTGTTGCTTAATATTTAGTCTCTCATTAAACTACATCTCTGAACTACTCAGATTAATTACATGCCATTTTCTGTGAGGTACTGTCCAATTACTGAGCTACCTTTTTCACATTTATTTTTACAAAGGCCAATACCACAAAGTGATATATCTGTCAGGCTAAAAAATAAGCATTCATAACAGATCACATTTATATAGTGCTCAGCCAAAAGAACCCAAATTTTCATCACAAAACACATCTGCGGTTATCTGTTGATAGGAATGTTCAGGCAGATACTTGAGGGCTAGCAGGCTGTACAACAATGAAGAGAGAGGAAGTTCTGTCTATGTACATCCTGGAAGAGTGCCATGACATCTTTAGAGTAGGGGTGGAGAACCTCAGGCCCGGGAGCTAAATGCTGCCGGTGACGAGTTTGTATGTGGCCCCTTTCCAGTTCCTGGTTCTGGCCCCTGGATCCAGTTTCTACCTCCAAGTGTTGAAAACATGAGCTCAGGAGAAGGGAGCAGAGATGAGGGGCATGCACACCAGCATAGGGGATAGAACCATGATCTGGACTAAGTCTGTGCACTCGGGTTCCAAATGAACCCAATAATGCCCCAAAATCAGAGTTTCAGGGGTCCCGAGATGAACCCCGAAAGCTATACAATGAAATTCAGCTTGGTTTGCTCCGCACCCTGCCTCAGCCCAGCTGCCTACCAAAGAGTCTGCAATGAGCCCTCCCTGCCTGCAAGGACCACTGCTCCTTCTGCCCTGCAGCTTCCAGTGCTGCAGCCCAGCCAGCCCAAGCCTGCCCAGGGAAAAGCAATGAGTGCCTGGGAGCCCCGTTCCCCCACTCCCAAGCTAGCATCCTCAGCCCCATTTCTACCCCTTCCCCAAGCCCCACACTCTGTGCTCCTCTATAGACCACCCTGCCCTCAGCACCCCTCCCCAGCCCCTGTCCTCTGCTTCCTCCTCAGCACTCCCACCCTCTGTTTCTCTCTCAGCACCCCTCACCCTGCCTTCCTCACCCTCCCCTTACCCCTCAGGACCCCACCCCCTAACCTAAGTCCCAAGCCAGCACCCATCACAGCTCATTCCCATCCCCTCCCTGAAACCCTTTCCTGGGGGGGGAGGGGGGGACAGCACAGAGGGTGCTAAGGAGAGTGGGGGGGACAAAGAGGATCGTGTACTGGGGGTGAGGGGAGGGGGGGCAGAGAAGCAGAGGGTGCAGTGCTGGGGTTGAGGTTGGGGCTGCTGAGCAGGGATAGAAGTGAAGGTGGGGGTGCTTAAGAGGTGCACTCAGGGTGGAGGAAAGGAAGGGAGGGTCCAGATCATGAATCTGTGTATATGGCTCATCCTCTACCTGTGTATGTGTGCCCTAATCTCTGCTCCCTTCCCCAGAACCCACCCTTTCAGTGATTGGGGGTAGGAACTAGATCCAGTGGCAAAAGGGGTCAAATAAAAACTAGCCACATACCACGCTTGGCCATGAACTCAAGGCTCCCTACCCCAGTTCTAACCACACAATCACCCTATCATCTTCAGCCTCTGCTTATAAATACACACACCTCTGCCATTAGCACCATAACACACTAAACACGTATGTACACCCCCCCTGCCAGCAGAAACCTATACTCCAAACACATACCTGTGCTAGCAACACTCTCATGCTACACACACACACACACACACACACACACACAGTTTCTGTTCTATGGAACTCTTTGGTGTATACTCTATGGAATGAGTGTCTATTTTATGGAGCTTTGGTCTACTGAGTTCTATGGAGCTGGGATGTGTGTTCCATGAAGTTCTGTGGAGCTATGGTGCTAGTTCTATAGTGTTCTATTAAGCTATGGGGTGTAATCCTCCCATTATAGTCAATGGGAGCCAAGGCATTGACTTAAATGATAGAGGATGTGCCTTTGGTGTCCTGTTCTACAGAGTTGTACTGTGTGTCCAGTAGCATTCTATAGAGCTTTGGTGTTTTGGTTGATGGAGTTCTGTGGAGCCATGGTGTCTGTTCACTGATGTTCTGTGAAGCTAGGGCATTTGGTCTGTTGAGTTCTAAGGAAGGTTTGGCATCTGTTCTATGCAGGGCATTTTTAACATGTAAAGTGGTGGGGGAAAACTTTACCAGTTCCTACAAATTCTGTACCAATAAATCGTTCTTCCATAATGATAATAAGGGTAATGGTAATTTCACTCCCCTCCTCTCCCTGGAATGGCTGCGTTCAGCAATATCTACTGCACATGCTCCACCCACCGATTTTTGATAAATTTATGGCAGCTTATTGTCTCACACTGTGCAAATTGAAAGAATTGTCACTTTACAGTTTTAGAGTGGAGGACACTCGAGCAAACAGAACACCATAAACAGATAAATGGTGGCTAATGAGGGGGATCAGCACAGTCCATTATTATTAGAGCTGAAACAAGATCTTGCATTTGCGATCTCTCTCATTGAAATCCTGGTTCCCAGTTTGTCCCAGATGAACCAATGGGAGAACTTGCTGTAGAATTTCTTAAGCCCTTCACATAGGAGTGGCTGAGAACACTGGGAACAGAGCTATGCAAGACAGTACCCGGAGGGGAACCTGAGGCTTTTTTGACAATATGCAAGAGACTATCCAGGAGGGGCAGTTAGGATAAAGGATTACACCGTCAGGGCTCTTCAACTAGCTTCTAGAGGCCCCCTTCCTGTCCCTAAGACAAGAGCAGGCCCAAGACAATGGGTGTTAACTAACGAGACATTGGCCCACTGCAGTGTGAGTTCAGTCTGTGCAGCCCCCATTCATGTGTTTTGGGTGTCTCGTCTAATAAATGGGTAGCCCCTGGTGTGTCTTTTATGTGCTTGTGGGCAGCCTCCACTGTCAGTGCCAGTGAGAGCAGAGCAGGAACCAGTTGCTCATTGGATGCTCTAGAATTTCCACCGACAACTCTATGGTGCTGGCCGACCTGTATCCCGCCCACAACCTAACTGATGGGATGCAGACACATGTGCATTAGCCTGCATGGCAGGCTGAACATTCTCCAAGACCATGCCTTGAGGGGGGGACTGCAAATCCAGTGGGTGCAAACACCTAATTAACGAGCAGGTGGACACCTACCTAGTGTGGGCTAATGCCTTGTTTGTGCTAATGCCCAATGACACCTTAAGGCTGTCATTCTTGACTTGGCAGGAATATCAGTGCAGAGATACCAGCAGAAGTTCAGAATGCATGATAGAGCACCAGAACGCCCTGATGGACCCAGAACTTGTTCTGGAAAGAAGCAAACTGCACCTTTCAATACAACAATTGAAAGTAAGTCTCCATGAAGAAAACCTTATGCAGATGTACTCCCACACTAACTCTTCTCCACAGGCTTTGCTGCAGGACAGTGAATCAGGGTTATTGTTAATTTATTCACAAAAAAAAAATCTTTTAACTCACAACTGGGGAATTTCTGAATCCTTTGACAGCTTGGAAAATTCCACCACCTATGGCTCCCATTGTGAAAGCACCACCACAGTCATCGACTATCCTCCAGGGGCTAAAGGAGAAAAAAACAAAACTATACCAATTAAAGTGCTGAAACCAGTGCTAAAAAGCATGCAAATTGTCATAATTTCTCAAGTACAAATTTATAACCTCATCTATTTTTCCACCAAAAATTCTTACAAAACAGAGCTTTATTCGCAAATTTAAAATAGGCTGATGCTCTCTCTCTTCAATTCTTGTTTGTTTCTGCATGTAACCCTGAACCCAGCAAAAATGTGGATAATTCTATTCCCAGGGTCTCAACTAGGACCAATCTATTGACTTCAGTGAGAGCTCTCTCTGAGAGTTGATCGAAGATATACTGACTTATTTAGGTTCTATGCTGTAGAATATTGGAGAGTGACGTTCATTAGTCATCCATATATTCAATTAAACTAAAAGACTTTTATTGGAACAGGAACCACACGAAGAGAAGTAAACCTGAAGAAACCCAACATTTTGTGTACTAAGACCTCATTTCTTATAAACTGCATTTCAGACATTTTCTCTGAATATTCCCCAGATTCAACATCCAACAATGAGTACCCTTGATAATCTCTTTAAAAAAATAGAAGTAATAAGACCCAATAATTCATTTAGATTGTAAGCTCTCGGGCAGGGACCGTGTCTATCTTGTTTTTTGTAAAGCGCCAAGTACATTGCTGGCACTATATACATGCTAATAATAATAATAATAATAATAATTATCCTACAATAACGTAGACATTATTAACCCCACACCACCCATTTATTACTCTGTCACCCATCTATTTCTGCTCAAGCCAGGGAGAAGAGATGAGCCTTACGACACATCACAAACACAAAAAGCAAACCCAGGGAGCACTAGCTGGCACCCTAATGAAAAATACCATGCCAGCCACTTTTGCAGCTCGCAATCCTCTGCTGACAGCAGTGATACAGCATGGGAAGAGTGATCATCTTTTACTGAAGTAACAGGTGGTATTTAAGACTTTACAGGTCAAAATCAACATCATAAAGTTCAGAAGTTAGCAGGCAATGAGTAAAGCTCAACAGTGGCTTAACAGAAAAAGCTTCCCAAAAGATTTAAGCTGCACCCTCATACAACATACATTGCAGGAGTTCTAATCTGGCCCAGCCCCTGACCGTCCCTCTTTCCGGAGACAGCGTAAGACCTGGCTGTTCCACCAGGCCTTTGGGGACGGAGACAGGGGGGGGGAGGAGAAGGGAGATTTAGTTCTGCCTTAAATGAGTTTTATAAATTTTAAGTTTTTTATTTTAATTATTGAATGGTTTATATTTGCAATGTTGCTTTGTGAGCTGCCCTGAGCTGCCGTGTGTGCAGGAGGCAGCGGGCTAAAAGTGTCACAAAATAAATAAAAATAAATAATCTCAAAGTGACAAAAGCAAGGATGAGAAATGCAAGGATGACATCCAATCATCAGGTGTAGTAAGCAAAGATCATCAAATTTTCTGAGACGATCAGGTTTTCAGATGTACCTACATCACTTTGGCATTCTTGAGTATTCCAACCCACAGTACCGCCACCATTTTTAATGTTCCACATTTGACATTTTGAGGCAAGGATTTTTCAGTGGCCCAAAAGAGTTAGATGCCAAACTCTCCACTGAAAATCAGCTGATCTGGATGCCTGGCTCCCTTAGTTTCTTTTGAACAGAGGTGAGGAATCTTTCCCCTCCCCAGGGCCACTTTGAAGATCAGTACAAGCTCCAGGGGCCACACAAAAAGTGCGGGCAGTGGTACTTAAGGAGTGCGTTCAGGAAGACGGGTCAGGTCATGGATCTATCCCCTAGTCCGGTTCACATGCCCTTATCTCTACTTCCTTTACCCTAAGCTCAGTCTTTTAGGATTTGGGGTAGGAACTGGGTCCAGAATCCAGATAAAGACTAGCCATGAGATTTTTTTGGCCTCCAGGCCTGAGCTTTTCCTACCCCTGCTTTTGAATATCCCTTTCTGAATATTTATGTTTTTCTTCCTTGTACAATTCTTTCCCTGACTTCCTTAAAATCTGATGAACCCATGGAAGGAAATACCATTATTTCAGCCACCTGACATCACCGGAAAGCTCCCTTCTGCCTTCACATAGCTGTTTCACGGCTAAAATCTCCGAGCCAGCAAGGCAGTTCAGTGCTCATCAAGGGAAGCCCAGGCAGCAGCTAGGGAAGGGTCACAGGGCTGACCTTGGCTAACTAGGTCAAGTGCCAGCTCCCTGTTTGTGCTAGGGCTTGAAACAGAGTTTGAAGAGCATTATTCCCCCCACGCCTGCAGCCCCAAAGAGAGCACTGTCCGCTTGGGGGCACAAGGCTGCTGGAGCCCGCTATCAGCCCCTTCGCAGCAACAAGTGTCCGCTTCCCAGCAGCGACAGAGTCAGCCAGGTCACCCCGTGTCCGAGGGGCAGCCTGGACATTCGCGTCTCGGGAGATCACCCCCGCACCCAGGGAGACAAGGGAAGGCTGAGTCATCCAAGACCAAGCCCCAAGGTCACTGGCTCACTTCAGGTCACGGGAGGGGGCCCAAGAAAAGGGGAGAACCGGGGAGCTATCACACCCCTCCCTCCGAAACCAACCTCACCCCGCGCCCACATAGCAAGAAGCAAAGAGACTGGGGAGGCTGGGCGCTCACCAGGGCTCACGCGCGTACTCCTCCATCTTGGATCCGGCAACTGCAATGAACAAGCACGTGGATCACGTGAGGGTATGCTACTAGAAACGCCATTGGCTCCTAGGGCTCAAGCGTTGGCCAATGTGATTTCTGACGGGGTTGTGTCACAGAGGTTGGGGGGGGGTATGTCACTCACGTAGGCGCCCGCTCACGATTGCTGCGATTACGCCGCCAGCGCCCTACTCACAATTTGAATGAAGACACGTGGAGGCCTCCGAAAGCCCAGTGCGGTTATTATTGTTAGTACTAAAACGCTTCACGTTCTGTTCCTCCTTAGGCAACCCTCTGAAGTGGGTCATTTTTTCCTATTTCACAGGAACTGAAATAATGACTTGCCCAAGGTCATCAAGGGGCATTGTCAGACAAGACGTAACTGTTACAGTGCACCCATAGGACAACACTGCAGCCCTGCAACATGTATAGTAAGCTCTGGGCTGAAGGGGGTGGCTTCTGGGGCCCCAGGATTTTTTTTATTTTTTAAAACAAACAAATTAAGCACTGGCTAAGCTTGAACATTGACTGTGCAGCCTGGCGTAGTCACTGTCTCTGGGCAATTCTCTGCAGCCAATGGGGCAACGACCAGGTCCCTGCAGTGTGTCTCTGCAGAATGGTGTCCTTAAAGAAGTTGCTCTCTTCCTCCCCACTAGGGATGGNTCCTAGGGCTCAAGCGTTGGCCAATGTGATTTCTGACGGGGTTGTGTCACAGAGGTTGGGGGGGGGTATGTCACTCACGTAGGCGCCCGCTCACGATTGCTGCGATTACGCCGCCAGCGCCCTACTCACAATTTGAATGAAGACACGTGGAGGCCTCCGAAAGCCCAGTGCGGTTATTATTGTTAGTACTAAAACGCTTCACGTTCTGTTCCTCCTTAGGCAACCCTCTGAAGTGGGTCATTTTTTCCTATTTCACAGGAACTGAAATAATGACTTGCCCAAGGTCATCAAGGGGCATTGTCAGACAAGACGTAACTGTTACAGTGCACCCATAGGACAACACTGCAGCCCTGCAACATGTATAGTAAGCTCTGGGCTGAAGGGGGTGGCTTCTGGGGCCCCAGGATTTTTTTTATTTTTTAAAACAAACAAATTAAGCACTGGCTAAGCTTGAACATTGACTGTGCAGCCTGGCGTAGTCACTGTCTCTGGGCAATTCTCTGCAGCCAATGGGGCAACGACCAGGTCCCTGCAGTGTGTCTCTGCAGAATGGTGTCCTTAAAGAAGTTGCTCTCTTCCTCCCCACTAGGGATGGCTCTTATACACATCTAGATGTGTATAAGAGACAGCCACATCATCAAGTGAACAAAACCCATATAAAAACCACAAAACCATATAAAACCCAATAAAAAACCCAAAAAAACATATAAAAAAAACCCCAACACCCATAACAAAATTTCCCGAACGGCCTGTTCGGACGACCGAACCGAACAGCCGAACCCAAACTCGGTGAACTAGCCGAACTGCCGAACCAAATGGACGAACCAAACGCAGCCGAACCAAACGGACGAACCCAAACTGTGATCTGTTCGCCCATCCCTACTCCCCACCCCCCATTTGTCATGGTCATTTGATCCCTCTTTTCCTGCTGGACAGCTGCTTTGAGCCCTGCTCGGCTTTTGCCTGCTGTATCTGTGGCAGCAGCATGTGGTGATTTTGCCCAGTACCCAGGAGAGAAGTTGCACTCATCAAACAGCTTGAATGTGAACAACAGCCATGCCTAAGACTCTTCCCACTAGTCAAATGTAGGAGATGTGGCATGGGATTGGGGCTCACTACCCCCACTCTAGGCTGTCATGACTCAGTTTCCCTGGCTTGCAGCTCTCGCTGGATCAGCTCTCTCTCTAGAACTGATTGAGCCTGCAACGGGTGATCCTTCTTGTCACTTTTTCAGCCAGAGTTTCCCAGCACAGACTCTTTCTCTCTAGGTTTGTCTGTGTTTGTAAACACAGAATTAACCCCAAACTGTGTCTCTCCAATGTTAGGATTAACAATTCCACTGGACCATATCAAGTTCAGTAAAAAGAAGTTTAATGAATAAATCATGAATAAGCATGCAGTACAAGATTTTACTCGAGAGTGCAGAAATGAAGATAACCAACAACGCATTCCTATCTGTACTTGGATTCTCCTGACTTAGGCTTGCCCTAATCAAGGTCCAAGGGTATTTTGGTTCATGTCACAGCCAGCGATGGAAAGCTTGGCCGGGTACCAGTCTTGGTTTCCAAAAGGCCTTACTTCATAGTTCCTTTGGTGCAGCCCTTCTCTGGCTGGTAAGATATGACGATGCAGGTGAAGCTGAACAAGCTGATCTAATCCAACTGAGAGAGAGAGAAAAGTTCCTTCTTTGTCTTGTCTCCCCCCTTAAGTACCTTTCCAGGGTCCTTTGTTTGATTTTCCCGCCAGGTGACTCTGTGCTTTCAGTCACATCCACAGGAAGAAATCCATTTGCAACTGAATGGTCTATGTGTCTGCAGAGGTGTTTCGGCTTTTTCTGAATACACATTTGGCATGACTTTGCATTTCTCCATTGCATGGAGTGAGTTTCCAGTTTGCTACTTTCACATTACATACATGTTTAACCTTTACTTTTACATATTTGTTAGACCTGTAGTCTACATGTAACCTAGTATCTCCTTATGACAGCTCCCCCACTTCCAAAACTTGTGAAGGATGCAGAAAACAACCTGTATCCGGAAACATGTTGAAGTGTGTGGTGTGTTGTGTTGGTGGGAGTAATATGCCATCCCCCCACCTCATTTCCCTTTGAAGCACCGCATGTATAACTTGAACATGAATCGAGCAAGCACTCTGTTAGCATTGTGGGGCTATCGTGTTCACTTGTTTTCAACGATTGCACAGTGGAGTGATCATCGGGATTCACTCTTTCTGGGTTCAATATCTTGTAGGGGTATACACTGAGATGTCTATGTCCCTCTGCCCCTTGTTGCATGTGGGGTTCCCCTTGCACATAACCTTCAAGGTACATCAGTATGGATGTACTTAGGGTTCTTAGGTCTTTGCACAAGAATCTGGCAAAAGGGTGACAACGTCATGTCAATATCCTTTGTTCCCCTGTTACAATAATTGGCCATGTTCTCAAATTACATGGTAGCATAGGTAGGTTACCATAGCTTCTTGCTGACCTTATGTCATTTGTGCATGCCACACAGGGGCGGCTGGTGGGTTTTGAGGTTGGAGGGACAGTAGGGCCGGGCCGGTGGGCGGTGGTGGGCGGAGCCAGGGCAATGGTGGGCAGAGCCAGGGCAACAGTGGCCGACATAATCCAGCAGCAAGGAGTTCTGAGGGTTAATGTTGGATGGACATTACATTACTTAATCCAGCAATTTCAGTTAGGTTAGGCAGGTTATAATCACCTCCTCTGCCAGGTTTAAAAGCAGGCAGACAACCTTAAACCTCACTTACAAGCAGTTTTAGCAAAGACACACACACAGCAGAGGTTAAGAATGCTGCTTCAGAAAGAAGGGACTTGCTGCATGTATGTTGGAGGGACCCCAATCCCTGCTTCAGAAGTCCCTTCTGAAG
>QEPC01004304.1:645072-657267 GCA_003113815.1 Sphenodon punctatus | reverse complement strand
TCGACCAAGAGTGTTTTCTGGGCACTGTACAAAATACTGTTTTTAAGACAAAGTTGTACGTTCACCTCTTACTTGTAGGATTTTTAAAGTATATATATTTGAAATACTATACAGATTACACTGTTTTAATTTTTTAACCAAATCAAAGCATTAAAAAACCAAAAAAACTAAAAGCAAAGCAGAAGAAAAATCCCTTTTCCTCTCCTGATTTAGCTTTTGGGGGCTTGAGGGGGAAGATCACCTCAAGGAGAGTAAGAACCCAAGGTTTCTAATTTTTTTAGTTCACATTTGCCTCAACGTAAAAAAAAGAAATAACCTTTGTATGATATAAGCTTGCTGCACTATTATTGTGTAATAAGGGAGACCGCCAGCAGGTGGGAGTCATGGATCCTGTAAAGATCAAGTTTAAGTAGGGAAGACCCCCCCTGGGGAAAGAGGAAAGACTAGGCAAAGCCTGAAGGGGAAGCCGTGCTCACAATGGTGAGTGTTGGCAGTATGACATATTCGGTGTCCGGAATGAAGCCCAAGAAATGTATTAAATGGCTAAAAATTGCAGGCCTTTAGAATACATTGCAGTTTTCAAGCTTTACAATGGCTAAGAAACTCTTTTAAAATAAAAGCTTTGATTTTCATTATTTGAGGGGCTGGGATTTAGAAATATAGATCACATGCCTGTAATAAGTTAGTCAGATTGGCAACACTTTGTTCAGTCCATAGCTCCTAGCAGCCTGGCTGTAGAGCATCTTGTCTTAATAAGGACAGAAATCAGATGTTTCCAACATAGAGCCTGTTTCTTGTTTTACTCTGACTTGCTGTTACACAATGGTCTGACTCACCCAATACTGGCCACTTGGGAATAACAGTGGAATTCATGTTTTCCTCAGACTGTTGCATTTTTCCTTTGTAAATTAATGGCTGACAGGAATAAACAGTTCCATCAAATTTCAGGTGTTGGTGAGAGTTCTCAGGACCGTCTCCAGATTCTTAGGACTTTCAGAGCAGCTTTCCATGCTTCAGGAATTTGCAAATGTCAGTATCTCAATTCTTTACAGTTGGGGATTGTTTTAAAAAAAATAAAAAATAAAATCAAGCAAATAACCAATCAATACAGGAGTGAGATGAAGGAGGCCGGCGTGGCCAAAAGTCAGACCTCGTGTATCTCAATCTCGGGGGACCTTTCACATCATTGTTAGCAGGGTCACCTACTGACCCTTAGGACATATTTGAGAGATGGGTGTTATCTGGAAAAGTGCCATGGAGTTTAGATGTATGGGACTGCCCCTTTATTGAATGAGGGGTGGCAAGTTGGAATCTAAAGCTTCTATGTCTGCTGGAGACCACAGATCTGTGAGCAGGTAGCTAGAGGTGAGAAGGTTTCCTACTCACTGCTGAAGGACTTGTCTGTCTAGGAGCGTTCATCTCACTGTAAAAATGCAGAGGAAGCCATTGCCTTGTTATCTAGTCTGAGCAAATGATGATTCCAATCTCACCTCTCCCTGGAGATGCTTGGGATTGAGAAGCTTGAGAATGAGAAATTTTCAATTGCAGGGATTAGTTAACTTTCAAATGTTGTTCTACTTGACCTAAAAAGCATCCAAAAGAAAGGATTACGGGTGAATTGGAGATCCAAAATACATTCTCTGCTTCAGCCTTCCTGTATGTTCTTTGGCAAGTAACTTTATTTTACTGTGCCCCAGTTCTCCATTTGTTTATCCAACCTCAGAATTGCCAGGACTTGTGCTTGAACCATGCTTCACCTGGGTTTGTGAGCAGGCTTCCTGCCCGTTCTTCTAGAACTGCTGAATGTCTGGGTCTCTGTCCCTTTGTCTCGCACCACCCTCCCTATTGGCCACACCCCACCGTCTCCCTAGTGGCCATCCAGACTATTTAAGGGACACTCAGGCACCAGAAAGTGTCTTTGCAATACAGGTACTGCTGCATAGTGTAAGCTGTAGTCAGAGAATCTAGTCCCCCGGTCTGTGCCCTAGTCTCCTGGTGTGCGCCTGGCACCTCAGCCTTTGGTTTCCTAGCAGGGGGTGTTGGGGATGTTTTTGTCTTCTAGTTTTGTATGGGAAATACTTCCTGTTTGGCTAGATTTATTTTATAGCTTTCATTTTATTATATATAACACAACAAACATTGTTTTCATCCCCAGGCCTCTCATCAGTGCTGCTTCCCATATGTTTCTCTCCACTATGTTTGAGCTTGGAATACTTGCTGAGTGATTTACCCCCAGATGCGTTAGCTGCATTTTTAAAAGTTGAATCATATTTTGTTGTTTTCTGCTCAGCCTTCCAGTCTTTGTAGCCCCTCTATATTAATAGATTTATAGACTTTAACATCAGAAGGGACAGTGGGGAGCATCTAGTCTGACCTAGATCATACAGACCTCTGATTTATTTATTTTTCCAGTTGAGTAATTTGGGTTTGATTAAAGAATATTTTAGAAGAGTGTCCAATCTTGTTCTGAAGGCTGCTAGTGATGGAAAATCCACCACTGTCCATTGGTAGTCTGTTCCAATAGTTAACCACTCCATTATTTCTTTCTTGATGTTCACAGTGCCTTCTCTTTTGGCACTGATTGGGAATTCCATTAACATCGTCTTTACTACTCCTTTTAAATCACTGGTTTGAACTAGATGCAATGTTGAATTCTATGGCACTTCCCCAGATGCTTCTCTTTCCTTCAACTTCATTCTTGAGCTGAAATTTCACTGACCTCAATAGAATCCAGGCTTAATCTCTACTGTGACTATGGCCTGATTGTGCATAAGAAAGTGATACAGACTGTGGCTTTATCCATACCAGGTGCATCACAGTGGCACAGAGAGGTGTCAGACCTTCACTAGTATAATAGACCTTGCACATGTGATGAAGAGAAGAGAGACAGGTGGGCAGTCTGTTAGAGTAGTGTATGCAGTAACAACTTGTATACACTTTAAAACAGTTGTGTGTGTGCCTTTCCTGAGTGCCTGCCTCAGACTGCCAGATGGTGCAATTATCTTCTATAGGGTCATGCATTGTTGCTGGTATTGTCAGTTACCTGCATGTTGTGCTCTAAGAACACACAACTCTGGTGGCTCAGTTTGCCTTTGCACAGGAGTGCATGTTGGAAAAGAGCTCCCTGCACCAATACTCCCACCCTACCCACTTATTACTGCTTTTTTATGTGCCTGCACATCCTGCCCACACACTAGGAGGTCCGCACTAGGAGGTCCACAGTTCTTTGCAAATGTACCCATAACATGTTAATTGATTTTCTTCGAAACAGGGAACCACATGGGCTTCCTAACTAAACAATGTTCAGTTGCTTTAAAAAGAGTTAAAATAGAGAGATTGAAGGGAACTGGTTAAAAAAAGGAAACTGGTGAAAGCAAGAAGGCATACAATGGTCTCCTGCATTTTATTTCTGAGTACAAGACAGAGCTGTCAATTAACAGGGGGATGAGTTCCCTCAACATTTTCTTCATGTGATGAGTGAGGCTTGGATGTATTTATTGTCTGGTCTTGATGCTGTGCTTAGACACATTCTAGAGATCTGCTGTTTTTGCTCTTATTCCTGGTTTCAAAGCCCCAGCCTAGAAGTCTGTGGTTTTTTAAAATGTTTTATTGCTATGTTGTCCCATTGCCTTTAAAAGGCTAAATGTTCAAGACTAAATTTGGTCATGCAGCTCTTCAAGATTCCCTGGAATGTCCTCGGGTTTCAAACTCCACTGATAGGGATTAGTCCCACCTCCCACCTTGTCTGATTGGCTTATCTATGCAGCTGTCAGTTTCATTGGCCAGCTGTTGTATCAATGGGTTGTCCTCTTTATAAGCAATATATTCCAGGCTGCAGTAAGTTACAGTTACTTAGATTTAACATTTAAGCACCTGCTAAGGAGGGGAAAGAACCATCTGGCCTTCCTGACTATTATTTGTTCAGAAATCCTACTGTCCAACTAATTATCTACCTTTCCTTTACTTTTTGGTTTTACATACAATTTCTTTGGAGCTGTGTTTTAAGTGCAAGCTGCCAAGATGTCTAGGGTAGCAAAATACAGAAGACAAGTCAGTGAGGACCCAGATATTGATAGCTTATTGTCTACTCTGTCTCCAGAGGAGATGGAAGAATTGGAAAAAGAGTTGTATGTGGCTGATCCAGATGGAAACATCCCTTTGGGACTCAGGCAGAGAAACCAAACTGAAAAGCCCCCGACTGGTTTGTATAACCGAGAAGCAATGCTCAACTACTGTGAAAAGGAGACCAAGAAGCTTCTTCAGAAGGAGCTGTCAGTGGACGTAAGTCACACATGTCCGTATGTAAGCAGGAATATTTATGGAGAACAAATAGGGACACAGCTTTGAATGTCACTAGGGCCATGGAAGCCTTTGAAAGGACAGAATGGAAAAATTATAAATAGTTTGCTGAAAGATAGGTTCTGTCCCTCCTAAATATGGGAATACTGTCATGTCTGAAAGAAACAGCATTGCTCACTGAATGGGTGCTGAAAAATCAAAATGGCATGTTTTTGTTTTAAAGGGATCAACAGGGAGCAGAACAAGGGATTTATTGAAATCCTAATCTAAATTAGAAGTATCACAGAAGCACTTGTTGCAGGAGGCTTCTCCTTGCTTACCTCTGAAAATGTGACTGTATCAGACTAACATTCCTCTGCAAATTTTTATAAGATGTATTTTTACCACCAGAATGTGTCTCCCAGAAAAAAGTAACAGGCTTTAGTGCATTAAATGCAAATTGCATTGCAACATTGCTTTACCTTTGTGTTCTCTTGACTTTCTGAGAGTGCCATTGCTCCAGTCTGCAGTTCATTAGAGGCAAATATTTGAAAAGTCTCTTTCTATTTCAGACAGGTTTTCTGCCCACTGGAAATCAGTATAAGATGCACTTCTTGAAGTTCTTGTGCAACTTATTTTGTGCCTTTTACTAGATTTCAGTGAGTGTTCATTAATTTCTTAGGATTTGGATTTATGCTTTTCTCCCGTTCATTCCCCTTTCTCTGTTCCTGGAAGGTCTTTTTAGTTTCTCAGATACTCTTTGAATAGATTGTTCTAAGCACTGATTCCAGTCAGGAATTTAATTTGTAGCTTCTTTGTCATGCCCACTCCATTCAAGTTTTGGCAGAAAGCAATAGTCTCTTTGCAACAGTTATTAATAACTAGAATTATAATATATAGAATTTGCATCATGTATTCCTGGATGGCAGTGGAGGGAAAGGGATGTTGTCTGACATTTGCTCTTCTATATGCAAGCTTTTTGTAGCAAAATGAACTAGCATTTGAAAGCATGTGACTTGCCTATGGATCCTATATTTGTCTTCAAGTTTACTGTACATGTTCCAGGCTGCACTAATGGATAGGACTGAAAGTATAAACAGTGTGAGCCTGGTACACGAAATATGCATTCTCCTATCCCCGTTTTAGCACTAATTTCTTACTCTATTCCAATTTTCCAAAGAATATTCTGAAACTCACTGCTCCAGCCAGGCAAACAAATGAGAAAGTGGACTGTAGACTGTTTAGGCAGAGATTGTGTCTTTTGTGACTCTAATACTGCAGAGTCTTAGCTTCATGCCTGTGTGTTAAGTACATTAATTTCTCATTAAGTAAAGCTAAACACAGGAGTCTTTGCAAGATCAGAAGCTGTTCTTATAGCATTTACCACAAGATGGCTCTTGTCCTGATTGGGACCTATGAGCACAGTGGAAATAAAATTATGATAATTGCAGATTAATCAAGCTAATGGATTAAATAGTTCTCTCCTTCCTGACTCCCAACGACTTGAGTGCTACTGGAAGTTTACTTTTCCTCTGATGCAGCCTCCAAGATTTTCTCCATCTGTGAGAGATGCTGGGGCCAATAGTAAGCCATTTAATTTGTGAGTCTCACATAAGTTTTTTGTGCAGGTTACCAGAATCCTTCCCACCCCAGAGCCTACAATTAACGATTCTCTGTGTGGCTGCTTTTGACATGAAATACAATTCATCTTAGTGTCGCAGTCAGAAATTTAACAAAGATTTAGTGCTGCTTTAGTGTCATGGGATGGAAGATGTGTTGTACAAAACACAGACCAGAACGACTGGGAAATGTATTGTTAATAAAAACAAGTGATCTTAGGAAAGGCCAGGCCAGGTGGCTTTGGCCAGCACTCTGCAATGACGTGTAAGTAACAAGCTCAATCAACATCCAAGAATCCTATAAACATCGAAGCAGGGGCAGATAGCATTGGGTGAAAACAGACATGACGCTAACCATCCTTTAGCCACCCTTGGTGGTTATTTATGCATGTTGCAGGGCTGTATTGGTGCCCTATGCAACCCTGAAACATGCATAAATGACCACCAAGGGTGGTTAAAGGGCGGTTAGCGTCATGTCTGTTTTCACCCATTATTGTCAATGACTCCTATAAAGCTTCAACTAATCCTTTTATTTGGCACTTATTGTGACCGGGATATTGTTTATTTGTAAGTAAAATCAGCATTAAACTGGAGCTAGGGTTAGGATGTAGTAAATATAAAGGGAGACAAGTGCTGGAAAGTTTAGGAAAATAATTTGCCATCAAGATTGAACTTTTTAAAAAAAAGTTTGAAAGTGTAAATTCATAGACCACTATGTATTGATGTGGGGGAGAGAGTTCCGAGTATGTTGTGATGCAGGACCTTGAGAAAGGTGCTGCTTTCCCTCTGATTTGAGTCTCTGTAGTGCTGTAATCTGTGGAGGATAAAGTACATTGGCTGCTGGTCAAGCTCTCTGATAAAACTGGCCCTCTTAGATCTTGTTGCAGTAACAGGATCTTGCAGAGCTGACTTTGTTCTTCTTTTCTATCCCTGGAGGGAAAGAAAAAATATCCTCTCCACTCCCTTCCTCCTCCTTGGACTTGTTAGGATCCAGGGATTAGCACTTGTGAAATGCCAGCTCCCAGCACTTGGACTAGAATCCGTGCCAGGATCTGAGCTGTGCCCTCTGTCCCCTCATAAAGCACACGTATTGGGAGAACAGTTATCTGAGCAAAGAAATGCCACTCTAATTATTCCAGAAAATGTGTGGTGCATGCACAGTGGCATTGTTTTTATTTTGCTGTTGAGAACCCTGGATACAAGTGAAGCTTTTGGACTGGCTCTTAGTGTTGTTAATTAATAGTCAGATCCTTAATACCCAGTAAATACAGAGATCAGTTTCCCTTTATCTCATGATAATCTGAGATGTTGGACTGTGCTTTCAAAGCCAGGAATTGCATCTAGGGAATGGTGCAGTGTTATTTAGCTCTCAGTTTTGTGTCTTACAAGCCTGCCTGGCATGTCCCAAGTAACTGATTAAATAAACCAAGCAAAAATATAATATGCAAGAAACAGAACTGTAAGCATGGGAGGGAAGCCTCTACAAGGGAGAGATAACAGATTTTTTTTTAATATATTGGGAATGAGTGTTCAGAAACTGAAAATAAGAGATAAAATACAGTTAATCTACACAAGGTGCACAGACCAGAAAGATGGTGCAAAAGGATTATAAATATTGAATACCCATCCTTACTAGCTCCAGCCTGTGGCCTTATACTGCCACTATTTCTGATCTGTAGCCTGTGGGTTGATGAGTCCAATCCTGACCTTTTGGAATTCTTACAATTCCCACCAGGCTTGCCTGGGTAGTTTTGGTTAACATTCCAGTGCCTTACAGCAGGATTACTGTAGGAGAGAGGTTCCTAAACGCAGACATGGGTTATAACCACTGATAACTAAAAAATGTACTCTTTAAAGAGACACTGACCAGGCTGAAAGACCTAAAAAGATACATTCCAGACATGCTGTGGATTGCAGACACACTCATTGTACTCTTTTCCTAACCAAGTCTGCCTACTCAGTGTGTTTGACCTTTCAGGGGATTAATATTAGGAGAACTGTTCAGAACGTTTGGAGGCCAGATAATATTTTGTCTCCGCCACAAACCTTGAGGAAAAATTAGTCTGTTTCCTGTATCAGAAAAATAATACAAGAGAAAAAGGTCTTGCTTCTTGAAGTCTCACTAAAACTGAATTTTCTTCTCAAGGAAGGGGGGGTCTTTTTGTTGGCCTAAGCTCCCTGTTAAATCTTGGAGAAGTGAGATATATTTAGAACTATGTAATAAAATGTCTGAGTTTTTTTCTGGGATGAGAAGGGTGAACTTGAGTAACCAGGAAGCTGTTTATAAACAACCCAAAATAGAAGTGAATGTCTGTGTCTATGATTTCTTTACACCAAGTTAGCCAATGCACAACTTGGTGCATCAATAACCTTTGTTTCCTGTTGCTAGTGAGAGAAAATGTTCTTCAGTCAGTCATTAGTTCTAGAAAGGTTTCTCTGTTTTTTCTGTTGTTGTTGTTGTGTTTTTATTATTATTATTCTGTTGGACCCCAGACCTACACAGACATTCATGGCTCAAGGCAAAGCTCAATGTAACTAATATGGTGTCTTAAATTCAACATGAATTGCAGTTGGTTTGACAGAAACAAAAACTATATTTACTGAGAGCTAAGGCTGCATCAAGAAACTCCTCATCTACCCAGAACCTTCAAAGCATCAAAACAAGTTCAGCAAAAAATCTCCCGTATTCCTTACTGTCTCCACATTGCTGCTAACGTTGATAGCGCACTCCAATGGTCCCTTTCCAACAGACACCCCAAAACACATTCATTCTCTAGCTTCCAGCAAAACCTTAAACAGTGTGACCTCATGTGCCCTTCTGTCAATTGTTTGGTACATCAAACTGGCCATGCATTTGAGAAGTTTGTCTGCCTTGGCTGTGCTGAAATTAGAACTAAGGCTTTCCGCTGGAGTGCGACCTCCTAAATAATCATGGCAGGCGGGGTTGAGGGTGGGATGGGAGTTTAGGGGTGAGGGTGGGTTTTTTCTTTAAGTTTTTAATGGGAGTTTTATTCTATTTCTATTTTGTGTGTGTTATGTAAGCCGCCCTGAGCCTTACGGGAAAGGCAGGATACAAGTATAAAGAAATAAAAGATCAGGCCAAGAGGAAGAAGGGAAGGGAGAACAGGGCTAATGGTGGATCATAATGCAGGTAGGCTCAAGGAGGGAGTAGAAATTGAAAGGACAGGAATAACAAAGAAGAAAACAATAAGTAAAAGACTTGAAAAGCATGTTAAGCTCCAACAGATCTTGGAGAGCAGTTTGAACGAGGGGTACAGTAGGAAACGTCTGTTTTGACCACTCAGTTTTGCATCCTAACTTTCCCATGTACTCTGCACATCGGATTCACAGTATATGTTTAGGGCTGAAATAGCCCTTTTAATTTTGTTCCCTAAAATGTCTTTGATGGAATTTTATAAGCCAGCATGTACCCAACTTATCTTAGCGGGATTGCATAGTATTGCCACTAAATGGAAAGATCCCAATGGTCCTTCAGAGAGAGACTGGTTTAAACATTCTGTGGAAAAACGTCTGGCTGATATTGGTGAGGATCTACAGTCCTTTATGAATACTTGAGACCCCTGTTTAAAAGCAATTAAAGGTGACTCAGTTGAGTCACAAATGTAAGTGTATGGTGTATGTGGTTGGAGCTATTGTAAAAGCAGGTGAAAAATTACTGTTTTAAGCAGGTGAAGAATTACTTTTTTCTTTTCCCATCCCTGTAATTGGTTTTGAGAAACTGTACTGCAGGCTTATAGTTGATGTGCTTATTTGTTGTTTCCTGTTACACTTTACATGTCTTGTACGAAAGTCATAATTTTCAGGCCAGTCTGAACAATTGTATACTGTGCAGAGTACTCAATAAAATAATATTTTTTTTAAAAAAAATCACAGTATCTGTTCTGATTATACTACTCTTAGCCTCCTAGAGAGGGGTTAATCTTTATGGCACTGCTGTACAAAATAAATATATCATTCCGTATACCTTGGGGAGGGGGTGTTTGTTAATTTTAGGATATTTTTACACTTGATGAGTAATAGTTTTTCTATTTCTAATCCAAACTGCCTGTCTGGTGATTTACACAGGATGCTTTAGTGGCTTCTAGTGGTCTTTTGCTATGCATGCTTACAGTTGTACTGTTTGTATATAGGCGTACAAAATATTTATCCATCCTTTGTGTTGGACCACAGCTGAACTGGGGGATAGGCACTCGTGAGTTCTAATAACAGCTGTGACTATCGTGTACTTTTAGCACAGAGCAGGGAATTCGCCACCGTGTCTAGGAAGTGGTCAGGACAGCTGCACTTGCCTGTCTCTCTGCCCTCACTCTTGAGCCTTTGGGGAGCTTCTTCAACTGTGTTGTGATTGTCTGCAGCGAGGCCCTTGGGTCTCTGTGTGGAGTCCTGAAAGAAGATGTGGCACCCAGCCAGTGTTTCTTACTCTTTCAGGAGTCAGGGGAGCTGCTCTCCCAGGTGGTGGTCTGATTGGGAGGAATGGGTCACTGGTGCTATTGGACTGTCTTTCCCCATGTTGAGATACAGTGGTTCCAGACCCATATGATGAACTCAAAACAGGGTATAGCTTGTTCAGATATATGTGCTGTGTATGTTCCAGTGTATGGTCTGTAAAATGGAGGTGTTCCCCCCACCACCCCACCCCAACCTAGGAATGTTTGATAAACCCACGGTGAGTGCTCCATTTGAAAAAGAAAAATGTTTCTGTAATTTTTGATCAGTTATATTAAACATCCCCTTCAGGGGTTGGAGCTCTGCATTGCAGACCATGCAAGTGTTTATGTTATGTCTATGTTATTTCTAGTTTACTAACGGGCCCCATATGTTGGGCCCTCTCTTGCATCACTGTGTGCTCTCCACAGGCCAGAGCTCCCCATCTTTGAGGCTCAATGGACCAGAGTTTTACACTAGTGCTTCCCGCACTCATGATGTCATTTCCAGTCTTTTTGTGGACTCCCATGTACTGGGGGTGGGGGAGGGACAGGCTACACTTGCTTGGATTCAGCCCTTCTGCTGGGCCTGGCCTTAGAATCTCCAACAATTTTGGCAGGCTGCTGCTGGCACATCCCTGTGGAATTACCAGCCTCCCAACTCTCCCCTAGCAATGTTTTTGTATTAGCAGAATAAGCCAGTGAGACACTTTAGTTCTGTAAGGAATGTGTTTGCTGGCATTAGGAATTTAACTCCATGTTGCTTTTAGTATCATGGGGACGGAAGGGACCCAAGGGTCATCTAGTCTCTCATCTTATTGCCTGCACAACTCTTCATTTTTGACTGGACCGCCGCAAGGAAACCATTCCAGAGGAAGCAGATGCAGAAGCAATATGTAAAAAATATTTGGTCGTAGAGAAGTGGACTACAGCCCCCAGCCTTCCAGTGCCATCAGTAGTGTAAACACAAGTTTCAGAATTACATATTAGAGGTTCCTGCCATTGTATCTGAACCATTACCTGATAGTACTGGATAAGTGTGGTACCTAATACCGTGCAGTGTTTAATTACGTGTGCTGTACTATTTTTGGGAAGAAGAGCAACCAAAAAACAAACTCTTTTGGAAATCCCAGAGATTATTTTTTTAAAAATTCATTTAAAGAATCCTTAGTTTGCTGTGTTTTGTTCCTTGAGAATGATTTTAAAAACATGCTACAGACTGAGTGCTTTCTTGAGAAAGACAAGAGAAATTGTAGGAAAGGAAAAATAAATGGTTGTTATCATCTTTGAGGCATGTAAACAATGTGACTAGGATCCATGCATTTAGTCATCACTGTGTAGTTCACCAGACATGGCTGTAGAGTTGCCAAGCTTGTTTCCTTTTCACATCTCCACTGAGTATTTTATAGGCCGTCACTGATTCTTGCTTCAGCTTTCCCACCTCACCTGCATAGGCTTCTTTTTTAGGCTGTGTGCTGAACATTTTGAAGGTCTCCTGTCTGTGTCCAGTGACCATTTATCAAGAAAACCCTAGTTTGCTAGTTCTTGGCCTGGAAAGTGAGGCGATAGGATGGTGCAATGACACTGGGTGTATTAGAGGTTTTATCTTTCACAGCTGTATGTGTGGAGTGGGAGTGGGGGGTAGATGCTTCTTAGGGATGGGCGAACGCGGTTCGGTATTCGGCCCGAACTCGGCCTGTTCGGACAACCGAACACGAACACCGAACACCAAAATGGCGAACACACCAAACGGAACCGAACACCGAACGACGAAAATGGCGAACACACCGAACGGAACCGAACACCGAACGACGAAATGGCCGAACAGTTCGTTCAATTCGAATCGCGTTCGG
>QEPC01004304.1:589876-644972 GCA_003113815.1 Sphenodon punctatus | reverse complement strand
CCAAAACACACTACACAAGCAGCCACCGAAACAAACACACACCCTCTCGCCTCACTCACGCACACGCACACGAATTTCCGGCGCGACGCCGATTTTACGGCTTCCCGCGATATTTCCGGCCGAACGCGAACCACCCGAACACCGAACGACCGAACACGAACCCACAACCCGATGGCGAACGAACCGAACGGCTGAACACGAACGTACGACCTGCCCGAACAACCGAACACGAACGGCCGAACACGAACGGCCGAACCGAACGGGCGAACGCGAACGCGAGGTACGACCAAACGACCGAACACGAACACATGAACCGAACGCGGCCGAACCGAACGGCCGAACACGAACACACGAACCGATCGCGGCCGAACCGAACGGCCAAACACGAACACACGAACCGATCGCGGCCGAACCGAACGGCCGAACACGAACCGTGATCTGTTCGCCCATGCCTAATGCTTCTGTGGGCCCAGAATCTACGTGTACAGAGAGGTTTGTAGAGAGCAAGGGGCGTGCATCTTTCCCCCTCCATTCACCTCCACAGCACAGAAAAGCCAATTCAGGGAGATATTAATCTTTTTCAGAATGCCCCTCTGCACTGGGAGAGCCCCAAGAGCAGAGATAAATTGCTCTGTCTGACGACCCCCAGGACAGACTTGGTCTCTGTTTGCTAGGGCTTCTTCCAAAGCACCTTACAATCTGGGCTTCCTAGTCCATGGCCTTCTGGCTGGCCAGGACAAATCACAGTGGGTATCTCTCCACATCATGGAGTACACATTTGCCTTATGGGCACCATGGTAGTACCTGTGAGAGATCCTGAGGCAGAGCAGATTGAAAGAATCAAGCTGCTCTGTGTTTTTGCTTTCATCCTTTGTGTATGCTTCCACCTATGGTCTCAGATGAGGTTATTGGGTGGCAGTATGAAACAAATAGACCACAAGCCTCACTAGTGAAATTGACAAAGTGAACCTAGGCATAGGTGGAAAACAGGAACTAGAGTGACATTTCAGAGTTCCTGTATCTTTGTGACAGCCTGGCTCACCAATGCCCAGTGGCAGGGTGCTGTTGGTAGGGCCGATCCCACGCTCCATGGATCTCCCCTATGTGCCAGCAATGGTAGTGCACATGGTTTCCACATGTGTATGCACGCAGCTGCGCACAGGATCCGTGGGGCCTGGGATCAGCCCCATTGACCAGACGTTTATATTCTGTGGTTTTGGCTGCTCTGAAGGCCTGCTGAAGAGTGACTCCATTCGATATGTTCCAGGCAGCAATCTTCTGCAACCCTGTTTTTTGCTCCATGGCTTGCTCCTGGGTTTGAGTGAACAAGCATAGCACTTGCCCCTGTGTTAGGTGGTTGGAATGGTGGCAAGCACTGCATGTAGAGAAGCCCGGTGCTGATGAATCTTCCTCTCTATCAGCCAGCTTCTGAAATATTAGCTCATACTTCTCTGGCTGCCCTCTCAGCTACCCAGCAATGCCTTACTTAGTGGTTTCCAAATTTTTCACCTATGTGAACCTGTTTTGATTCTTAAATATAATTCTGTGACTCCAGAGAGTAACAAAGCAATGCAAAGTATAACAAATATCAGGATTGTGACCCCATCTTCAGTATTCTGCAGCTTGTGGTTTGCAAGGAACATTTTGTTTGGAATGCCTTTTCATGTTGTCCATGACAGTTCAATAAACAAATGCATAATATCGAGAGAGAGGAGAAGAGTATGCGTGAAACACAGACAGACAGACCGCACATACATGTGCCTTGGAATTCATCTGGAGTTCCCATGGCTCCTGGCTAGCTGAGGGGTGTGGAGCTAGTTGAAGCCCTGAGCTACTGCTGCAGCAGAGGATTAACTTTCAAAATAAAGTTGTGCCTTACCATAAATCCTGAATTTTGAAAGCAGCCCATGACCACAAAAAGATTGGGGACCACTGTGCTAGAGGATGTCCCAGAAACAAACTTCTTAGCCAGAAGTTGCATCGCAAGACTTGAACAGAAGGAGGAAACCTCTCTAAATGAGTAGCTTGTCTTAAAAAAACAACAACCCACCATTGCTTTATAGCTTCATGCACCTCAGCTTGAATGTACAGTGAAACACCTGGCTATATGCAGGGCCCTGTAGATTCTGCATTTCTACCATTACTGCTAATGGGGAAAACGCAGAATCCATGGAGCCCTGGCCCTATATGGTAACATATAACCAGGTACGTAGGCCCTTTTTACACAAGACGGGCCCACTCGTGTCCATGCAGATCCACTGTTTGTTAAGTGTCATAAGTTTTCAGACGCATGCACGTGCCACAGAGACTTTCCCATGAATGTAAGTGCATGCATGAACACACACACTCCTCTGGCAGGAGGATTCAGAGATTGGTGATTTACAAAATTGAGGAGAGGGCAGGCCTCCACAAGAAGCAGCCACCCTGGGAGTTGAGAGTCGCAGGCAGGGAGATGGCCCCACAGAAAGAGTCTCTCTGAGGCCTCAGGAGCACTGGACCCAAGGCTACCAAGACTGCCACTAGCCTTCCTGCAGAAGCCCCCTCTGACCCAGGGCCCAAGCCATTGGCCTTACTCGCCCTGCTTAAGGTCAGCCCTGCAACTAGACCTTGGCTGTTGGATGCTTAAAAGTTGAGATAGGTATAGGAAGCATAGTTATTGGAGTGAGATTAAAACTCATGACCTCCTGTGCCCCATTCATGGACCATTCCCCAAAGCCAGGAAAATCTGTCTTCCTCCCCCCCCCTAGAACTACATGTGCTGGAGTCCAGTGCTGTTGTGCATTGCAGGGGCTGGAGCTTTGGCACCACTCAACACCTGTTGGTTCTTGGCAGACAGGGTGAATGGGAGGACGGAGACCAAACCACCCCGCCAAAGTCTGGTGAAAACTGCCAATGACCTCAGAACACCTAAAATTGAATTTAAAATTAACAAGTGAGAGCTATCTCACAGTGATGTATTCCTCATGCTTTGCTGTGATGGAAAGACCATAGAAGAACATGAATAAACATAGAACATGGTAATCTGGAAATTTACCGGAATTGACACACTGCCACTGAGCTGGGATGATTCCTTTCTAGGAACCAGCCAGCAGGAACGATGGGTGATTTCAGACGTTATGTGAACACGGTGAACCACGGTGAATACCCACCTGTGGTCACCGTGTCCCGTACGTCTGTTCGCGGCGCGCCAGATGTTGGCCACGGTCAATCCCCACATGGGGTTCGTTTGAACCACGCTTCCCGGGCTAGCCGGGGGAAGGTCCCGGGAAGCGTGGTCAAACGGACCCCGGGCCGTGGCCAAGGAAAAGTAACGTCTGGCCACGTGCCACGGCCCGGGATCCCCAGCGGGATCCCGGGCCGTGGCACGATCGGCCGGACGCGACGGCCGCATTGGCCCCGCCGCCCGCCCGTCTCCTCGGAGGGCGGGCGGCGGGGTGCGTGGAGGGGGCGGGGACCCGCACGTTGCGCCGCGCCGCCCCGGCCCCTCCCACTTTCCCTGCCGGGATCCCCCCGGCACGTCTGTTGTGCCGTTACGGGGTGACCCCGGCGGGGAACGAAGCCGTTGGTGCCGGTACGGGGCCAACGGCCAGCGTATCATCTGAAAATACCCAATGTCTCAGCATTTCAAACAGTTTGAATGAGATAGACCAATAGAAAGAGGAGCATCCTCACAAAAAATGGTATGCCAGGGCACCTTGGACCCATATACGAGCATAAAGCCAGTGCAGGCCACATATGTTTTATATCTGTTATAGCAAGAGCTCAGAAGGGGGTGGGGGAGGGGAGGGATGGTCTCCCAATCTCTACCATGGTGGTGGTTTTGTATGCCCATAACAGCTACTAGATGTTTTAGGCTTGACTCCTCCTTGACAGGAGAAAATAAAGGTGGTATCTCCCAAATGCCACCTCCTTGTAGCAGCTGTGACTTGCCTCACAGAGTGCTTTCAAATGAGCAAGCTGATGGGTTGGGGTCTGTGGCCATCGCGTGGCTCTGCCAAGGAGCACCCATGTAGGTGGAGCACGTGGAAAACGATTCAAATGGGCAACTCCCAGTGTGACTACCGCAGCCACAGGTGCTTCTGCCATGCACTCCCCCTATCACAGACCGTGGAGGAGGGGGAAGCGTGCTAGGCTGGCCTTTTTATTTAATTTTATTTTTATTTCAATTTCTTGGCTGCCCCCTCCTGCTATAGCAGCTCAGGGGAGCTCACAGCATATTAAAATTATATTAAAATATAATATAAACATCAACAACACATCAATAACTAAAGTACAAATAACTATATAAAATCATTAATAAAATATACCACAAGGTGGATCTAAAAACCCTCTCTCCCAACCCCCTGCCCATCACCCGTCTCCCTCTCCCTCTCCAAAAGCCTGGCGGAACAGCTAGGTCTTACACTATCTTTAGAAAGAGGGAAGGTCTGGGGCCAGGTGGACCTCCATCGGGAGAGAGTTCCACAGCCTTGGTGTGGCCACCAAGAATGCCCTCCCCATCATCACCACCCAGGATACTCGTGGGACTCCAAGGAGAGCATCCCCAGCCGACTTCAGGGTCTGATCCAGGACTGGGGGGTGGGTTTGAGGCGATCATGCAAATAGGCAGGGCACAGGATGATTAGGGCTTTATAGGTCAAAACCAACACCTTGATTCGGGCCTGGAAGACAGCCAGTGCAAAGAACGGCATACTGGTGTAATGTGTTTGTGGTAAAGAGGCGGTCCTCCACTTTCTGCACTGGCTGCAGTCTCTGGCCCATCACCAAGGGTAACCCCATGTAGAGCATGTTTCATTAGTCCAGTCTTGAGATGATGAAAGTATAGATGATGGTGGCTAGATCTGAGTCGGAGACATATGGCCAAAGCTGTCACATCAGATGTAATTGGCGAAATGCACCCTTCCCCACAGCTGCCACCTGGACATCCAGGTGGATCTGCAAGTCAAGGAGCACCCCCAGACTATGAACCTGAGGGACCAACAGAGGGCGGACCCTATCAATAGAGTGCCACCACTCCCTCAGCCCCTCCCATCAACATCACCTCCGTCTTCTCGGGATTCAACTTTGCAAGTGACTTGTCCTGGGTGTGAGTGCTGGGGAACCCAGACTCCCCAGCACTTCAGGTCAGGGCTTGTGACGTGCCAAGACTGCTTCTCCCACCCACAGCACCTATGAGTGGTGGACCTGTCTGCTGGTGTGGTTGGCTGTTGCTGTTCATATGGGTGTGGCTACCCATTGTCATGCATCCATCCAATTGGCTTGCCTCACATGGAGCACCCTGGATTTCCCAGCAGCACTCCACAAGTGGGTGCTCTGGGGCTCATGGGAGTGCACATCCAGCATCTTCACCTTCAGATGGGCAGTCAAATCCGTGGCTCGTGGGTGGCCATGCGGGGTAGCATCTCATCTGAAAACACCCACAGTAAGAGTGCAGTCCTGCATCCATTGACGTCAATGGCTCAGCTCCCATTGACTTTAAAAGGTGGAAGATTGTGCCCTAAGTAAGTGCAGATCAGTGGCTCTCCTTTTTCACATGATAATGAAATTGTTAACTTTGATACCTGAATTATCATCACTAAAAGGACAATCCTCCACCATTTAAGTCAATGAGATTTTTTCTTTCTACTTCAATAGTTGGAGAATTGCATTCTGAGCATTTCAATTGTCCTTTCACTGAGATGAAAGGGAGCAGCTCAGACCTTGGGGCTATTGTAGAATATCTGTAGACTCACACAGAAATTATCCCATTGGTCATATCAACAGTTACATTTTTGAGACTCTCCTTAGGGATTTTTACACATTATACTAGGTGTGTGTTTCATGTGGGAAACATGCAGCTAGCATAATGTGTATTTAAAACCCTAAATCAGCAGCTACATGCTGGCTACTCACTCTGCTGCCTCTGCTTCCTAGGACCTGCCGCCAGACTGGTAAGTCCTCTTCCCCTACCCCCAACAGCTTGTGAGTAGCCAGTGAGTGTGCTCACAAGTTATGTGAGCACAATCTGGTACATGCTGAGAATTCCCTGCGTTGGCAATCCTCAACACGTATTTGCTGAAACATGTAAAAATCACCCTTTGTAATCCTAACAGCAAGAGACTTTATTTTTTTTATTATTTTTTTTAAAATTGATGTTCTGGAGAACAAGCACCATGCTTCCTTTTTCTGGATATTTCTGACCAGATGATACAGACCCCAGAGTTCTGAAGGAACTCAAATATGAAATTGCAGATCTACTACTGGTAATTTGTAATCTATCGCTAAAATCTGCCACTATCTGAGGACTGGAGGGTAGCGAATGCAACGCTGATATTTAAAAAGAGTGCTAGAGGCGATCCTGGAAACAACAGATCAGTGAGCCTGACATCTGTGCAGGGCAAAATGGTGGGAGCTATTATTAAAAACAGAATTACGGGGCATATTGATAAACATTGCTTAATGGGAAAGAGTCACCATGGATTTAGGAAAGGAAAGTCATGCCTCACTAACCTATTGGAATTTGAGGGTGTAAATAAGCATTTGGATAGGGATGTCACATACCACGGAGAAGGGAAGGTGGAAGAGCAGTCACAGACGAGGAGGAGAAGTAGAGGCTGACCCGCCAGGTTGCTAAGCAACCAGAAGACCAGGATGGACAATGGGCAGCGGTGCCTCCTGGCACTTCCGGGAGAGCGACCACTGTGTATAACATGCGGGGGTGGAGCTTGAGGGCGGAGGCTCCTGGGAGTGCCGGGAGGATGGCCGCTGCAGGCAATAGGCAGAGGTGGAGCCTGGGCATGGCCATGCCTCCCGGCACCTCTGAGACAACAGCCATTGTGCAGGGGTCGAGCTTGTCCATAAAAGCACCAGGGGCCAGACCAGACACCACTGGTGATCTGGAACTTGGATCGGTCCCAGGTGGAGAGTACAGGACATGAGGAGAACCAGAGAGAGAGAGAGAAAGCAGTTGGAGTTGAGTTGGGATAGAGTAAGTGAACTGTGTGTATGTGTGTGCGCTCCTTTCCCTACCTTATAAGAGAGTATGCACCCATGTTCTTCCCCCCCTTTATCCTTGCGAGAGTGTCTGTGGGTGAGGGAACTAGTGGGAGCATGTGTCTATGTGTGCATCCCCTTCCCTACCCTAGAAGAGAGTTGTACCCGTGTTTCCCCTTCTCCCTAGTCTCGTGAGAGTGGTTGAGGTTGTGAGCGAGGGTCTCCCTGGGCCTCAGTATCTAGGGGGTAGGGTTCTGGGCTTCCAGCTCTCACCACTTGGTCCTTGTGATGACTTAGGTCTCAATGCTCTCGGAGCAAGTGGACTCTAAGATCCTGAAGGACCTTTTAGCCTCTGGGAGAGGGAAAGCCCAGAAGCCCCAAGAGCAGGGGGGTTATTTGAAGGGACCCTCCCCAACCAGGACAAGGGGTGAGCTGGTTGATCGGTGTATCTGGATTTTCAGAAAGCATTTGATAAGGTCCCTCATTAGAGACTTGAGGAAATTAAAAAGTTATGGGAAAGGAGGCAGTGTCCTATGCGGATTGGTAACTGGCTAAAGGATAAGAAACAAAGAGTAGGACTAAATGGTCAGTTTACCTCTCTTCATTGTGAAAACAGTGGAGTGCCTCAGGGATCTTTAATGTTACTGATCTGTAAAGGGGAGTAAAGAATAAGGTGATAAAATTTTCAGATGACACAAAGTTATTTAAGGTAGTTAAAACACAAGCAGACTTGAAGAATTACAGGAGGATCTTGTGAGACCGGGTGATTGGGCATCTAAATGGCAGATGAAATTTAATGTGGACAATTGCAAAGTGATGCGCACGGGAAAATAATCCAAACTATATGTACACAATGCTGGGTTCCAAAATAGGAGTTACTACTCAGGAAAAGGACCTTGGAGTCATTGTGGACAATACATTGAAATCCTCAAAAGCAAGATGTATAGGGCTGCAAACTTCCTACTTGCATTAGAGAAGAGGCGAGCCCGAGCCCAAGAGTGTAGTATTTAATAGAATACAATTATATTGGAATATGGATCCTTGAATTAATTATATTGAAAGCTTGTTTGGCTACGGGGGGCAGGTATACATGGTTATTTTTTTTAGTATGTTTAAATCTTTTATGGAATGACTCGTTTATGGCAGTGAACTATATATATTGTAACAACTTTTGCTGCACCAATAAACAATATTTACTACTATTAAGACTGCCCTGTGGCAGTTTGCTACTGTATATCCTAATTCAAGGGAATGTTTTATGCAGGGGACAAGTGTCGGCAGTGGCACCATAACCCCCGAGAAGGGTAAGCCAAATCTTAAATTTATTGTATATGTATTTTACTTTCAAGCTGGCTATTTGCCTTGGAAAGTTTACAATGTATGTTTTGTATAATTTTTTGATTAATTTTGTTACAGCCAATGGCCAAACAATAAAAGTTTATATATATATATACATTGAAATCCATAGCTCAGTGAGCAGCAGTGGTCAAAAAAGCAAACAATGTTAGAAATTATTCATAAAGAGATAGCAAATAAAACTGAAAATATCATAATGCCTCTATATAAATCTATGGTGTGACCACACCTTGAGTATTGTGTGCAGTTCTGGTCACCACATCTCAAAAAGATCTAATTGAAATAGACACGGTTCAGAGAAGGGCAACAAAGATGATAAAGGGTATGGAATAGCTCTTCTATGGCTAGATAGATTGGGGCTCTTCAGCTTGAAGAGGAAACGACTGAGTTGGGATATGCTACAAGTTTTATAAAATGAGTGGTGTGAAATGAGTAAACAGGGAACGATTATTTACCTGTCAAAGAAAAGGTAGAAAGGCAAAGCTCCCACCCCAAAGGGCAACCCGTAATGACCACACAGGGAAACAGGGGCAAAAGCTGCGAATGATGGAGCAACCACCACAATTAATTCAAAAGAAAAGTCTTTATGTATAAAAACATATGTGTAAATCCAGTTTGGGACAACCCCAAATATAAGCATATACAGCTGCCCACCTGGGCAGTACAATAAAATGAATACAAATATCTCAACTGTGTTCACAATGATAAATAAAATGCAATATGGCTGACCCAGAAAGGTCAATGTGATGCAAAATGTTCTTTCAATTATCCTGCTTTCTCAAAGCATCCAAACTCCGGCAGACTCATTTTGGGGGGGGGAGCAGCTCCCCTTCTTCAGTGGCTTGTACTGTTGCTATTGAATGCTCCTTAAATATTTGGTAGAACCATACTGGTGGATCAATGCTGTATAGATATCACAATTTTCTCATGGGTTACAAATCCCTGTGCTGACATTCACTAGGCACATGGACTTTACTCATCATCCTGCTGCATTCTAGGCATAACCGTGTATCTTACTTCAGAAGATCACATTCCTTCTGGTTCTAAACTTTGCTACTGCCAGAGCTGATGGATCAATACTATCTGTAGATCAATGCTATCTATACAGCATTGATCCACCAGTATGGTTTCTACCAAATATTTAAGGAGCATTCAATAGCAACAGTACAAGCCACTGAAGAAGGGGGGCTGCTCCCCCCGAAAAGTGTTTGGCGGAGTTTGGATGCTTCGAGAAAGCAGGACAATTGAAAGAACATTTTGCATCATATTGACCTTTCTGGGTCAGCCATATCGTATTTTATTTATCATTGTGAACACAGTTCAGATATTTGTACTCATTTTATTGTACTGTCCAGGTGGGCAGCTGTATATACTTATATTTGGGGTTGTCCCAAACTGGATTTATACATATATATGTTTTTATACATAAAGACTTTTCTTTTGAATTAATTGTGGTGGTTGCTCCATCATTCGCAGCTTTTGCCCCTTTTCCCCAGTTTGTTTTAACCATTATTTACACTCTCAAATAGTACTAGAAGTAGGGGACACCCCATGAAACTAATAAGTAGCAGATTTAAAATAAAATAAAGTTTTTTTCATTCAACACACAATTAATTTGTGGAATTTGTTGCCAGAAGATGTGGTCAAGGCCAGTAGTATAGCTGGGTTTAAGAAAGGGTTGGACAAGTTTCTGGAGGATAGGTCCATTAGCAGCTATTAGCCAGGTAGGTTTGGGGGAGTGTAATCTTTTACCTACAGGAGCTGGGAGTAAACAACAGGGAATGAATTGAGCCATTGTGACCTGTTGGGTACTTCTTCCACGTGACCAAGATTGGCTACTGTCAGAGATGGGTGCTGGGCTTGATAGACCATTGGTCTGACCAAGGATGGTACTGCTTATGTTCTTATGTTCATGCCACCCATCAAGTCTCCACAAGTACAGTTTTTCTCTCCATGTTGGCAATAAGCACCATGGACCTATTGGAAGAAGAGAAATTATGGGGCTCCTCAGATGAATACGGAGGTCATTATGAACTGTTTACAAAGTATTTTAGATGGCTTGCATCAAGCCAATAAACATCTTTCTGCTACAGCGTGTGTAACAGAGACTGATTGGAGAAAGTCTCTTCTTTCCACATCAGTGGCAGCCATCGCAGTAGCTGACTCATCGGCATCAACATAGCTGCTGCTGCTGCCTACAGATCTTCCGCATCCAGGGGAGTAGCACCATCATCATTTAAGGAATCCTTCCCCACACAGCGTGATTTAGGACAGGGTAAGGACTCCCACAAATTACCTAGTGAGGGTTAGGGGGAGCCTCGGCCTGTACAGAAAGTAGAGATGGTCATAAAGAAAGCTAAAAAGAAGACAAATAAGAAAAAGAGCAGCTTTCATGAACCTGAAGAGGTTATTAAAGAACAACATCCTACCATGCCTGCCGCTTCAGATCCCAGAGAGAAAGATAACGAAGTCCAAACCAACTATATCTTCTATGCCTGTATTGCAAAGGACACTGGAATGACAGTGTGACCTCCAGTTACACCTGCCATGGACATAGATCCATCAGATGCTTCTGAATCAATCACACCACCATTGGATGAGATTGTAGACACAGCTGTGGTGCCCTTAGGAGGATCACTGCCAATTCCAGTTGTTCGTCCAAAAATTTACCAAGACATTATTGCTTCAGTTGGTGGTCATACAAGAGGTGGAGGTTGACTCTGTCTTTAAGATACTGGATCATCCAGATGCAATCAAACGAACCCTCCCTCTTCTCCCTAGGTCAGCGAGAGAAGCGAAAAAGCGATGGTTAGTGCCAGCGGCAGTGGCACCAGTGTACACCTGCTAGTTCTTTTTATAGTTTCCCTCCATCCATGGCTCAGATATACATAAAGCACCCACAGCCTAACTCCCTTATGGTGTCTGCTTCCCCAAGCCAAGGGAGAAGAGATGCACATGAGACTTTACCGGCTGACAAAGATGGCAGAAAAAAATTATATTTTTGGCCACATGGCATTTGCTTCAAGGACAATAATAATTCATTCATCCAACTATGCCAGTGGTATGGCATCATACCAAAATTATCTTTGGGAGGCAATAAATTTGCTTCTACAGTTAATACTGATGGAGCAGAGGAAAGAGGCATTTAAGGTAGAAATAGAGGGTATTATCATATCACGTTTTCAATTACAGAACTTGCAACATGTTTGCAATTCAGTGTCCCGGGCAGTGGCCAATATAGTTACATGCTGCTAGCATGGCTCCATTCAGCTAATATGGAACATCAACATACGTGCTGCATAGAGAACCTCCCTTTCGATGGTGAGGGCTTGTTCACAGCAAATATGGACAAGGTTCTAGAAACAATGCAAAAGTCCCCTTCAACAGCATATAACATGGCTCAGAGGAGTCACCAACTCTACACCCAATAGGTATAACAAGCCTTACAGTTTATCATCTTCCTCTTACCACCACTACAGCTGCAGGTTTAATCCTGCTATGTACCCTTATGCCTCAGGAAGGAGTAGATCACCATACGAGCAGCAGTTCTCGAATAAGTCACATGATCCTGATCAATGCAAACAAAGGCAATGACAGGAAGAAGACAGCAGTCTGCAATCACCTCATCATACTTTATTGGCTCGGGCTTTCGCCATGACCTTTTAAAAACAAAACAAGAATATAGTTGTTCAACAACTCGCAGCAGTAAATCAAAATACCATACAAAAAATCTGACAATTAATATAATATAATATATTAATATAATATTTACATAATTGTATAGGTTAACATATGAAATCACTTTATTGCTCACTTTTGGGGGGTATGTTTGTTTAATTAAAGTGGCTGCCAAATAGCCCATCACTGGGCTAATTTTAGCCCCAACTCACTGCTCTATACTAGCTGCCTTTCTTGTAACTGAGATCTAATCCTCTCTCTTTTTAGCTATTAGTATGAAGAGTGTTGCCAAGGATGTAATATCACTAGGATTTGACAAGCTGGCTAGATACGTTAGATTGCGACCGGGTAAATTTACTATAGAAGGTGTACCTGCTGTTTCATTTAAGGATAGGTTATGTTTTTTCCATGTTTGGGAGTCAATTACAAAGATTTGTGGGTTCTTGAGGTGGCTAAATGTGGTTACTCTGTTCATCAATATATATGGTTGTCTGGAGATAATGCTCCATCAACGCCAAAAAAATGATCTACAGATTAAAAGTTACTTTTGGATAAAGAGATTTTGTTGCTTTTGCAAAAGAAAGTTATTGAGTTTGTGCCTATGGAACAAATAAATAAAGGATTTTATTATCCCTATTTTGTTATCCCTAAAAAGACTGGGGGTTACCATCCCATTTTAGATGTGCTTTTGCTAAATAGGTGTGAGAAATACTTTAAATTTCTCATGGTAATGCTGCAGATGTTACTAACATATGTGAAACCAGGTCAGTGGTACACATCCCTTGACCTTAAGGATGTGTATTTTCATGTTAGGCTAAGAGATAAATATAGGAGGTTTTTCAGATTTGTGCATGATGGGAAGCATTCTCAATGTGCTTCCTTCCGTTCAGGTTTTCATCTGCTCAGAGAGTTTTTACTAAAACCATAGCACCAGTTATTGCATATTATGAGACATAAGGAAGTTAAGATCTTTCCGTTTGTTGATGATTGGCTACTAGTTGCTAACTCACCAGCTCAAACTAAATGTAATGTGGAGTTGACATTAGAACTTTGAAACAATCTGGGCTTGTTACTAAACTCTGAAAAATCCATACTGGAATGAACACAGAAAATAATGTTTCTAGGAGCAGGTTTAGATTCCACAAGATCTTTGATACCACCAGAGGAGAGGTACATTAACATTATTAAAGCAATAAATGCACTCCTCTCAAAAATGCAGAATCAGATGGTAAAATAGTACATGAGCATATTAGGAATAATGGCGTCTGGTCAACAACAAATGTAGCACCTTATGCTAGGCTTCTCATGAGAGTTACAACGTTGGTTATTGAGAAATTATAATCTACAGAGACATAGGATAATGATGAAAGTAAAATTGCCTGCTAATGTATTTAAAACACTACTTATATGGAAGTATAAACCTATTTTATGAAAGGCATTTCTTATATGCCATTACCTGGTGGAGCAGCTAACCAGGGCCCTAATGTTGGGGGAAGCTGGGGTGTAGGCAGCTAGTGGCTCATAAGACGAGTCCCTGCAGGAGTATGGCACACTGGGGTAAGTCCTTGAAGGATCAGGGCCGACAAGGGTGAGTTAATACCTGGGACTATGTGGAGTCAGTCCGGGAAGCCAGTTTAGAGGGGAGGTGTTCAAGGGATTAAGCCAGTCATAATCTTGAGGCACTGCAGGGGTCAAGTCTGGTAGGTTAATTCGAGGGCAGAAGGGAGCAAGGGGGGAAGCAGATAAGGCAGAACTAAGGAAATGCAAGATGGCTAAGTGAGGGCAGAGCAAACAGGTGTAGCCACTAAGCTGCTCTGAGGAGCCCTAGGCTCTGCCTGGGTCTTATAGCCAGCAGAGAGCTGTCATGGCCAGTGGGAGAGCAGCTATCCCCAGTGAGCCACATCCGGTCCAGCTGGGTCTGCTCATTACTGGTAGCAAGACTCAGCTAGTACGAGGTGAAAGTGAGCTGCAGTGTTAGAAGGAGGGGAACCTTGACAGCAAGGTCCAGCTGGTGTGAGATGAGTCTAAACTGCAATGTTAGAAGGAAGGGGATCCTGATACCTAGTGAGAGAGGGCCAGGAACAAGCCCAGACCACCACTTCAAGTGTTATCATTCTGATGGAATTTGATCATCAGAGGGTGCTATAGGGAGGAAGGACCACAAGGTGGGAGTTAACCAGAGTCCTCAGAGAGAGAGAGAAGACCACAGGTGAGGAACCCCAGAGCACAGTGCAGAAGATCCAGGCTAGGGATCCTATTGAGGGTCAGAAGATGTCTGCAGGAGAAAGGGAGTCTTGGGCTCTGTGCAATGACGACCATAAGACCATCCCTCCAGGATTTGGACCTCGGATAGACACACGTGGGGGCAAAAGAAGGATGAGCATTGTAAGCAAGTCTCCAGTGCAGAAAGAAAGAGAATATTGGTAGAGAGAAGGTGTTTTAAACGAGATGCTACCACGCATGTGTTGGAAATGCAAGGACTTTGAGATCATTGCATCCATTTGCCCAATGCAGAGTTTACAGAGGAGTGTGAGTAGCTAATCATCAATAAGCAGGCAGGAAGAATACTTAAGCTTAAGTTTATTAGGAAATACATGTAGGATAGGAAATGCCTACATCTATGCTAAGTCCTAAGACTAGGTGTGTTCAAGAGGGAGGAAGGAAGCTCTCTGAGACACAAAGAGATGAGAAATCTCCTGGGGGAGGAGGACCAATCAGGTCCTGACAGGAGTAGGACAGATAGGATGGGGGAAGGGTTCCCTGATCTGTCTGTCTACTCCTGGTGTTTCTAGCAAACAAACAGGATGAGGTGCTTAGGGGGGATGCAACCAAAGGAATGTATTTCCAACAGCATGGCCACTCATCAACCACTCATCCAAACACCCGTCGTGGGGGATGCACGCTCCCGACCCACACAGCACTCACTCATGGCCATGCAAATCTGGAGTGCCCCAGGGCTGGTCTGTGGTGGCAGGAGTGTATAGAGGCTGCCTGCGTAGCTGCAGTGGTCAGCCTGGGAGCTGCCTGTTAGAATCCCTCCCCACTCCCTCCACATGTGTGGGTGCTTCACAGCTGTACCACTCAGCAGCCACAAACACCCCCCTCCTTCAAACCTTGCTCATTTTAAAACACCCAGAGTCATCAGCCCCCAAGATACAGAAGGGCAAGTTAACAGCCAAGAAACAGCTGTAGCAGATTGGAGGTGGCAGAACTGTGAGTCCAGGGTCCTGGACCTGTAAGTACTTAAGCTGGGTTGCCTCTGTTACACTATACAACTAACATGGCTAATAAAATTAATTAATATTAACTTGAACTGCTCAGGAGAATGATCGGGGTAGCACTGTGGATGGCTTAATAGGAACATTGTAATGCTCAGCAGTAGGCTTTTTGTTTGTTTTTGAAAGCAAACAAAATCTGAGGGCCACAGAAAATGCTGTAGAAAAAAATTACTAAAGAGATTATAATGCCATTTTGTCACTCTATAGGGAAGGGACCTGTTAGACTCAGATGTGATACTGGAACGTAGATTAGGCTGTCCTAGTTATTATCTCTCATAATACAAGTTAAAAACAATATATCTAAAATTGATTAAAAGGGCTGTAAAACCTATTCCTTCAACATACGATTGAGTCCAGGAGTTTAGCAGATGTAGAAAAAGGATTAGACATTTCTGTAAGGAGAACAAGAGCATGTGTGGGTTAGAAAACATTTTTATTTTATTTATTTTATTTAAAAATGTAATATCCCGCCCCTCTTGCCACAGGCAGCTTGGGGTGGCTCCCAACACAATTCAACACTATAAAGCCATAAAATTGTAAAAACATATCATCCCCCCTTCATGTGACAGATACCATGCCAAACACAAACTGTAGGGTCTGGAGGAAGCTTTCTTTAAGGGCATCTTATCCCGGTGGTTTTCTGGGCCCAATTCAAGGTGTTGGTTTTGGCCTATAAAGCCCTAAACGGCCTAGGCCCTGCCTATCTGCAGAACTGCTTCACTCCCCAGGTGCTGTACTGACCCCTGCAATCATTGGGGGGTGCCCTGCTTGAGGTCCCTCAAGTCTTCGGGCAGGCCACGCAGGGGAGGGTGTTCTCGGTGGCCACACCACGGCTGTGGAACTCCCTTCCGGTGGCGACCCATTTGGCACTAGATCTTCCCTCTTTTCGGAGAAGTTGTAAGACCTGGCTGTTCTGCCAGGCGTTTGGCAGGGAGATGGATGAGGGGATGGCTGTTGGGTAGGGGTTATTTTTATTTTTGTCCTCCTTTTAGTTGTATTTAAATTGTTTTAATGTTTGTTTGCAAATTGTAATCTGCCCTGAGCTGCTTGTGGCAGGAGGGACGGGGTAGCAAAACTCTAAAAATAAATAAATAATAAAATAAATAATCATCCTCTGCTACAGGGACTCTTGTGCTTTCCTTTGAAGCAGTTGATACAGGCCACTGCTGAGAAGACTGAAGTAAGTAGACCCCTGGTCTGGTGTGGCAATTTTATAAAGCTTTCTGATGCTCTTCAAGTCTCCTTAACTAGCTACCCTCAAATGACAAAGATTTGAGTCCCTGTATTGAAACTTGCAGCTGAGCTGAAAGGTCCCTGTAATAGGGTGACTCCTCTGAGTCGGTATGAGCCCTATTACTGGGCTGCCTAGCGGCTATATAACCAGGCATCAAACCTGGAGCATGCCCAGTTGAAACTCAGGAGCCCTCGAGAGTCTAAGTCCTGGGGCATGCTCAGTAGAGCCCCAGAAAGTCTTCTGAGCTCTAAGTTGGCCTTTCGACACATCTGTAAGACTTGGCTGTTTGCCCAGGCCTTCGGAGGGGAGGGTGGGGTTAATTTTTGAGGGGAGTGTTTTAAATTTGTTTTAATTATTATATTGTAGATTTTTTGTTTTTGTTTAAAAATTGTTTTTATATTATGTTGGAAGCCGCCCCGAGATGCCGTAGGCATGGGGGGCAGCATATAAATATAAATAAATAAATAAATAAATATGTCCCTGGACATGCTCAGTAAAGACCAGTTGGAGCTGAGCATGCTCAAGGCCTATAAAGGGCCTGAGCACAGTCTGCTAGGGGTGGCCATAGGAGAAGGAGCTACCTGCTTTAGCAGCCTCATCATCATCACTGGAGTTCCTCCAGTGAGACCCCCTGGTCCCTCGTCTGCAGAACTTGTTTGGCAGAACAGGAGATGGAACAGCTCAAGTGGCATCATCTGCCTATTTTAGGCCACCAGGACTATCAAAGAACTCTGAAGGTCTCAGACCTTGAGAGGCTGAACCCCACAATTAAGGGACTAGTCTGAGGACCCTAAAGGGTATAAAACCCATATGATGGTACACTATTGGAGGCGTAGGCCTTGGCTATAAGGGGAGGCTGGAGGGCAAGGGTGGGACACCTACATGGGTACCCCACATAGTGTAACCCCCTTAGGGGGAATACAGCCCAGCTGATGGCTGACTAGGCGTGGCAGCGGGGTTTTGCTAATTCCCCCAAAGATACCCCAACACCCTGGAAAACCCCCTGCTACAGCACATGGTGGAGAATGCAGGCATAGTGCCACCCGCTGGTGTCTGCTAGAACTACACCCCACTTCAACAGCCATTTTGTGACAAGATGCCATTTTGTTTTGCTTCTGGATTTTGCCTATTGGAGCTGCGATTGTGTGCTAGGAAGCCCCTCAGAGTGGTTAGCAGCATGGAAAGAGGCCCTCAGGGTAGCTGAGGCAGAGCTGGCCCTGTCTGTACAGAGTCTGCTGGAATTAGCTGTGAAACAACACAACTCTAGGTTAACTTATATTCAACAGCAACAGCAGATTCAAGCCCAGATAGTGGTCCATCAGCAGCAAACTCAAGCGTACCGAGACCAATTGCTGCATACGCTCTACTCTAACTTGAAAGCAGGCCATAGTAAGCCAGAGGAGGCGCTACATGGGCTGCCATTAACTAAGATGACTGCCGCAGATGACCCTGATGCATATTTAGTGACTTTTGAAAGGGTAGCTAGCTACCACAGCTAGGTGGCCCAAAGCTACATGGACAGTGAGACTGGCCCCATACTTAAGTGGAGAGGCACAAGCAACCTACCAGTCCCTTGACGAACAAGCAGCCTCTAACTATAACAGGGACTTGTCCCAGGCCCGCTGTGAGGAGTTTGTCACCTACTTCACAGACAAGATTGCTCGGATTCAGACCGACTTTGACGCTGGGTTGATGGCAGTAGGGGAGGAGCGCGGGGGGGCGGAGGGCCCGTCTGGTCCATCTTTGTGGGGAGAGTTTCGGGAAGTGACGCCGGCCGATGCGGTGGATGTCCTGGGGTCTGTGAGGGCCACGTGTTGTGAACTGGATCCGTGCCCGTCCTGGTTAATAAAAGCTTCCAGGGAGACGTTGGGGACGGTGCTGGCGAGGGTAGTGAATGCGTCCTTTCGGCAGGGGAGGTTGCCGCCCTGCTTTAAAGAGGCTGTGGTGCGCCCCCTGCTGAAGAAACCATCATTGGACGTAGATGCGCTCGCCAGTTACCAACCTGTCTCTAACCTTCCCTTTTTAGGGAAGGTTATTGAGCGGGCAGTGGCGCTCCAGCTCCAGGTTCATCTGGATAACATCGGGCTCCTTGACCCTTTTCAATCTGGGTTCCGCCCCGGCTATGGCACCGAGACGGCGTTGGTGGCCTTGGTAGACGACCTCCGCCGGGAGATGGATGCAGGATGTTCGACATTTCTCATCCTGCTAGATCTCTCGGCCGCTTTTGACACCGTGGACCATGGGCTGCTGCTGAGACGGCTGCGTGACCTGGGGGGTCTGGGCGGGACCGTTCTTGAATGGTTCCGCTCATTCCTCTCGGGGAGGAGCCAACGGGTGGTGCTGGGGGAGGAAACATCGTGCCCCCGCGCTTTACCGTGTGGCGTTCCGCAGGGATCGATCTTGTCTCCGCTGTTGTTTAATATCTATATGCAGCCCTTGGGGGAGGTCGTGAGAGGGTTCGGGGTGCGTTGTCACCAGTATGCTGATGATACTCAGCTGTACCTCTCCTTTTCTACTGACCCAGACCCTGCTATCTCGTTGCTATCCCAATGTTTGGAGGCCGTGGCGGATTGGATGCGGCTGAGCAGACTGAAGCTCAACCCAGATAAGACGGAGGTGATGGTGGTGGGGAGGGCGAAGGGGGTGGTGGCCCCCCTAGTTGGGGGGGGTTGCCCTCCTGTAGCTCAGCAGGTTCGGAGTCTGGGGGTAGTATTGGACGCAGACCTGCGTCTGGAGCGGCAGGTGGAGGCAGTCGCTAAGGCTGCCTTCCGCCAGCTTTATCTTGTGCGTAGGCTGCGTCCGTATGTCTCTGGCCCGGACCTGGCCTCCCTCATCCATGCCTTTGTCACCTCGAGGCTCGACTACTGCAACGCGCTCTACGTGGGGCTTCCCTTGTTCTTGGCTCGGAGGCTGCAGCTGGTGCAGAATGCGGCGGCTCGTCTTCTTACGGGGACGGGTCGCCGGGAGCACATTACACCGGTGCTCCGAGCTCTGCACTGGCTGCCGATAGTGTGCCGGGCCAAGTTCAAGGTCCTAGTGATGATCTATAAAGCCCTACACGGTCTCGGCCCCTCATACCTTAGGGACCGCCTCGCCCTTCGCGCCCCAGAGCGGCTCCTGCGGTCTGCCGGGGGTGCCCTCCTGGAGGTCCCCCGTGTTAAACGGGGGGCCACGATGGAGAGGGCATTCTCGGTGGTGGGACCGCGGCTGTGGAACTCCCTTCCGGAGGAAGCTCGCCTGGCCCCAAGCCTTTTAACATTTCGGCGGAACTGTAAGACCTGGCTGTTTGCCCAGGCCTTTGGGAGGGAGGGTGGGGAGGGGGGTGTTTAGTCCCCTACCCATTTGTGTTTGGTTTTTGGTCTAGCCCTGTTAAGTTATATTTATATTTAATATTTAAGGTTTTAAGCATTTTGTGATTGTTTTTGTACTAATTTTATTGTATTTTATGGTTTTAATGTTGGAAGCCGCCCCGAGCTGCGTTGCAGGAGGGGCGGGGTAGAAATTTACAAAATAAATAAATAAATAAAAATAATAAAAGCAGCTATCCTGGATAGATATGATATCTCAGAGGAGACCTGGCAGTATACATTTACTAGGGAGCAGCGTTCAAATGTTATGGCAGCTAAATTGAAAGACTTGGCCAGGAAATGGCTTAAACCTGAGCGGAGAAGTTCTGGGCAGATAATGGAGTAAGTGGTCTTGGACCAATATCTGAGTACTCTGCCTTCAGAGTTACAGGTGTGGGTACATGGGCAACAGCTGGACAACATAGACAAAGCTGTTGAAGCTACAGAGACTTTTCTGCTGACAGAAAAACTTAGCTCCTCCACAAACCCTCCAAAGGGAAAAAGGTGGAGGGCAGGACAAACCTTCCCGGTACCCACAAAAAGGAGGGTAGACAGAAGGGTTGTCCCTGGAAGGGTCCCCAAAAAAACCTGCAACAAGAGAGTGGGAACAATCAGGCCTCTGGATCTGGGCCTGAGATAGAGGTTCCTGAGAATTCTGACAGAAACCGGTGAGATGTTAATAAAATTATGACTAGGTTTAGATGTTTCAGGTGTGGTGAGCTTGGTCACATCCAAAGGGAGTGTCCTCTTATGGAAATTGACCTCATTTGGGGTCTGTATGTGTTGACAGCTCAAAGAGCTGACCCAAGGATGAACCAGACAGGTATGCTAGATGGATTACTATAGGGAACCATTTGGTGAGAGCTCTCCTTGATTCTGGGTCTAATCAAACCCTAGTCAGAGCAGATTTAATACAACCTCACTGGATAAACCCCTCAGATAGTTTAAAGTTACAATGTGTCCATGGAGATAGGAAAGAATACCCTGTAGCCTGGATCCCAGTAAAATTAAAGGGGACTGCATACGACCTAAAAGTGGGAGTTATACCCAATTTACCCTGGCCAGCTATTCTAGGGAGACACTGGCCAACATTTCAACAGGAATGGGTTGGGAACCCCAGAAAGTCTAATAGCACAAATGGGGGTACTAGCAGAGGGCAACAGGGGTTTAAACCTGTAAATATTGCTGCCTCTCCTAGACAGCAAAACCCCAATACGTCCCTGGCTCAAGGTTTCCCTGAAAGGAGTAGCATAAGCCCTAAAGTGATCAAACAGCACAAAATTGCTAGGACCCCCTGGCCCCTCATCTGCATAACCTGTTTGGCGGAACAGGAGATGGAACAGCTCAGGTGGGATCTGCCTATTTTAGGCCACCAGGTCTATCAAAGATGAGAGGCTGAACCCCACATCTAAGGGACTGGTCTGAGGACCCTAAAGGTTATAAAACCCATATGATAGTACACTATTGGAGGCGTCGGCCTTGGCTATAAGAGGAGGTTGGAGGCCAACGGTGGGACCCCTACACAGGTACCCCACATAGTATCTTAGGGGGATACAGCCCAGCTGCTGACTGACTAGGTGTGGCAGCAGAGTTTTGCCACCATCTTCCCTGTGGCTTCTGGGGGAGGGGTGGGATCCGTTTCAGTTGGTGGCCCCTGCCGATGCGGAGGATGTTCTTGGGGGCTGTCGGGGCCACCTGTTGTGAATTGGACCCTTGCCCGTCCTGGCTGGTTAAGGCCTGCTGGGAGATAATGGGGTCGTTGCTGGCAGGGGTGGTCAATGCCTCCCTTAGAGAGAGCAGGGTACCAGGCTGCCTTAAAGAGGCAGCGGTGCAACCCCTGCTCAAGAAACCATTGCATGACGTTGACTCCCTTGCCAGTTATCGGCCGGTCTTTAACCTTCCCTTTTTAGGGAAGGTTATTGAGTGGGTGGTGGCCCGGCAGTTGCAGGAGCATCTGGATCATGTCAGTTTTCTTGATTCCCTTGCAGTCGGAGTTTTTCCCGGGATATGGCACCGAGACTGTGCTTGTGGCATTGGCTGACAATCTTCGCCAAGAATTAGACCAGGGCCATTTGGCCCTGTTGATTCTGTTAGATCTGTCAGCAGCGTTTGATACCATTGATCATGAGATGTTGGTGACACGCCTGTGGGACCATGCAGGGGTGGGCAGTATGGTTCTTGACTGGTTCTTCTCCTTCCTAGACAGAAGAACTCTGCGAGTGGTATTCGGTGATTATTTTTCATCACACCGAGACCTCTTGTGTGGAGTCCCACAGGGTTGTGTTTTGTCCCCTCTCCTGTTCAACGTGTATATGCAGCTGCTTGGCAAGGTGGTCAGGAGGTTTGGCGTGTGGTGTCATCAATATGCTGATCAAACTACAGCAGAGGTATACAGGTGTGATATACACTTATATAATACAAAACACAACTAATCACACCTCTGCACTCCGTGTTCTTACTATATTTTATGTAAATGAAGTTACACAAACATACAGAATATCTTTAACAAGAAGTGAGACACAAAACATAGATAGGTCTACATAGACAGTTTAAATAAACCGGCATACTACATTAGACTAAAAGGATCCTTAGGTGGAAAAGATCCCAATATATCAATAAAGGAAAGAAGACAGTCCTGAGCCCATGGATGATTTTCAATGTATAAACCAACATTTCGCTTCTTCAAAAGCTTCTTCAGGGTTCCTTCTCTGTTTTTTCCTTCCGTGAGCTTAGGTTACGTAAACTACGTTTTACTGATGCAGAACTATAAACCACAGTACAAAGGATTCAGTAAAGTACATGGTAGCAACTACAATATAACCATAACGACCAAAATTGTCTTTAGACATACATAAAATAAAATACTTGGCCCCATGCCCCCTTGATGTCAATCTGACTCACCCTGCCCAGGAATCATAAATTTTCAGCATTCATCCAGGCCCAAATATGGCCTGATTCTTCCTGAATGGGAAACAAATATAGATATTATTCTACTCCCCCCGTCTTCATAGGTACCATCCTCTTAACCTCTCTAAAATATTTTTTAAATTCTATAAGATCCAAAGGGATTTCTTCATTCAAATGGGGTTTAAACGATGAAATCTCAAGGGCTGTTAGGTCCTTTGTGGAACCTTTACACAGGTCAAGATGTAATAAAGATTTCCAAATTGAAAGAAGCTGCTCACTTTTGATTCCTTTCACAAAAATATCTCTTTTGCTCCAGGGGGATCTTCCCTTTTGGTTTTGTCTAACGGGGCCTGAATTTAGTTTTATTGGGGAGTTTGAGCTTTGGGACTTAAACACTCTCCCAAAGATCAAGGTCTTCATAGTCAACTCAAATAGCTCCCCTGGGACAAATTAACTTAAAATGCCTAAACCAAAAGGCACCAAAAGTATGTATAAAGAGCATGTTCTCTTTTTTTACCCTTATACAAATAAGTTCTTTGAATTTCTTGGGGGTACCTGCTTCTAAAAAGAGAGAGGGGTACCCATATTTATATACCTTAGCAAACATGCTTTATCTCATTGCTTAATCAATTACTTAAAGGCTATTTCAGCCTTTTATAAAGCCCTTTACAAAAGTCAAATTTAATAAACATTTCCCAAAATAAAAGGAGCTACTCACCCTTAATTCCTTTCTTAAAGATAGCCCCTTGTGGCTCCTACTTCAGTCTTTCCCAGGGGGATCTTCACCCTTTGGTTTGTCTTGCAGGGGTTGCTGCTCGCTCGTTCCTACTTCCGCTGCAAGCACACTTTTAAAAATTCAAGCTCTTTATAGCCAACTCAAACTCCCCTGGAACAGTTTAACTTGATTACCTAAGCAAAAGGCCCCAAAGGATGGTTATAAGGCATGTTCCTTTCTTAATCCCATACGCAAAAAATAAGATTTCTTGAAGGTATCTAATGCTGTACAAAGGATATCCATATTTATATATCCTAACTAAAATAGAATATTAATCAATAAGACTATCTCTGGGGGGAGAGAGCCAAAGTCTTCCTCAAGGGAGCATGGGGCACTGAAAGCTCAATGTATCCAAAATTAACCATACACAAGAAGGTTATAGACCATTCTGAAGAGTTTAAACCACAATAGAAACTCAAGGAGTTTAAAAGATCATATCTAACAAATCATTAAGCCCTAAAGGATAAACTGTGTCCAGTGTAATGATCCAGTAGGACTCTGTAGGCCAAAAATTTAGGATCTACAGGGAGACTGACTTTCTCAATTCCCCCAAAAGAAATCATATTCATGTCCTTATGTACTTTGTTGTAATGATCAACTAGAGGTGCTGGAAGAGTTATTGTTTTAAGCTTACTTCTATGTTCACTTATTCTAAGTTTAAGGTTTCTAGTGGTTTTTCCCACGTACATTTTATTGCAAGGGCATTGTATTGCATAAACAACTCCTGTGGTACTACAGTTGATGAAGTCCTTGATAGTAAATTCCTTCCCTTTCTGATCCTTAAAGGTCTTTGTCTTCTTACTAAAGGGGCAATTTGAACATTGCCCACATGGGAAGTTACCAAAAATATTCTTTTTATCTGGAGTTCTCTGCATCAACCCTGGGAGTCTGGCCCTAACCAAAAAGTTCCCCAAATTCCTTCCTCTTCTGAATGCGAAGAGGGGGGGGGTGTCTTACATCCTTTAATGTAGTCTACAGTGCCCCAATTTTTTTTATTTTTTATTTGATCAGTACAGTTATTAAATGTAGTGACACAAACTAATTTATTCATGTCCTCTTTTTTCTGTGGGGGGGCTTGTAGGACAGAGTCCCTAGTAATGCTGGAGACCTTCTGTAGGCTCTCCTTAACTATGTGCTCTGGATACCCTCTGGCAATAAACCTATTACTCATGTCCTTTGCTTCCTTTTGAAAAACACTTGTTAAAGTGCAATTCCTTTTAATACGCCTGAACTGGCCATTAGCTATATTTCATACAAGATGCCTGGGATGGTGACTATTATAAAAAAGATACGTATTCTGATCTGTTGGTTTAGTATATGTGGATGTAATGAAATTTCCCTCTTCCCAATGGACCCAAAGGTCCAAAAAACTAATTTTCTTTTTATTATATTCCTGTGAGGACCATGGCGTGCAGAAGGGCCCGCCCACAGGGGAGACCTCCCTGGCGGGATCAAAATAAACCTCGGGGTGCACTGTCCCTGCCCCCATTGGGGCCGCAAAACCAGGAAGCCTTGAGAACCCCGCCAGCCGTGGGGACAGAGCTGCGCCCACTGGCCACGCCCCCGACGCCAGGACATGATCGGGGAATTCCCCCGCCCCTGCTGCGGCACTCGGAACGCCCGAGAGCACGCACGGGGGCGGGGCTTGCAGCATAAAAACCAGCGCCGCTGAGACAGCGGCGCTGGTGATTTCTGAGAGACCGGCCCCTTTGTTTGGCTTGTGTGTGTTGCTTGAAGAGTGGACCTTCTGAATTTTGGACTTAGTGTGCGTGGACTTCCCTCCCCTGGATACCAGATGACTGCAAGTGCGAGAGATTGTGGTGTGAAGTTAAGTGGGTGTTCCCTTGTGTATTTTCCCCCCTTCCCTGGGTTACCTCCTCCTTCCTGGTGTGAGTGCCCTTTTCCCCCTACCCCTCAGGGGTTCCCCGTCCCTATCCCCCTGGCACAAGACCTCACCTTGCCCCTTCCCCTCCCCGGCGCCTGGAGTACATGTGAGCAAGAGTGTCAGGGTGCACCTCGGCTTCCCAGTTTCCCTTGGCCCTATGATGATAGGGGTCTGTTCTCTTTAACTAGAGGTGAAGACCCACACACTATCCTGACGGGCATTCTTTGCACAGGGCGCATGCCCCCGTGCCTGGGAGTAGGCCTTGGTCGCGGCTGTGTTGGTGCGAGTGTTGCCCCAAATCCCCCTACCCCGGTCACAATTCCAAAGTAAATTTAATAGTATTATGCAATGTGTTTATCCACGTATGAAATTCTAGAAGCAATTCTGCACTACCAATCCAAATGACAAAGACGTCCTCAATGAAACACCTCCACAGAAAAATATATTCGTAAAATGGATTAATCTGTACATCATAAATATATCTTTTTTTCCATTCATGCATGTAGATTATTGCCAGATCAGCTGATAAATAACTCCCCATGCTAACACCCTTAATTTGCAGATAGAATTGTTTATTAAATTCAAAATAATTCATTGTGGGGGCAAGTTCACTTAAAGTTAACAGAACATTTGTTGGAGGACTCCTACTTTCTCTTAGGTCAAAATTTATGGAGTATGTCCAAGGCTTCACTATGAGGGATATTTGTATATAGGGTTTTGACGTCCATTGTTACCAATATTGGGTCTATCCACTTCTGCAATGATGTTTATAAAATGTGTTGTATCCTTAATATAAGACGGTATTTTATCCACAAATGGCTTTAAATAAAAAGCCAAAAACTTTGAAATTGGCTCTAGTATTGATCCAATCCCTGAAACTATAGACCTGAATTGGAGAGGGGTAGTACCCTTATGCATTTTAGGCAGGCCATAAAAGGCTGGTATCCTAGGAGAGTTATTTAATAAATATTTATACTCCTTATCTCCAATGCTATTTCGTTCTAAACCCTCTTTCAAAATAACCTGTATCTTCTCTTGGATGGATTTTGTGGGGTCAGTCTTTAAAGGTCTATAGTCTACTTTAATGTCCAACATCCGTCTGCAACCTTCTATATAATCAGTCATATTCATGATGACTATGCCTCCTCCTTTGTCCTCTCTTTTAATAACTATTGACCTGTCCTTGGAGAGTGTGTTTAAAGCAGCCCATTCTCTCCTTGAAAGATTTTTAAAAAACTTTTATTTCCCATTTCCTCCATTTTCCTAATGTCCTGCAGGACCTTGTTTTCAAAAACTGGGATAGCTTTATCAATCCCAATTTTTGGAAAAAAATCAGACTTCACTTGACATGGACCCATTGTGGGTGTAAACACTTGATCCTCAAAAAAACTATTCAGCCGAATCTTCCTAAATAAATCATTTAATTCTTGATGAATTTGAAATCTATTATACATATTCGTAGGTACAAAGGTAAATCCTTTAGGCAGGACACTAACTTCAATATCAGATAGATTTCTATGGGATAGATTGTATCCCATAGATAGACGTTGGTTTATACATTGAAAATCATCCATGGGCTCAGGACTGTCTTCTTTCCTTTATTGATATATTGGGATCTTTTCCACCTAAGGATCCTTTTAGTCTAATGCAGTACGCCGGTTTATTCAAACAGTCTATTTAAACCTATCTATGTTTTGTCTCTCACTTCTTGTTAAAGATATTCTGTATGTTTGTGTAGCTTCATTTACATAAAATATAGTAAGAACACGGAGTGCAGAGGTGTGATTAGTTGTGTTTTGTATCAATATGCTGATGACACCCAGTTCTACCTCTCTTTTTCATCAGACCCAGGCCCGGCAGTCTCAGTGCTTAACGGATGCCTTGTGGCTGTAGGAAATTGGATGAGGGTAAACCGAGTGAAGTTGAATCCTGACAAGCCGGAGGTGATGCTGGTGGGTAAGGCAGCGGGGGTAACAGCCCCCATCATTGATGGGGGTCTGCCCTCCACTGGTTCCCCAAGTACGGAGTCTGGGGTGCTCCTTGGCTCACAACTCCGCTTGGATGCTCAGGTGGAGGCTGTGGCAAGGAGGGCCTTCCACCAATTACATCTGACGTGTCTGCTTTAGCCGTTTGTTTCAGACTCTGACCTGGTCACTGTCATCCATGCCTTCATCACCTCTAGGCTTGACTACTGTAACGCGCTCTACGTGGAGCTACCTTTGGTGACGGTATGGAGACTGCAGTTGGTGCAGAACGTGGCGGCCCGTCTCTTGGTGGGATTGGGCCATCGGGAACATATTACACTGGTTCTTTGGTCTCTGCACTGGCTGCCTGTAGTCTTCCGGGCCTGATTCAAGGTGTTGGTGCTCACCTATAAAGCCCTAAACTGCTTTGGCCCAACCTATTTGCAGGACCGCCTCACCCCCTGGGTTCTGGATCGGCCCCTGCGTTCATTGGGGGGTGCTTTCCTGGAGGTCCCCCGAGTCTGCCGGGGGGCCATGATGGAGAGGGCCTTCTCGGTGGCCACCCCACAGCTGTGGAACTCCCTGCCGGTGGAGGCCCGTTTGGCCCCGGATCTCCCCTCGTTTCGATGCTGTTCCACCTGGTTTTTCGGGGGGAGGATGGGTAGGGTGGGTGTAATGGGTTAGGGTGGCGGGTGGCTGGGGATATTTCTATTCCTCCCATTTGGTAATATTTAAAAGTTGTTTTTAATGTTATAATTTGAACTGTTGTTCTCCACCCAGAGCTGCCTGTGGCAGGATGGGTGGGCTATAAATGTTTTAAATAAATAAATTTCCCCCAAAGATACCCCAGTGCCCCATGCAGCCCTGGAAGACCCCCTGCTACAGTCCCTCCTTCCTGACCTTTACTCAAAATGGCCCGTTTACCTGTCTTGGCTTGAACATGTCCGTTTCAGCTGTGGCCACATGGGGTATAGGGAGTAGGAAGAGACAGAAAAGTAAACTTCTGAAAACTAATTTTATTAGAGAAACAGACATTTTCATTTGTGGAGCATCCAGGGATTGATAGGGCTGATATGCAGTTCCCAACACCCAGAAGATGAGTTATTGGGGCAAAATGACACTTTTGACAAAAGAACAGGGTCTCAAGATTGCTCGTCTGCCTTAAATTCAAAAGGAAACTTACTTACGAAAAGCTAAAACTGTGTATAGAGCCAGAACTTTCAATTCAGAATAAGTATGTTCCAGCAGCTACTGACCACATTATCTGCAGTTAGAAGCTGGTATATCTGAAGGAAGACAGGCCTGATCAGAGGGAAAATCAGAATTACTCTATGTTCCTTCTTGGAATGAATTAGAAACATCACCAGGGAGAGGAGAAGCAGTTCCTTCCTAATGTTTCCTTTTTGTTGATCAAGTATGACTGGGGCAGAGTCTGAACAACTGGAATGGCATTTCTGGCTGGTGTTGGAAGCCAATGTCAATTTGCCACTGCCAGAGTCACACTGCATCTTGCCATAAATCCAAAACTGTGAGTCAGCTGCAGTTTAGGAATTGCCTCATTATAAAGGCCATAAAAGGCAGCTCACCAAGGCATGGGCAGAAAAGGCAGTCCTCTGTCCTGGAGACATTTGTTCATCCATGTGAGAAACTGCCTTGTTCCAATCAAAACATGGACGTGTCACCACCAGAGATTCTGTGATAGGAGTGGAAATGGGACAACCTTTGCAGTGAGGTGAATGAGCAGTGGGCAGCCCAAGAACTACAAACCTTCGGCTAAGGTGGTGATACTCCTGCTCACATTATGCTGGCAGTCAGCTGAAAGGAGACTCTTCACATCAGCGTCTGACTAGACATGAGAAGGGTAATAGAGTGCAGCCGTGCTCCCTTGCACTAGCTGCCTCTGGAGGTGCTCACTACTAAACAGCATTTGTGGGGGGGCCATTGGTGGCAATGACTTAGGAGAGAGCAATAAAGGGGGAAAAAGCCCTTCAGTTTCAGACATTTTTTTCCTCACTGCTGCTTATGTCCACCTGCCCTACATTTGTTCAGTTTCTAATTCTGACTTGTTACATGCCTGAGGAAGGACCCGGTGTAGCCTACAAGCTCACACACTCTCACCAACAGATGTTGGTTCAATAAAAGATAGCATCTGAACTACTTTATCTCCATCTCTTACATTTGGGACCAACATAGCAACAACCTTCTCCGGACTAAATAAAGTAGTTGTTTAATAAACAAACAAACCTCGCCCCCCAAACTGACATGTACATGTAACATCCCCTCATGCGACCCAGGCTAGAAACTTTGACTTTCAGACCTAAGTCACATCCCTACAACTCGAGGTACAAGTGCAACTTCCAATCTCTTTAATTTAGTCACCAGGGAAGGATTTGATAAACGCTTCCCAAGTGAGTTGCTCAGCTGTTTGCTAGAATGCTATAGCATAGTTAGCTGTGTGGCTGACTGGGTAAGTTTTCAATAGTCCTGAGTAGTGTACTAATCCTCACTGTGACCTTCTATAACCTGTCAGTGTGTTTGTAAAATGAGGCAGAAGCACATGTTTCATAACCTAGAATGGTGAGATGTAGGGGAACAGAAACACAATCCTTAATCAGTGGCACAGTCAGCGTGTTGTTTCCCAACATCAGGGACCGTTCCCCTAGGCCAGAAACATTCTTTTTTCAGCTGTAAAGATTTAATAATAAGAATTTGGCATTAAAAGGGGAAGGGAAAAAGGGAAAAGTAAACACATTAAGGGGATCCTAAAAGCACCTGGAGAACAAAGAAGTCTTCGGGTGCTTTTAAAAAAAAATTAAAAATTGATTGTATATAAAAATTCCCAGCTAGAATTGTCATAAAACAGATAAGATGTACAGTACATCTTGTTTCACTGAGAGAAAACTACATAATAATATAACATAAAACATAACTAAAAGAAGTAACTGCTTGAAGCTGTTTAGAATTGACTATTCACAAAAGTCCTCCTGCGTGTTATAAAAATTTGCATGTCCTTTTGTTGTCAAAATTACTCGGTTGAATGTGCCTCTTCATATATCCTGTAGAAGGATATTTTCTGTAGATGTCTCTAGGTTTAGTCCTTCTTTGATTAATGCCCAGCAGTTGAACCAAATTGAGTAAAATCCCTCCAGACAATCATTGACATCTGCCACAATTCATATAGTCTGTCTTCAGGTGCTTTTTAAAAGTGAGAAGGGAGGAACTGAGACCGATATCTGGAGATCAATAGCAATAGACTAGAACATCTACAAAATTCCAGCATTATATGGGATACATAAGTAATAATATTCAACAGTATATTAACTGATATGCATACACTATTTTTAAACTTTGCCTTTCCCCCTTGCTGCAAATTATATTACACACAACAGTAACATTTAAATGTAATCATATGAACTATATTATTAACTTATTGGGAAACTAAAATATTTGGGGAGGGGGACAGGGAGAACAGGGGTCTCAGGAAACTGCAAATATGGAATACGAAGGTCATTATTTATATACCCTTCTTACCCAGAAGCATCTTATTGAGAGGCCATGCAGAATCCTGTGGAAAGACCATGGTGCGGATCCTCCTAGTGCAGAGGCCACATGCGTCTGCATCAGTCTTGTGTAAGGGAGACCCCGTTCTCAAGGCTGTCTGAGTATTGGCTGGGAATTTTGCTCTCACTATCTCACATGCCCCCCCCCCTTCCCAGCACTTACTGTCCTTTATCCTCCCTATGTAAAATGGCCAAATTTTCTGTTACAAAAAACCCCAAAAGGACATTGCCATACAATGTGACATCTGGTAACCCCACTTCACACACAGCCCAATGCCAAGAGCAGATCTGCCTCAAAGGTTTATATGGTGGCTGAGATTGTAGTTTGTTTTCACCACACTGCAGAATGAACAGGGCATGCTAACTCATCAGACACATACTCACTTTCTCTAGCAATCCCTTAGTAATGCTTTTGTAAGATTCTAAAGTTCCTTATGGGTTTTGGGGGTTTCACTGGCTATTAAGAGGGGATATTGCAGTATGAACTAATGATAATTGAAAAGGTATTGGTTTGATATCCGAAGAGAATGTAGTCCTCCAGAGAGGTATGCTACCAATATTTGATAAGGCTCCCCCCTCACCCCGCGCAAGCTCACAATAGAGGGTGGTGATCCCTATCCCTTGAATTGCATCTGCAGATCACAGGGGAAGGGCAGTGGTATTGCGTACTTTGTTTTCCTATTTAAAGCAAAGCACTCTATAAGCAGCACACCCAATGAGGGAGGCAGCTGGGCTTGGTTAACAAATTGTGCATTCCTAGAATGTTTAGACTTTACGTCTGAAAGCTCAGAAAACCTCTTTGGAGTGCACTGATGGGAAAGTACTGCAATGGAGGTTGGGGTGGGGGTCAGAGCAGACACATCGGGCCATGGTTTTGGAAAATACTTGCTCTTTGACAGATTCCCCAGGCAAATTGTTTTATCATTTCATGAGCCATGGGGATATGCCCTGTCAAGGCGACAATCTCCACGAGAAGCATCTAAATCTCCCCTTTGCTGAGATGCTAAGATGCTAATGTTCACTGACAACTCTGTGCTGTGGGTTTCCAGGTTAACACCAAACACATAGTTGCTACCTTTCCTTTGACATTCATTTACAAACACCCCCATACCTTTCTATGCAATAAAACCGTGTTACTTTGGTCTCTGCACTACCACAGAAATGTTCACTGCACAGACAGGGGGCTAATACGATGAAGCTGTTTTAAGATTTATTCAAACAAGCACCTGTTTGTTAAGAAACTACCTCCTAATTCACATTAACTTTACTTGTGTTCACACAACCACAGGGGTTAATATGAGGATGGGAGGGAGGAAGTAATTACCTCTCCAAACAAGTGGAGTTAAAATGGGGAGGGAGGCTCCTACTCCAGGGGGCATGCTTGTGTGTACTGTAGCAGGGGAAACTCCCTGGGTTGCAATCCTCTGTACAGTGTTATGCTGTTCCAGCAAACCTCAGTACTTCCTTCTCTGTTTGTCTCTAGCACAGTGTCTCTGCTTCACTGACTGCTTGTTCTGCCAGCCTCTACCCTTCTGGAAATTTTCTGCAAATTGCACAGGAATGAGATATGGGGAGGGAATAGCTGTTTAATCCCTGGTTCCCCCCTATTTGTGAGAATGGAGGCAGAGGGAGGTAGTTACTCTGAAGAAAAAGCATGGGTTTGGTATTCTGAAACACACCTTTAAATGCTGACCTTGTGCAAGACTTAGGAAGAGTGACGTGTTTCTTTAGCCCTTAGCTCTAACAATAATTGAACTGGAAGCAGCATGCCACATTTCACATCTCATACCAAACAGCTGCTAAATGCAAGTGACACCCTGCAAACATCCTCCCTGAACAGGGATCCTGCAGGCTAGCTGCAGAAGGGGATCGAAAGAGCATGAATGTACCAGGGAGGGATCGCTAACATTTAATGCCCAGATTCCAAGCAAGAAGTTCCCAAATCGCCTTTTCCTTTTAAGGAAACGTGTGAGTGGGACTGAGGACAGCAGTCGCTAACAGGCAGCAGCAATGTTTGTATTAGCCTATTTAGAGGAAACTAGCAACATCTCAGTTTGTCAAAACACTAGTGATTAATCAGCTCAAGCATTAGGCTGGTTTTTATTAACCTTACTTTTAAAGGTCTGGTGTGTGTGCCAATAACTGCACTCTAGGGGGCTTAGAGAAACACTCTGTACACATCTGGGGTACAAGTGTACCTAGTGCTATGGAGAGGAGACACACATGCAGATGGGAGGGAGGCTGTACAGACAAGGCATGGTGAGCAGAGGGAGGGGCATGCAGAGAACAAGAAGCAGGGCAGACAGATACAGAAGCCAGAGAAGGCATCCAGTGTAATTTTCTGTTCTACTTCATGTGCTTTCTGTCTCAGTTCCGTATCTAGAATAAGAGGGTGGCAGCACTGCCCTGCCCAGGGTGCTGAGAGCTAATCTACAAATTACTTGGAGCTACTTGGATGCTAGAATGATGGTGGTTGCATATGTCCTCAGCAAAAAGTAGTTCAAACAGGAGGGTCATGCAAAGCATCCTGATAGTGGAACTGGGTGGGAGAGGCTGCACTTGGGTGGCTGGTCAGAGTGTCACTATTTCTATCCCATTAGATGGAGCTATTCATGACCATCCGGGTCTGGTGCTGTGGTGGCTGGTCTGAGTGTAGTTGTCTGTATTCCATTAGGTCGAATTGGCCATGATACCATCAGAGGTATGGTGCTGGGGTGGCTGATCTGGCTGTGTCTCCGAAACCCCTTAGCCAATTTTCTTCACTAGCCCTACCTTGGGCTCTGATGAAGGACAGCAATATTGAAGTGCATCACAGTATGAGAATTGTTTAGTGTTAAATGGAAACCTGGTCTAAACTTTCCCATCTATGTCAGAAAGGAACATCCAGTGGTACTACAATAGACCTGAACTTCAGAATAAACCACAAGCAAGCTGCCCAAACCCCAAAGCACCCTCCAACTCTGGGCCTCTTTGTGTGAAATGGCAGAAGCTGAAATGCTAAGCAAGTTCACAGTGGACTGGCGCTACAGGAAGAACTGCACTGGTATTAGCTCGGAGCATGGGCAGGAAGATATGGGCATATCCCAGAAAGCTCCCATCAAAAAAGGTTATTCCTGTGAGCACCACACCATGCTGTGTATAACTAAAATTCCTGTTCAGTGTTTGTATGGGTATTGTGCCTAAATTCATGTTTATTCTTGTGTAGAGCTCAGAGATGATTGATGCATTTTGCAACCACAAAGGACCAGGCAGAGCGAGATCTTCCAAACATTCCCATCCTTCTAGTCAGTGCAAGGGACGTTTCTCTACAAGGTGGTCCACTGTCAGGGAAGGGCCACCATAGTCACAAATAGGAGAATCCTTAAAATCTTGCACAAAAAATTGTTAATTTACATTTCAGAAATCTGAACAGAAGTTAATAACTGCTTTTCATTTAAGAACTAACATTATAGTACAGAAATATGACAAGCACTACACTACCAACCAGCTGCTGTATTTGCTGCACAGTCATTGAAGTTGTGTCTGATTGCTCTTTCTTTTTCTCAATATTTCTTTCTAGGAAGGAAAGCCAGCAGAAAAAAAGAAAGAGACAAGAAACCTAGAAGAAAAAAGCAAGGAAAGTAATTCCAGAGACCTGGGGAGGAACCGAGATGCTGCTCTGGGAAGGGAATGGAAAAAAGAAGAAAGTGCTCAGAAAGCAAATCAGAAAAGGAAAGATGAGCCAGACAGTAAACACGGTGGCAAAGGCAAAGAAGAGAAGGTCCCCAAGGAAAAAGAGAGAGCCCCAACAAGCATGGACAAGACTGTAATAGGGAAAAAGAGGGGAGGAGAAGAAGAAAAGAATGTGGCGCCAAGGAAAGAGCTAGCAAAGAGCCAAGCAGGAGAAGGCAAGAGCACAGGCTTAAAGAAAGAGGTAGGAAAAGATAAAAAAGGAGAGGAAAAAACTGAGAGAAAAGAAGGAGAAAAAAGCTTAGCTATAAAGAAAGGCCCCAAGGAGAGTGATGAACAGAAATCACCTATAGGTGACAAAAAAGTTGCTAAAGGAAAAGAGTCTGCTTCAGCACCAGAGACAGTGGCAACGAAACCTCCTCCTGCAGAGAGCCCCTCCAAGCCTGCAGAGAGCCCCTCCACTCAGAGCAAGGAAGAGGAAGCTTCCAGCTTCTTTGATGAGCCATTGGAAAAAGTGAAGAATAACGATGCAGAGACAACCGAGATCAATGTCAATAACTCAGACTGCATCACCAACGAGATCCTGGTGCGCTTTGCTGAAGTCTTGGAATTCAACACCGTGGTCAAGGTCTTTGCACTGGCCAACACGCGTGCGGATGATCATGTTGCTTTTGCCATTGCCATCATGTTGAGGTCAAACAAAACCCTGACCAGAATCAACCTGGATTCTAACCACATCACAGGGAAAGGAATCCTGGCCATCTTCCGTGCACTGCTACAGAACAGCAGCCTGACAGAGCTACGCTTTCACAACCAACGGCACATCTGTGGGGGAAAGACAGAGATGGAGATAGCCAAGCTGCTGAAGGAGAACACCACCCTGATCAAGCTGGGCTACCACTTTGAGCTGGCAGGACCTCGCATGACAGTGACAAACCTGCTGAGCAGGAACATGGACAAACAGCGGCAGAAACGCCTGCAGGAGCAGAAGCAGGCTCAGGGACAGGGGGAGAAGAGAGACCTTCTGGAGGTGCCAAAAGCAGGAAGCTTGCTGCCTGCTTCCCCCAAGGCTTCTCCACAGCCATCCCCCAAATCTTCCCCCTGGTCTTCCCCTAAAGCTTCACCAAAGAAGGGCGGAGCCCCAGCAGCACCTCCCCCTCCCCCACCTCCTCTAGCCCCTCCCTTGATCAATGAAAACCTGAGGAATTCTCTCTCCCCAGCAACCCAGCGGAAGATGGTAGAGAGAGCACTTCCTGCCCAGGAGAAGAACTCCAGGGATCAGCTTCTTGATGCCATTCGCTCCAGCAATGTCAAGCAGCTGAAGAAGGTGAGTGAGGCAAGTATGCCGGAGATGTTGGGGTGAAGCCTGTGGAATGCATTGACTAGTTTGGTTGCAAACCACAGGCTAACGTTTGGGGCCTAGCTTTAGGGCAGGGCTGGGGAACCTTTTCCCTCCTGGGGGCCACTTCGAAAGCTTGCACAAGCTCTGAGGGCCGCACAGACGTTGTGGGTGGGGTGCTTAAGAGATGCGCTCAAGGAAAAGAGGGCCCAAATCATGGATTTGGGCCATGGAACCTGTCCCTTATCCTTGTTTGCATGACCTCATCTCTGCCCCCTTCCTTTGAGCTCAGTTTTTCAGTGATTGGAGGCAAGAACTGGATCCAAGGGCCAGATCCAGGAAGTGGAAGGGGGCCACATAAAAACTTGCTGCGGGTTGCATTTGGCCCCTGGACCTGAGGTTCCCCACCCCTGCTTTAGGGTTTGCATCCTAGTGCTCTTGTGTTGGATTGGAGGCATTTGTGGTAACGGCATACCAAAGAACTGTGGGCTCACCTGTTTCAGAGAGCTCCATTGCCACAATGAACCTAGAAAATCAGTGTCCCTATGCTCTGTGCCCCCATCCTTTTCCAAAGCCCATTAACTACATTCTCCAATAAAGCACAATAATGCTGAAGACAACTAAGAAAAAACTACTGGCCAAATTAACTTTATTTGTGTCCAGGTGCCATCTCCAGTGGAACTAATGGTCACTTTCCATGTAGCCTATAACTCCCTGAGCCTCTACGTTAGCAGTCCGTGACCCAGCCTTCCCCTTGCCACATAATATGGCTGTCTGAGTCTTCCCCATTGTAGGCTTTCTTAATAATGATGCTGATGATTTTTTATTTTACATATTTACAAATTCTCACTTTAATATGCACAAAAGTTATTATTTTGATTGCAAAATTGATCCATTGAAAGCTAGGAAATGTCAGATGTACAGTTAACCATGAGATCTTATTTTTGCCCGGTTGTGTAAATGCATTGTGATACAATCTTTAATTATGTGATCACCAATACCTTTTGCACATGACCCCTGCTTCATCCAGCTGCATAGTCCTCAGTGCAGTTTGTGACTCCTGCCTTCTCTTCTGCACACTGTCCTACCCTGCCCTTATTACGGAATTAATGTTTGCATTTTCTTTCTCCTGGAAAAGCTGCCTGCTCCCATGAATTCCCAGCACTGTTCTTCTTATTTAGCCAAAGGATGGGGAACCTTTTCCCTCCCACAGGCGACTTTGAAAATTAGTACAAGCTCTGTGGGATGGATAGGAATTGGGGCCAGGGGTGCTTAAAGTGTATGCTCAGGATGGGGGATGGAAGGGGAGGGTTGAGTTCATGACTAAAGGGATGATATTTCCTCCACCTCATGGCAGGCCTGAGCTCTGAAATTGGTTAACTCAAGACCAAGCACACACAGCCCATGCCCCTGTAGCTCCCTGGTTTCTAACTGTGCATTGAGAGGTAACAGGTCCTTTTCTCTTGGCAGGTGGAGGTACCCAAATTATTGCAATAGGAAATGGAATGTGGATCTCCCAGAAGGATGAGATCTCTACAGCAGAAACACCATGTTTGTCTCTCGTGTGACTGTTTACATGAAAAACCCTTCAAGAGCTCTCTGCCCGGCACCAGTCCCAGAGGAGCAGTGTTCTCCATGGGAATGAACTGAATGGAGGGAACAGGCCACTGTGCCAGATCTACTGGATACGGCATGTCAGGAAGATGTGAGATTTATTTCTCCAGCTTTATAAATCCTGAAACTTTCTTTCCCCCGGAGCTGCTGTGAATCATGACAGAGACAGATGCTGAGAAGGGGGTTGCAGGAGCTCAAAGGAGCTGAAAGGGGATGTTTATCTTCTTTCCACTGAACAATTTTGGAAGGTGAATTAACAGGCATGGCCAGAGCAGAAGGGGGTCTGTTCTGAGAATATCACTGAACGTGCTGCGCTTACTGGGCAACCCCATAGCAACCACGTGGCTCTTAAAACATATGCTACCAAACACATGCTGGAACAGCAGAACCCACAAGAACAAGCTTGGACTCCACTTCAGCACAAGGATCTCACAGAGCCCAGCTCCACTGGGCTCTTTGACTCTGCAGGATAGGATTGGCAGTATGACTTTGCCTGGCATGAAACAGAGTATGAATAAGGAGGTTATAGATCTTTCTGAGTTTAGGGTTGCTGATCCTCTAAAAATGGAAGGAAAGGTTTATCTTGAGGGTCTGATGGAAAGGGAGAGGCACTGTCAGAGACAGTGAATGTTGGCTGAGTGTTCTGGGGGTGAGAAAATGTATGTGATGATGACTGATTGTGCAATGAAATAACTGAATATGGCAAAGAGCTGAACCAGGTGAGTAAACTATATTCAGCATCTCTAGGGTGCAGGGTAGCTTGCTTATTGGCTAATTGCATGGTTTAGATGCAGCCCTGGAGACAAAGGAAACCCATGCAAACAAGATGCACTACTGCTCCATCCAACCTGCCACTCCCTTTTGCTATATACACAGCATTAGTTTTTATTCAGGGTGTAGAGGGGGAAAAAGCAAGGATTGTACTGAGAAGTGGTCTCTGTGGGAGCCCCAGGAAAGAGAATACGCTTGGGCTGTTGACCACTGTTTGGGAGACACCTGCATTCCTAGGAGCAGGCCTTTCTTGTTTTGCATGGGAAGTGTTCTGTCTCTAACTCAGCTTAAAAGTAGATACCAGGCATCAAGGTTTGGTGGATGATGATTAGCTGGATACCTTGCCCATAACAGCTTTCCAGAGCCTCATCAATGGGTTCATCCCCTTAGCCTCCATTGAAACCCACATCTGTTTTGTACCAAAGCAGGGTCATTCTGACAGCGAGAAAAGCCCATGACCAGAAAGCTGATCTATTGGGAACCCCTTAGAATGGCCCTGTAATGTACCTTGTTATTTATGGGGCAGGATAATCCCTTCTTCCCGTGGCTAAAGCACAACACAGGGACTACATGGTGCTTTGCTCCAGAACTGGGAATCCCTCCTGATGCTGTTGATAAACTGGCCAGAGAGAACATTGAAGCATGTAGGGACCACCCATTGTTCAAACAACATAGGATTTGCTATTAAATGTAATAGGGCTGTAATTTCTGACCCCTGCCACAGCTGACTCAGAGTAAAGAGGACAGGGGCTATTTGCCTACACTCCATGGGAGCTTTTCCAATAACTGATCAGCTCTAGAAATGGATTGTGTTGCTGTGTGGTATAAGTAACATGAACACAGCTGCAAGGACTACCCAGAGCATGTCTATGCTTATTGGCAGAAGCACATGCAAAGGGAACCCAGACTACAATTGGGGATGGGTTATCATCATCTTCACTCCTACCTGCTGATGGATAGATAAATAAATAAATATTTGCATATTCCTATTGCCAGAAGAGTTTGAGAATCTATAGCTATAACCAACAGCATCCATCTCTATGCGGCAGAGAAGCTGCCAGAGCACATCTGCATAGGGAGAATGACTAGTCATCCAGGCTCCAAACTGTTAGGGAGGGTAGGGCCATCCAGCCTATCCACAGCAATCTTGAAAAGCAGAAACTTAACAATAGCTCTGCTTTAGTGAGTCTTACGTACTTAAGGGGTTTCATAGCAGGTGTTAGAACTATCCCATCTTCACCCTCCAACGCCTCACATGGCAGTATCCAAATTTTCAGGAGGGCTGGAGGGTGCTGCCTTCAGAGCCTGTCTAGGTTGATCCAAGCAACACTATGAAGTGCTCTTTCCTAAAAGCTGATCAGGCTGTCCCTGCAATGCTCGTGTGCCTCAGCCACAGGAAGGCCACAAGAGGAGGCAAGCCCTAATCTCTCATGTGATGCTGTAGAGCCACAGTCAAACTGCCAGTACACTTACAACTCTTACCAGTGACCTACTCAAAAGGCCCAGCAGCAGCACTTGGAAGGTGTGGGAATGGGAGTCACCTCTGCTGCAAATTCCTAAACTCATTCTCTGAGCTGTATGGATGCCCCCAAACCCATATATGTTTTCTAGGACCCTGTGAACAGAGACCTGGTTCTAACCACAGCATTTACACTGACTCACTGTGAGGCCCTCAAGAAATTGCAAAGTCTCTCTCCCTAATTATAAAATCAAGCTGCTTAATTAGTTAATATCTCTAAGGATGATGATGCAAGCACAAGCGGAGTCCTATTAATTTCAACTCTACTGAAACTACAAATTTGGGGAAATCCATGCTTGCTGAACAGGAAAGAAATTATGAAGAGAAAAAAGGAATGTTAAACTGCAAAAAACAAAAACACAACAGCAAATACTTCAGCAGTGACTTGGGGTACAAATTCTGCTGCAGTTCACAGCTCTGTTAACTCATGAATGTAAAGTTTGTGTGCAACCTGTACAAAATCACCCACAACTTCATTAATAAAGCTCACACAAAGCTCCCTGTAATGAATAGTGGGCTGCTCTGGGGTTGGGGGCAGCTACCATCTTCAGGCTTCTGCCATAAGAAAGGACATCAGGCCATGGACAGTGGCACTGATCTACAGATGAAGAAGGGAACAGTTTAAGGGCTTGCCAGGTGGCGCCAACTCTAAAGTGCGGTGCCTGGCAAGTCCAGTGTTAGACTTGGACAGAAAGAGGACTGAAAAGTTCTGAGGAGAGGGCAGGCATTCTGTTTGTGTCACATAACAACACAGCAGGTATGGTGCGCTCTCATTAAAAACAGGTTTAACAAATTTGAAGCTAGCCAGACTACAAGGCAGTGGTGGTGCATGGGCACATGTGGCCTCCCTTCCTGCCCTACTCGTAATCAATGGGTTCTGCACTGAGGCAAAGCTGGGCAGGCAGTTTATGGGCAGCCTCATTCACATCTGTAGTTTTAGACCCTTTGTTTTAGACAATGTATGAGCTGCTTCTTAAGAGAGACTGGAGAGAGGGGGCAAAATCTTGGCTCTGGACCTGGTTTGCAAATAAAATACCAGGGAGAGTTCCTGTATTCTTTCAAGTGGGACATTTTCCTTCCATTCAAAAGTCTGATTTGGGAACCTCATTGCCTAGAAAGTTACAAAAAGGGCAGGGCACCCCAGAATGAATTTTACTGAACTTCTGCTAATGGTCAGTATGAAACTCCTGCTCATACAGAGATGTTGAGGGCTGAAGTGTGAGAGCCAATGCTTAGGAGGGACTATTTCTGTTCAACTTTATGGGGAAAGCACTCCACCTGTGCCAAACAAACCTGCAGGAATCAATGCAATCTGAGCTTTCAAGTTTTGCAAAAGCATGACCACTGACTGGACACTGTATGGCAGAGTCTCCTCTTGCCTTCCCTCTATCCCTAGTGTAAGTCAGGAATAATTAATTCAGGAAGTCAATGGAGATACAAGTGGATGAAAGCAACATAAGCACAATCAGAAGCAGGCCTTCCTTATATGAGGTGGGGGTTAGAGGAGAGCCAGGTTGTGCTGTTTACAAAGGAGATTAGGATAAGATCTTCAAGCCTACTTTCCTCTGGTGGCTGAAGTCCAGCAACTGAATGCAAGTCTGCTAATACATTATCAGTCATACATTATCAGACAGTAGAGCCTCATGCCTGTGGAAGCATTCCTAGATTTGTCAAAGCGAATCCTCTCCAAGAGGGCAGACAGAGATTCTGTACTGCTTGCCACAGCCAAAATGTTACACTGCAGTGGCTCCTCCAGAATGGCCCCAGGTGTGAGTCCCAACTACCCTGGGCTCTTCTAATTCTTGCCAACCTCCCAAGGGCTTGGTAGCAGGGGTGCAAACCTCTCACTTCGCATATTCAGTGTGTGCAGTGGCTGATGTGTACTATATGGTTTTTCTGTTCTGACCTGCATTCAATCCTGATGTTTAATTCTCTAATTGGCCAAAGATCACTCATATCTATCTAGGGTTCCCACTTCTTGCAGTTTGACCCTGAGATTTTCATTTGGCCTATGGAAGTCTCAGGGTCAAACTATGAAAGATGGCAACCCTACATCATGTCTCATGACAGCTTGTTTCACCACCTAGAGCCCCACTGTCTTATTTCCAGAGCTGCTCAGAAAACCAGGATCATGCAAAGTGAGGAGAATTCCTACGACTGCTCTGTCACCCCACTCACTTGCAGAAGGAAGTCTGCATTTGTGTGCATGTGTTTGTCTGTTACCATGGGCAGATTTATTTTAACTGCAGTTGAAAGGAAAATAAGGTTACTTCTCCAGGGAGGTGCTTGCAGCAATTCAATCCACTGCTTCTGAACTATTCTTCGGCATTCAGAGCCAACTGGCCCTAGATACATAATGTACAGCATCTCCCTCTTCAACTGACTGCATCATTCCTTTTTCACCACGACAACAAAACTGACCACTTGTAAGCACAGGAGGCAGCCCTTTCCCAGCAGTTGCCTGACCCTAGACTGTGATGCTACCTTCCAGAATAAGCATAGGTCTCACCTTACTCAGAACATAACACAAACTCAGCACTTCAGAATAGAAAGAATGGTCCAATGAGTAGGGTATTGGCCTAGGACTCAAGAGATGAAGGGTCCATTCTCTGCTCTGCCACAGACTTCCTGTGAAACCTTGGGCAAATCACCTAGTTTGTTCTACCTCATTTCCCCATCTGCACCACATGGATAATAGCACTGGCCTACAGTACAAGTGAGCTGTGAGGATAAATACATTTAATAATGGCTCCAGTAGCCTTGGGTTAACAGGTTATAGTTATCAGATGGGAAACCAGTTTAACATGGTACTAGTGGGAATTATATTTCTGCATCACTTCCCTGAGCATGGCAGAGAGCCTACACGTATTACAGCAAGGCTGGGCTACCTGGGACCTATGCGTCAAATCCAGACTGTGGTGGTTTTTTAATTTGATCCCTTTCCAATTCCTGGATCTGGCTCATGAATCCAGTCCTTACTTTCAAGCACTGAAAGAATGAGCTACAGTGAAGAGAGTGGAGATGAGAATGTGCAATCAAGGATCGGGGATGGATTAATGGCATAGAGCCAAGATCTTGACTCGCCTCTTCCTTCCCCAATTCTGAACATCCCCCGAAAGCACCCTTGCCCCCAACTCCTGTCTGGCTCATGGAGTTTGTACTAATTTTTGAAGTCACCCATTTCCCTCCCCCTGTATTAGAGGCTGGGCTAGACACCTCCTCATACACAGCCAGACATGTGCACGCATGCATATGTGCAAAAGTTCACCATGTAAGTATGTTGGGAGTGGTGTCAGCTTGGTAAGGGGTCTCCCTCCCCACCCCTCACTATTGCCAGTTCAGAGTCTATCATTGCAGAGGGACTGGCTGACTCCAAAAGCAGCTGAGCTGCTTCTTGGGACCCAGAGAAATGTCTATATTTGGGCATTTTGCACAGACTGGCCCAAGCAAAGCTTCATTCCTTTGCTCTTTCTAATTGTGGGAAGCCAGCCAGCTGCCTGGTACAGCCAAGAGAAAACTTCACTTCCACAGAAAGAGAAGTAAACAAGAACCAAACCACTAATTCTGCTCCCCCTGCTGCCAGGTTACAGAGGACCGCTTTAAGCCCCCCCCCCCCAATATAACAGAGGCCTCTTGGGGTCCTCTCCCATTGCAATACCTCTTTGAACCCCTGCTAGGCAGAGTCCCCCATAATTATTGTCAGCCTCCATGAGTTCCCTGCTATCATAAACCCTTAGGAGGGCCACCACTGCAGCATCTCCATTCCCGCCCCCCCCCCCAACAATTGCAGCACCATTTTGCCCCCAAACACCATTGCAAGTGCCTGCTGCCCATACAGCACCTCCTAGTGCCACCACCCCCCTTGCTTGGGCTCCTCCCCATCACAATGACCTCTTGGGTTTTTGAAAATCATGCACATTGAAAAGTGAAATTTATGCACATTTTTCTCAAAACCACCCCTGCAGTCCCAGATTACACTTAGGTGCCAACTATCTGGGTCTGGGGGAGGGGAAGGAGACTGTAGAACTCCTTTACTGATCCCTGACATCCCCTACCCCCAATGCACTGTGTGAAGAGGATTCCCTAGTGCTCAGAGTCCCTTGCTCCCTGCAGGGGCCCTGGCCTTTCCCCCCTCATTCCAAAACCCTGCAAATGGAGGGGCGGGGGGTTTCCTACAGTGTGATGTACTCTCATTTTCCCATACAGGCGCTGTCTTCTTCCCATCACCCTGTACTGGAGGATAAAGGGGCCTAGGGCTGCTCCTTAATCTTTGTGGGGCTCTAGCATGCTCCCACATACACTAGGCAGAGCTGGCCCTCTCTGCCCACACCATTAGAGCTCTCCCCTAACCAGTATACTAAGGCTCCAATCCTGAACAAATTGAAGTCAATGACAGAATTCCCATTGACTTTAATGAGTTCAGGATTTCATCCTAAGTGGAGGACACCAAGCCCTGCAAACACATTGGGTGCTTTCACACGTGACAGGTCCCGCAATGGCCACTAACTGCTCCAGGATGTGGCAGGAGCCATCACTCTGGCTGGAACTCAGCCTAGCCGCCAAACAAATGTTACAGCAGCCGGGCTAAGGAAGGGGCAGGGAGATGCACAGATGTGCATCCGCACATCCCTGCCCCACACTACGTGGAGCAGCCTGTCTGCTCCTATGCCAGACAGCCATAGTGGCCTATGACAGCTGCCAAGGCTGCCCAGAAGCACCGCCACTCCAGACCGGGGTAAGTAAGGCCATCATCCTTTTCCTTCCCCTATCACATTGGGTGATTTCAGACGTTACGCCTCCCGATTCGTCCCAGTGAATCCCCGGCGGGAGTGAATGAAATAACCACACACCCCCCGTGGTCAAAAAATGACCCAAATAGACGTGCTGGCTGATCCCAGCAGGGAATTGGGGAGGGGGACGGGCCGCATGGCACAACATGCGGCCGCACAGCCCCACCCCCCCATTGCCTGCCCTCTGGGGAGACAGGCGGGCGCTGCGGCCAATGCGGCTGCAGCGCCCAGCCGCTTTGACCACGGCCCGGAATCCCGCCGGGGATTCCGGGCTACGATCACCAGCCAGACGTTACTTTTTATTGCTTCCCACTAGGAATCACTTTGACCACGCTTTCGGAGCTCGGCCTGCGGGGAGCCCGGGAAGCATGGTTGAAATTGACCCCATGTGGGAATCGGCCGTGGTGAACATCTGGCGGCCGCCGAACAGACGTTCAGGGCGCTTTGACCCTGCAGTGAAATTGACCGTGGTTCACTGCGGTTGACTGATCTGTGACTGTAACATCTGAAAATACCCACTGTCGACCATTCTCTGTTACTTGACTCCCTCCACTCTCTTGGTTTCCGTGGCTCAGTCCTCAACTGGTTCTCTTCCTACCTCTCTGACCGATCCTTCAACGTGTCTCTTGCTAGTGCCTCCTCCACTTCTCTTCCCCTCTTGGTTGGAGTTCCCCAAGACTCCGTCCTTGGCCCTCTTCTCTTCTCTCTATACACTCTGTCCCTAGGCAAACTCATCAAATCTCATGGCTTCCAGTACCATCTGTATGCTGATGATACCCAACTCTATCTCTCCATCCCCTTTCTCTCTCCCTCTATCCAGTCTCACCTACTAACTGCCTCTCTGACATTTCTGCCTGGATGTCTCATCAGCTTAAACTTAACATGGCTAAAACTGAACTCCTTATCTTCCCCCCTAATCCTTCCTCTCTCTCTTCCTTTTCTGTCTTTGTTGATGGGGTCAACATCCAGCCTGTCCCTCAGGCATGTAACATAGGGTTCATCTTTGACTACTCCCTCTCCTTTAAACCTCAGATTGATTCTGTTGCCAAATCCTGTCGCTTCTCTCTGCACAACATTGCTAAGATCCATCCTTTCCTCACTGTTTCCTCTGCTAAAACCCTTGTCCATGCCCTCGTCATCTCTCGCCTTGACTATTGCAACCTCCTTCTCACTGGCCTTCCTTGCTCTCACCTTGCTCCTCTCATTTCTGTTCATAACTCTGCTGCCAACGTCATCCACCTTGCCCACCACTTTGACCACGTACAGCCCCATCTCTCTTCTCTCCACTAGTTCCCTCTTCCTAAATGCATTCTTCATAAACTCCTAGTTTTTACCTACAAGGCCATCACCACCCCCAGTGCATACACAGGTGTTTGCTAGAAGGTGTAGTTAGCTGTGTGGCTGAGTAGGTAGGTTTTCAGCAGCCCTGTGTTATAGCCCTCACTGTGACCTTGCATAACCTTCCTGCTAGGGCTCATGCACATAGCACTCTTTTGGAGTAGCAAGTGAATCTCTCACTACTTCCTGTGCTCCTTGATGATTCCTTGTTCTCTGCTATGCAGTCGAAATGGGGTTTATAGCAAAAGCCAATAATGTTGTGTGATTCTATTAACTCACGGCAAGTGTCAATCTGCAGTACATCGTTCCTGTTTGTCGTTATCTTCTTCCAAGTCACCATAGAAGTGTGGCCAGAAAGTTCTGGAGCAGGAACTCCGTCAGCTGCTCTGCACTCTATGCTACTTCTGGGACATCATATGCAGGAATATAATAAGGACATGTCTCCATGCCCTTTGCATTATGGTAAATACCACAGGGAAGGAGGGGTGGTGGAGGAATCAGTAGCTGTGTGAATACCTTGCTACTGGACAAGAAAATGTGCTGAGTTTGTAAAAGGAAAGGTTGTCGTGTGGCGAGTCCTGCATTTGTGAGTGAGATTTTATTTTGGCTGTTTTTCCTATCTCAGGGAACAGTCTCTAAGACCACAGGAGTGTTTCTCTCTTCACACACACACAACTGATTTCCCATATCATCTATATGGAATGGCTAGATCTTCCCTAAAAATGGGAAGAAACTCCCTCTTTATAGTGGCCACAGCAGGGTTTCACCACTGACTTAACAATTAGTTCCAGGTAGATACAGATACAATGACAACCCCCATCTCCAGTTTAGTCGCTTCTCTCCAGAGTTAAACAAGCCCATGTAGAACATAAACAGAGCAAGGCAGAAAATAGTTCTCTGTACTTCAGCTGTTTCCATTAGCACTTCAAGGTTGCCAAAGTTCTAGGGCGCCTTTCGACAGAACAAAATGTGTGTGTTAGGGGGCAGAAACACATGTGTATCTGTTCTGTCTAAGCATTGTGACTAATTTCCACCACACATTAGCCCCCCTTTTGCCCCTCATAAAACATCCAAATGCAGCCCGGATCTTCTCCGACCATCACATGGGTGTTTCTTGGACTTGGGTGTTCCTGTTGCGTCTAAGCAGATGCAGTGTGTGTTTATGCAAGAAAACTCCCATAACTTCCTGTTTCTGGCCATAGAGACTAGCATTTTGTAGAGGGGGTGTGATGTAACTCTCTAGCCTGTTGAACTCATTGGTTTTCCTGTGATTCTTTGTGTTTTAAGCCCCCACCCTCTCCCCACTTAGGAGGAAAGGCTTTTTATTTGCAGATGTATGTTTCTGATGGGCAAAATAAAAAACCTACCTCCTTTCTCTCCCTCTCCCTGCCTAGGAGCAAAGGGGACTTTGCATGTGAGGAGGAGGTGGCAGAGAGGGGGAGTGAGCAAAGGGATTTCCTGGATCCACGTGAAGGACATAGAAAAAACACATTGACAGGGGCTAGGGAAATTATGAGTTGTGTGCACACCCAATGCAGTTAAGCGTGCACACAAAATGGGGGGGGGGGGGGGGGCGTGTTTACAAAACATTACAGAAATTGAAATTTTTGCACCAGAGTAAAGGAAAAAAAGAGAGACAGTTTGGATGAAATGCGCTGTCCCCATCCTATCCCCACTTAGGAGCAAAGGCTTTTCCTTTGCAGATTTATGTTTCTGATGGGCAGAATAAAAAACCTACCTCCTTTCTCTCACTCTCCCCGCTAAGGAGCAAAGGCTTTTCCTGATGGGCAAAATAAGAAAACTCTCTCCTTTCTCTCCCTCTCCCCACTTAGGAGCAAAGGAGACTTTGCATGTGAGGAGGAGACGGCGGAGAGGGGGAGCAAGCAAAGGGATTTCCTGGATCCATGTGAATGACACATAGAAAGAACACGTTGACAGGGGCTAGGGAAATTATGGGGGTGCACACCCAATGCAATTAATCACGTACACAATATGGGGGGTACAAAACGTTATAGAAGTTGAAATTTTTGCATCAGAGAAAAGGAAAAAAAGTGAGACACTTTGATTGGATCAAATGCACTGTCAGAAATGTTCTTTCTTGTTAACACCTACTTTCTGTGATGTCATTAATGTAACATGATATTGACAAGTACATCCGAAATGCATGCTGGGATATCATACAAGAAACGTACTGGAGGGTGCACATGCGTCCTTCCATCGGGGCAGTATTAAACACCAATTACAAACGAGTGCAAGCAGTGCAACATCGCAAACACAGGTTCAGTAGAGCGTTTAGAGATGGTGGGTGTAAACACCCCTAAGACACACAGTCAAACACTGAAATTTGTTCTGTCTAAAGGTGCCCATAGAGAAACAGGCCCACAAGAAGATGCCGGCAGCTGCCTCTGATTCCACAGAACCATCCCAGTTGGGACAGCATCTTGGAAAGAGCTCTGCAAACACGGCATAAGGAAGCAAAGTGGAACAGAGAGCCACTTATTGGCCTTTGAGCCTCCCATGTTAGAACAGGCAGGTTCCTTTGTCTGCTTGACATCTCTCCCTAATGCATAGCAGCTGCAATCATCCTTACTCCTGAACCTAACTCTCTGTTGGGCAGGAAGGAGTTCCATGCTTCCCCTGGGCCTACTACTACATGCAAAAAACCAGGGTCTATGTCACGTCCCGGTCTTGAACCCTTGGCCGGTTGGGGACATCGCTGGAGCAGCTTGTGCCACCTGGTGCCTTGATAAATGGTGCTTTCATCCTCCCCACTGTGTCTTCCCCTGCATCCCCACCTGGTGTGTGCCCCACCCCTGCACACCTGGTTGCCATTTCTGGGGGTTGTCGCCTAGCTTCCTGATTGGCTGGCAAAGGGCCTCCTGGGCGCCTCAGGAAGCTGATGGAGCAACTGCTCTTCCCGGGGTTTGTGGGCTCCTGTAATTGAGTTGTGTGGGAGTGTCCCACTCCCTCGTGATTGTGTTGTGTGGATGTTTGTGGCCTGTGAACCCTTTGCTTCTTGTAGGAGTGAACTCTCCTTCTTGCTGTGGCCCCTGTTCCCATTAGGGGCAGCAGGGGCTGTCCTGTTCCCTATAGCAGGTTACCCCTCCTAACTCCTTGTTCCCTTTCCAGATTCTCTGCTGCAGGCTATCTCTCTGACTCCTTGTTGCTGGATTCCTTTCCAGCTTCCTTATCGCAGGCTATCCTCCTTAGGCCTTGTTGCTGGTTTTCCTTTCCAGTTTCTCTATTGCAGGTAACCCCTCCTAGTCCTCATTGCTGGGTTCCCTTTCCAGCTTCCTTATCGCAGGCTATCCTCCTTAGGCCTTGTTCCTGGTTTTCCTTTCCAGTATTCTCTTATCGCAGGTAACCTTCCTCGTTCTCATTGCTGCTTTTCCTTTCCAGCTTCTCTATCACAGGTAATTCCTCCTAGTCCTTGTTGCTGGTTTCCCTTTCCAGATCTCCGATTCCTGGGAGTGGGTACCCCTTTGAGCTCCGTTGTTCCTGGCTCCCCCTTCCCATTGGTTCCCCCCTCCAGCTCCCCTGTCACTGGTTCCTCTGCCACCCTCCTATCCCTAGGGACCCCCTCGAGCTCCTTGTTCCTGGCTCTCCCGTCCCTGCTCCCTGGTCATTGGTTCCCCCTTCCAGCTTCCCTCCATTGGTGGCCCCTTTCCAGCCTCGAAGGGCCGTGACCTCGATGATGAGCCCTACGTTGTCTTAGTCCAGCTTGTCTGGTGTCCATGCTGAGCGTGTAGTCGCCCGGATATTGGAGAACGGCTGAGAGGCTTTAGTGTTGACATAGTGGGCATCCCTTTCCTGCCCTTCTCTCTCATCCCTTACCTGCCCTTCTCTCTCCTCCCCTGGCTCCTGACGCTGGAGCCTGACAGTCTACCACCTAGAAGTAACTTAGTCTGTGGCTCAGACCCTGCACTACCGGTAAAAGAAAGCTACCAATCCTTTGGCCAAGAGATAGCTAAGAAGCCACAGAGGCCAGTCCCATAGCCATGATAGGAGTGCCTTGGTAGTTCAAACTGGGAAGAAACTACCTCTAGCAGCCAAATACAAAGAGCTTCCATGCTCTGGTGGTATTAGCCTTGGTTGGTTGATTTGAACTTTGGCTCTAGCAGAGCAATAGCTCCACCTGTACACTAGGGGGCACTGTATTGAGGGCAGAAGATTGCCTCATGTGTGCTCTTTGCTCCCCCTCCTGGTGCCCCAGCAGCATGGAAAAGAAAGAGGAAGGAGACTGGGAGGGAAGTTGGGTTGGAAGTACAGTGCAGAAGAGTGGATTGTAAGAGCCGAGGCAGCTGTGGCAGAGGGATGAAGAGCAGGCTGCAAAGAACCAGTAGGAATGGGTTCCAGAAGATAAGAGGAGGGGGTTGCATGAGCCAGTGTTGGTGGAGCAGGGTGTGGTTGTGGATATATACTGGCTGAGGGTACAGAGGCAAAGGGTGTATATACTAGACCAGAGGTGAGGAATCTTGCCACTTTGAAAGTACAAACTCTGCAGACCAACTATAAGTTGGCTGTACGAGCTCATGGAGGAAGGAGAGGGTCTGGATTATGGATCGGTGTCACGGATCCATCCCCTATACTTGAGTGCATGCCTTCATCTCTGCTCCCTGCTCTCACTTTTTCAGTGCTTGAAAGAAGGGTCTGTCCATGGACTAGTCCCAGGAATTGGAAAGGGGTCAAATAACCAACCACAGGCCAAATTTGGCCCACAGGCTTGATGTTTCTCACCCATGCCTCAGAGTCAGCAACAGTGTGAGAATGAGCAGTAGGATGGGTGTATACATGCCAGGGGCAGGACAATGCTGCAAGTGGGGGCTGGGGAGCTGTCAGCAAGGAGCAGGGAAACTCATTGGCAAACTCTTTGCCTCATCACATTTTCTGGCTTGTTTACCAGCAGGATAACCAGTTACTTCATTATCTCTGACGTTAGAGCTCTGAGCTTTGGATGTGAAGGTTCCAAACCTGATGATGACGATCATGTACTGTATTTTGTACCGGAACTCACCTCACTCAGTGCAGAGAATGGATGGTCTTCAGGCAATTAATCAGGTTAAACTAGTGAATGAGGTAGCTGCTTGTATCAATCAATTCAATTTATTGAGTGGTTTTAAACCATTGCATGTATCCAACAACATACAGACAAACAAAATAGAAGGACATACATCTGTGTCCACAATTTAAACATATAATCCAGCAAATATGCATAGGATATCTGAAGATAAAACAGAACCCACGGTTCTCTAGAGCGCACCAGCGAGAGACACCTTTCTATAACCTGTATACTTGCTCTATCATAGGGCCTTAAAATCCAAAAAATTCTCCCTGTCCTTAACCATCAGAGTCAGAAATTCTGCTGTGGCCTCAATTACCTGGGTCTTGGGATTATTTAGAAGGGCACTCAGTATAAATACCTCCGAGTGACCTGGATACTTGTCCAAATGCCAGGCCAGAAATTTAGTCCTAGCCCTGTCATAAAGAGGCAGCTCAAAATTTTAGCTGCTTGTAGGACCCCTGCATCATTTGTTGGGGAACATAGAGTGTATATGGTCCAAACATTGGGACTGTGGGAAAAGAAAAGGTGGTCTCAAGGTTTAGGAAACTGTAAAATATGATCCTATCCTGCTCCCTACCCAGGGTTGGCCTTACCATAGGGCAACTGCCCCAGCTCCCACTCTTTTCTCTACTTCTATGGGCCCCCCTGTCCCCCCCCCATTTTCACCAGGGCAGAGCTTGGAGCCTCACTTCCTCCCAGTGGGGTGATGGGGTCCCAAACAGGACCACCTCTAGGGCCCTGCAGAGGGTGCTCCCAAGGAGGTGGGGCAATGGGAAAGGTGGGTTGGGCCATCAGGGGCTTTCCATTTTATCTTTGCCCTAGGCCTCACAAATTCTATGGCTGGCCCTGTCCCTACCACTTGGTCTTGGGATCACTTTGAGCAAAAGTCCCTTAAATCAAGCTTTCATAGTTGGCTACTATGTGTTCTGATTTGAATAAGTGTTGAGTACTCACTGATGTAGTGAACTCAATGAGAGATGTGCCTGCTGATATAAAGAACTAAAAATGCTACAGACTCAGAAAAAGCAGGCCCTTGACATCTCAAGCCAAGCATTCAAAATCAGGGGCTGCTTTTTACATTTGCAGGGGGTGGCCTCTGAGCAGATCTCTCTGGCATTTAGCATAGGCGCAAGTCTCATTGAAGTGATTAGGATTTGCACCCGTGCTGACTGCGAGAGCTGGAACTATCTGCTTAAAGGATCATGCTACCCATCTGAACTGTTTCTCTTGGCCTCACTTCTGTAATGGCGCGAATGATCACTCTCTACCTTTATTTATTTATTTAACATTTTTACCCTACCCGTCCCTCAAAAGGCTCAGGGTGGCTTACAAAATAAACAATATAAACATATAAAAGATAAAAAAAACATTAAAATAGAAAGAACCCTCCCCACAACCCACCCACAAAACCCACCCAATACTCATTCTGAATTCAGTGCAAGAATTGGGTGGTTTGTAGTAAATAAGGGCTCTTGCCCACACATTGAATGCTGAGGGCAAAACAAAATGTTAAGAGGCTAGCCATCTAGAACTGAGGGGAAGCATTTCTGGGATGGGTGAAATTATGTCTGTAGATGATGCCAGGCCCAGTGCACTGCTAAATGCTCAGCCAGTCAGCTTCAGCAATGTCTTTTCCCTTTGGATTTTTAAAAATAGTTTTCTGCTTTATTTGAGTGATCTAGAGAGACTGTGTTTGCCATTGTGGCCTGAAATGTAAGAGATATGTATATACCTGTTCTGCATTTGCTCAGTTTATATATTTCTGACTGGCTACACTACATGCCTAAGGAAGGGCCCTGTGTAGCCTGAAAGCTTGCACGTTCTCACCAACAGAAGTTGGTTCAATAAAAGCTGAACTACTTTGTCTCCATCTCTTATTTGAGTGAGAGAGTTAACAAAATCCAAAATATAATTTTTTTTAAACTGTAAAAATTCAGTTTTTTATCAACCAAAATATATTGAAACCGGAACACTTTTATATTGTCAGTGTGGAAAAAAAGCCAACATAGCTCTCAGGGCTGAGGCGTGGGAATGTAGCAGCGCCCTCATGTGGTGTAATTCTGTCCTTCCGCTCTCCCAACCCACTTAAAATTAGAAGGGTCATCATGACTGGTTTGGGGAGCATGGCTTGAAAGAAAGTAAGTTTGATTTGCAGAAGTGCCGAGCGTTGGTTAGCAAATAGAGGTGAGGGAGGAGAATGAATCTCCATCTCCCATTCCTCAGGCGAGTGGAGGTGCTGGTAGGCAGACCAGATGTGCAAAGCTTCCTGACTGCAGGGAGTATGTGGGCAAACAATTAATGCTAATACTTGAGTTTCTAAGGTAAAGAATTAGCCCGGGGAGACCCCTGGGACAAGTGAGCATTTATGCTTCTAGCCTAGGCTGGAAGGAGTCCAGGAGAAGCCCTGAACAGGGAAAGATTGTACGTTTGAAACCTCTTAAATGTAGGGAAAGAGGATGTGGGATCCAGATTTGCACAGACAGCAGGAAAGGGGGAGAGTATGATGGACAAGGTAAGAGGTTAACAGTGAGAGGATAGGGAGGCAGGGCACATGCTACAATACCAATGATGGAGAGAACCATGGGTGAGTAACAAGGGTTTGTGATTAGGGAGCAACTGAACCGTAAATCATTTAGAATGAGGAGGTTTTTTTGTCTCTTTACTGTTAGCAGAGCTCTCCTTCCTTGAAGGGAGGGCTAGATGCTCCCAGCAGGATTGGTGCGGCGCTGAGCCTGCAGAGATGAAGCTTCTGCCTTAAACAACTTGCCAGGTCAAGACACGCCAGTGGGTGCGGAGGCCAAGAGAGCAGGGGAACCTGTTCAGCAACCAGGCTGTGCCTCCCACCAAGCAAATACAAAGATATCGTTGGGACAGGGATGCACAGGGCTTCCCCTGCCCACCCTGGGAAGGTAAACGGTCTGGAACGCTGGAGATTATGCAAATGACTATGTGCAAATTCACGTAAATGGCAGCAGCTGTCCAGATCGCAATGTCTCACTATGAAGCTGCCCCAGGGCTCAGTGACAAGGGCAGGTCCACCATCTCCCCCTTCCCCCAACCAGAGAGAGAGGAGAGATGGTGTCTCTCTTGGTCCCTAGGGATCTCTCCCACTACAGCCACTGTCAAGCTTCTGGGGTATAATGCCCCCCACCCCAGCTCTTCTTTCATTATAGAGATGAGACCTAAGATATTACATTTCATCCCCCAGTTTACAGATATGGCTACGTTGCACCATCTTTAATGTGGCTCTATCAGCAACTGCCTGGACCCTGCCTACACCTGTGGCTCTGCTTACTCCACCCCCAGGTAACACCAGAACGGGGAGTGGAGGCAGCTATCATTCATCATCTGTACTCTGCAAAGTGGCCCCAGCACTGCCATAGCCGCCTGGAGTGTGCCCTCATCACCCCCTGCCTGACTGGGAGCAGGGGGGTGAAGACATTGGGGGGGGGGCTTTGTTATATTTGTTGTGTGGGGAATGGTGAGTGGGGGGGTAAAATTTGGATAGTGGGTTGGGTGGTTTGGGGTTGGTTGTGGCGTGGGGGGGTTAGCAAGGGGGATTGGAAGTGTGGTGGTGGGGTGGTTTTTTGGGGTGGTGGTGGGATTGGTGGCCTCCCCCTGGTGACTGGGGGGGGAGGTGTGGAGGGGAACCCCTGGTGTGAGCGGGGATGACCCTCCAGGGGGGGGTTACCCACCGGTGGCAAGGACAGGCAGGGAGGGGTTGGGGTTCCTCTTGCTGGCCTGTTGGGGCAGCCTATGGAGGGTGGGTGTCTAATGGGGTTCTCTGAGGATGGGAGGGCTTCCGCAGCCATCGGGGTCGTTACAGGTCGGGGGAGATATGGTCCAAAGGGGAGGTGTGTTCCATCAGTGAGGAAGGACCGGTGCCTTGTGCCTGTTCCCCTCTCAACCACCCCCACCCACCCACCCCCATGGGTAGGTTGTGGGTCGAGGCTCAGGAGGCTTGGTTTGGTGCTGCTGAACGTGAGGTCGGTTGTCAATAAATCATCTACCATCTGGGAGTTAATCCCGGAGTGGGAC
>QEPC01004304.1:522482-588705 GCA_003113815.1 Sphenodon punctatus | reverse complement strand
AGACAGAGGCACGCTCTAACACAATAGCACACAGGGGCAAGAAAAGGGAGGAACAAACAGCAATTCAAACACAGTAGTCAATTTCACCACTTAGCTCGGGGGGGGGCCAGTCTCTCCAGGGTTGTAGCTCTGTTCACCGGCACTGCTACAGTTGCAGTGCCGGCCTTTGTAGTGCTGGCTCCGCCCCCCCGTGCGTGCCTGGAGGCGCGCAGAGCGCCGCAACGGGGGGCGGGGCTCCAGGGCGTCTTGCCCGGTCCGGGAGCCATTTTCCTGGCCGCTTTTTCCTTTGGCGCCTCCGGCTGGGGGCGCCTGTAACGGAGGCGGCGTTGCACTCCGGGTGAGTGGAGCGGGGGTCACGAGCCTTCGGGGGGGCCGCCGCGCCAGGCAGCGGCTGCGGTGGCTGACAAATGGACAGGTCCTGGCGACCCCATCACCTCTGTTATGGGTTGGCCACCCTGACAGGAGGATAGGTAAGGTATGAAAGGATGAATGAAGGTTGAATATGTAATGTTGTAATGCTATAACTTTGTATTGAATAAAGCTAAGAGGTTTGCCACTATATCTCCAGTTTACCTCTGATCTCTTGAATTGACCTCAGTAGCTAAAAGAACATTATAACATTGGTTGGGTGAATGTGTGAATGTTAATAACCGTGGACCAGGACTGAGACTTAAGCCAACGTCAGCTGCCCCAAGGCCATCCTATATTGGGTGGTTTCGGACGCAACGGGGCCTAGTGGAACCTCATGTACCCCACGGGTGTGATTGCATAAAACTTTTCCTTCCCCTGCATGAGCCGAATCCTACAGTTAGCTGCCTGTCTGTCACTCTGTAAGGAAACAGACTTCCTTCCCTTTGTGTGAGTGTTTGAGAAAGCTTGTAACACGTGCACCCAATTGCCTGGTGGCATCCCTACATGCTCTTGCTGATCTGGTGTCAGAGGTGATCCTCCAGACCCCTAGACTAGTGGTCCTGGGCGATTTTAACATCCACGCTGACGCTGATCTTGGAGGAGCGAGGCATGAGTTCATGGTCTCCATGACAACCATAGGTCTGTCCCAAGTCATCTGTGGCCCCACACATGAGGAGGAACATACACTGGATCTGGTTTTCTGCACCGGCCTTGAGGCGGGGGGTCAGTTAGTAGGAGTTAGGGGGGTGGAGCCTTTGTCATGGTCTGACCATTACCTCCTTAAAGCGTGCATCCTGGCGCATGTCAGCCCCCAACGGTGCTGCCCTTGGAGACTTATGGACCTGGATTGGTTCCGGAATGCTCTGGGGGAGTTTCCCCTGGACCTTGACACCCGCTCTGTCGATGATCTCGTAGCCTTCTGGAACACCTTGTTGGCCGAGACCACTGACAGAGTGGCTCCCAGGCATCCGCTGCCCTCCCAAGTCTCCCACAGGTCTCCTTGGTTTACTGAGGCCTTGCGGTGTTTGAAGTAAGAGAGCAGGCGGTTAGAGCGATGGTGGTGCCAGACTCGTGATGAGTATGATTGATCGCAGCATAAAAGCAGTTTAAAGGCCTATGCTATGGCAGTGCAGGTAGCAAAGAAGCAGTTCTTTGCTGCCTTCATTGCATCTGCAAAGTCACATCCAGCGGGGCTTTTCCGGGTGGTGAAAGGTTTGATCAGTCCTGCCTGCCTCCACCTGGACCTGGAGCAATCCAGTGACCGCTGTGACTGGTTTATTGAGTACTTTGTAGATAAGATCGCTCGCATCCACCACGATTTCAGTACCACAGTTACTGCAGAGGATCATCTTGGGGCTATGGATGCCCCATCCTGTCCTGTTTTGTGGGATCGTTTTCAGATGGTGTCACCTGCCGATGTGGAGTCCTTGTTGGGATCTGTTTGTGCCACTACTTGTGAACAAGATCCATGTTCGTCCTGGTTGGTGAAGGCCAGCTAGGAGATGTTATGGCTGTTGCTGGCTGGGGTGGTCAAAGCCTCCCTCCAGGAGGGCAGGGTATCTGATTGCCTGAAAGAGGCTGTGGTTAGGCCCCTGCTCAAGAAACCATCTCTTGATGCTGATGCTCTTGCCAGTTATCGGCCGGTCTCTAACCTCCCCTTTTTAGGGAAGGTTATTGAACGGGCTGTGGCACGGCAGCTCCAGGAACATCTGGACCGCACCGGTTTCCTTGACCCCTCTCAGTCTGGTTTTTGGCCTGGTTATGGTACAGAGACTGTATTGGTGGCCTTGGTTGACGATCTCCGTCTGGCATTGGACCAGGGTCGTCAGATCCTGTTGGTCCTGCTAGACCTTTCGGCTGCATTCAACACTGTCGACCATGAGGTGTTGGTGCCTGCCTGCGGGACCGTGCTGGGATTGGCGGAACTGTCTTGAACTGGTTTTTCATTCCTGGCTGGGAGAACTCACGGGGTGGTCTTGGGGGAGTGTACATCTTCCCCCTGGGACCTCACATGTGGAGTCCCGCAGGGTGCCATTCTGTCCCCCCTCTTGTTTAACATCTATATGCAGCCATTAGGGGAGAGTGTGAGAGGGTTTCAGGGCATGCAGTGTCATCAGTATGCTGATGACACTCAGCTCTACTTCTCTTTTTCTACCGACCCAGGTCACGCAGTCTCCTTATTTTCTCAGTGCCTGTCAGCTGTGGAGGCTTGGATGAGGTTGAGACATCTGCAATTGAATCCTGACAAGACTGAGGTGATGTTGGTGGGTGAGGGCTTGGGGGACCTAGGGGTGGTTGAATCCCCTCTTGTTGGGGGGTTTCGCCCTCCCATGGTTTCTCAAGTGCGGAGTCTGGGTGTGCTCCTCAATTCACGGCTCAGTTTGGAATCTCAGGTTGTGGCTGTGGCGGGGAGTGCGTTTGGGCAGTTACATCTTGTCCGGCGGCTTCGGCCATATCTCTAGTCTCCGACCTCGCCACTGTCATCCATGCCTTCATCACCTTGAGGCTGGATTACTGCAACGCGCTCTACGTTGGGCTGCCTGAGAAGCTGGTCCGGAGGCTGCAGCTGGTGCAGAATGCTGCGGCCCATCTCCTTACGGGGGTGGGCCACAGGGAGCACATGGCACCCGTGCTCCGGGCTCTGCACTGACTGCCTATAAAGCACCAGGTCAGGTTCAAGGTGCTGGTTTTAACCTTTAAAGCCCTTCACGGCCTGGGCCCTACTTATCTGCGGGACCGCCTCACTTCCCATGTGCCCGTGCGACCCTTGAGATTGTCTGTGGGAGCCTTTTTGGAGGTTCCTCGGGTGAGGCGAGTGGCCACCGATGTTAGATCTTTTTCGGTGGCTGCCCCTGTGCTGTGGAATTCACTCCCGGAGGAGGCTGGGTTGGCCCCCACTCTCCTGTTATTTCGATGTTTATGTAAGACCTGGCTGTTCTGCCAGGCCTTTGGCGAGGGGTAGTGGTTGGGTGGGTAGGGTTGGGGGGGAGTGAGGGAGTTTTCTTTCCCTGCATAATGTGGGATTTTTAACTGTTTTAAATGTTTTCTTAGATTTGTTGTTTGCCGTCCCGGGCTGCCCTGTGGGCAGGAGGGGAGGGATAAAATTTTTATATAAATAAATACATTAAAAAACAAATAACTTTCTGACTGCATCTGGGTTGGAGGCAGTCACTCGAGCAGGGGAATCTATGATTAAAAGGATATCAGAAATCCAAAGTCATCTTCACACATCAGAGCTTTTGACACTGGACACTGGCATGGGACCCAGCATACAGTCCCCCCAACTCCCCTTCTCCCTTGTTGGCGAAGCATCTATGGAGAGAAGGAGTTAGTACAGGTACAAGTTTCACTGACTGAAGTGAATGGGAGTCGCATGTACTAATGGCTAGTTTCTGCACTATCCTGCCAGATGATCACACTGTTAACCTAAAATGTTAAAAGTCTGCAAAATGACCAGGTATGGGGTGCAACTAATTTCCCACAGCTAAAAAAAACCCTTTTAGGTTCTATCATCCACTTGGTTAATACCACCACCCACACCGTGCTGACTCCCTGTTTTTTCTCTTATGTTGTGATTTTCTGTTGCTTATTAGTAGTTTGGATCAGTCTGTTTTCTAGTGCAATTTTCAAGAGGAATGCAGTTCCAGGGCATGTTAAGTTAGGAACTAATTCTGTACATTTGCTTCTTGTGGGACATGTTGTTGCACTAGCAGATTATCTGGGTGAATAGAACTGGAATGGACAAGCTGTCTGGTGTTATGAAATATGCTAGATGTAGAGTGTTGCAGGCTTTGAAGAGTGCATGCTGAACTTGTAAGTTTGCATTTTAACTATATTGTGTGGAAACAATTACATGTGCAAGGCTCCATATCTGACAGTGCAGGATGAAGCACAAGACTGGACACATTCAGCTTAAACCATTTAGTACTGGCACAAATCCCATTCATTTCAATGAAACTTGTTCTAGCAATAAGCAGGTTGAAAATCATACCCTCTATCTTCAGAAAAGGACTTTTTTTGTCAATATCTGCTTCAGACAGAGCTCTCCATGCAATGCTGCAGCAGAGAGAGTTAATACCATACTTTAAAAAAGCATGGATGTACAAAAAGAGATAGCTTTCCTATCATACTCAAAGCTCATTAAGCGCTAGCACTGGCACTATCCAGTGGAGAATCACAATAGCATTATCTTGAATCTCCTCTATATGTAACAAGTCAAATATCCCCTGCAAAGCAGGAAATGATAATCATATACAATACAGGATACCTGGCATTTGCAAACCAATGTGACAGGGGAGATTAAAAGCCTGCGGAACAAGTTCCACTCCAGTGTGCCAAATACAAATAAGTGTATAAAGTATACTTCATCAAATTATTAGGACTCATGCAAGGGAAAACTCCTAATGGGAGTTTTGGAAAACGAAAGCAAACTGACCCTTGGAAAAGGGAAAGCAAATTGCAGTGGATGGCATTCTACCACATAGTGTGCAATCCTTCACGTGCATAGAGCCAGGGCTAGCAGTTGGCACCTCCACTAACTGCCCAGACATGAAGTCTTGCCCCATCCTGGATGGGTTATGCTCACCCAGGTCTGACAGCTACCTCAGGTTTCCGTCCTTCTCTCCCTATTTTGGCAACGCTGCCCAATAGGCTGTCTTCCTGATAATAAATTATCCCTGAATGCAGCCCGCTAGAAACAGGGCGTAAGAGGGCTGCACTGTAGGAGTTGAGGCCTTGGGACCGGCCAGAACGCAGCCGCTTCCGCGGAAGGAAGGGGCATCTTTGCTCCCAAGGCCATCCTCACTGAGGCGGGGGGACATCTGGCTGGCAGCTCCGCGGGGTTGGGCTGGTGGCAGATTTCTAGTCCCCGTGCAGCAAGAAAGCCGGATCCTGGGTCTTCTCTTGGGTTCGGCGCCGCTGCTGAACTAGAGGAGGCTGGGACTGGGAGGGGGAGCCGAGCTTCCAGGCGCGCTGGGTAGCAGCAGACACACACGCAAGGGGGCTGGTCTGGAGCGATCCCTACCGGTGGCTCAGCCCAACCAACCCCAATCCCAGCCGCATCCCGGACCGGGCTCCCATTCATCCGCTGCCGCCTTGTGCCAGTCCCGGGCCTTGCCTCTCCGCTCCAGTCACCCCCGCTAGGGGGCGAGCATAGCCGCCGTAGCGGCTCCCGCCCCGCCCCGCCCGGCGCCTTCAGACAAAGGCCCGGCCTCCTGCACTTGGCTTCCTCCATGTCTGAGCTCGGCGCGCCCGGCCCGTCCGCTGCAGCCGTGGCGCTCGGGCCATGGGCGGCCGTGTAGGCTGCGGCGGGGAGCGATGAGCCCCTGCTGCTGGGCCGGCGGGCGGGCGGGCTGCGAGGGGCTGCGGCGCAGAGGGGGCTCCCGGACAGCAGCACGATGGCCGGGCGGCGGGGCATGCTGAAGCGCAAGCCCAACTTCACGCTGCAGGAGATCGATATCCTGATGAGCGAGGTGCTCAAGTACGAGCAGCTGCTGTTCGGGGCCACCTCCACCAACGTGAACGCCTACGAGAAGCAGAAGATCTGGTGGCGCATCACCAACAAGATCAACGCGGCCGGGCGCAACCAGCGCGACATCGGCGAGGTTAAGAACCGCTGGCGCGGCCTGCGCCGCCGGGCCAACGACAAGATCACCCGGCACCGCCAGCAGCGCCAAGCGCCGCCCGAGCGCGCCTATCCCAAGGGGAGCGAGCCGCCCAGTGACCCCGAGCTCGGCCCGGAATTGTGCCTGCACGGGGTCTGCCCGCTGGACACACCGCTCGTCACCATCGAGGTGGCGGCTCCCCAGGGTGAGTGCGCCCGCCCAAGGGGCTCGCTGGGTATGGGATGCACAGGGGCAGCTCAACGGCTCTCTTCTCCCTTTGGCCAGAGATCCCCGGGCACAGAGCCCCGGCCTCCTCCCCCTGAAAGGACAGACCCGGATTCTGCCCGGACGGAGCGCACCCTCCCTCTCAGGTGTCTGGGGAGCGGGGAGGAGGCCACGGGCCCAGCTGGTTGCCTCTCTTCTCCCACTCCAACCCTCGGGATCTCTGCCTTTTAGTTAACCTAAAGGCGCCGGAGGGCTGCTTTGTTGCTGCCGCTCTGCGCTCAGAGGGAGTTGGGAAGATCGCCATTGCCTCCTGCCGAGACTCGAGATTCCCCACCAAAGAGCCAGGCGGCAGCACATGCAACATCAGTAGTGCCCTACAGGTTGGGGAGCACAGGGCAGTCAGGTTAATAGCTAGCTACTGCAGGACTCCAGCGCTGGAGAAGTTTCCTACTCTAGGTTACATGGTTCCAGAACTTCCAGTTCACACAATTGCTTACGCCTGGGAGAGGTAGGCTACTCTAGAATGGGTTATAGGGTCTCTAAACAGCATTGTATGTCTCCAAACGTTACTATCCCTCTACTTGATTTTAAACACTGTGTTCCTGTGAAGGAGCATGGAACAGTTTAAAACAGAAATAGTGTCTGTTACCCTGGTTGCATGAAGGAAGCCAGAGTATGTTCATCAAAGAGGGGGGGTGGGGGGAGAATGCTTTTAGTCTTTGCCACCATGATCCCTAGATTCATCTTCCCTCCTGTGCCAGTTGTGGGGCTCTTGATAGTTGTGTATCGAGTAGGGAGGGCCTCAACAAGTGGTTTCCTTCTGGTTCCCCTGACATCCATAGGCTGGGGGACACTCCTGGAGTGCAGTGTCTCAGGATTGGGTTCAGTCTGCTAGGGCCTGTATCCTATTGCATTGATACTATTCCAGACTCCAGTAGGTGATTATTATTATTTTGTTTATTAAGTATTTATATAGCACAAGAGTGTGCCTAGTGCTTTACAGTTGTTGAAAATAGACAGGTCCCTGCCCTGGTGGACTTAAGTTACAGTCTAAGAAAGACAAGGGAGGAGAGATGAGTGATGATACATAAATACAGATGATACATACATACAGAGAGATGATACATTCATGAAAGCATGAGGTTGCAGGTACAGGTGCTTTGCTTAGTTACATGGGAGAAAGAAGGGGACAAAGAGCTAGGGAAAGCCTGATGGAGGAAGTAGGCTTTCAGGAGGGATTTGCAGGTTTGGGGGGAGAGGAATGTATTTGAGGAGGGAGTTCCAGGCATGGGGGGTAGCAAGAGAGAATGGGTGAACCCACTTTGAGGCGCAGCAGAACTGTGAGCAAGCAAGGGTAGTGATAGAGGAGGAGTGGAGCTCTTGGACGGGAGACTAGTGGGGGGGGGGAGACATCTTTGACCATCTCTGCATAGTCTTTTCTGAGGTGCTTGCCTCCAGTATCCGAGTACCTTGTCTCACCACATCCCTCTCAGATGGCATAGTATCTCCATTTTGGAGAATGGATGTAGCACCCAGTTGACTTGCCCAACATCGGAGAGAGAGAGCCAGGAATACAGCCAGTTCTGATCAGAAGTCCTTTGCCTTCACTAGCAAATCTTTCCTTCTGAAAGGCTTCCAGAACAGAGTGCTGTAATTTCAGGAGTCGCTGACACAGCCGCACATGGTGGCAACTGTTGAAAACATGTGGTTGGATTGGGTGGACTATGGGTCCCACCCAGTCTCGAATTGCTGTGTTCTGTATTGCAGTAGTGCTCAGAGGTCTCAACCAGATCAGGGCTCATCTGTCTCAGGCAGCAGACAATCCCTGCCCCAATCTGCTTACAGTTGTAAGGACAAGACCTAACAAAGTGTGGGGGATATTTGGAAAATGGGGGTTTAGCATACATGACCTGTGTAGGCACTTTTTGGCCAGTCAGTGACTGTAAGAGCTCATTGTCTGCCTGACAGTTGATCAGATGACAGTTTGGCACAGGTGAGCTTTCAAGAAGGACTTGAAGGAAGATGAAGACAATGGCTGTACATGCTGACTGAGGGGTCTTCTCGGAGTGCATGGGACCCATGGGAAGCTGAGGCTGGTTGCATTGGTGAAGCAAAGACTTGGGAGTCAACTTGAAAGGATGGGTAAAATTAAATTACAGAAGGCTTTGAAGGCTGGGATTAAAGCTTGTTTGTGGTGGTAGAGCAGAGTGGTGATCTTTGTAGTGTATTGTATGGACTTGAGGAGCAGGTGAAATGGGTAGGGAAGCAACAAAACAGCTAGGGTGGAGTGTGACCAGGGCTGGAGATAGAATTGGGACAAATCGATCCTAAACCTTGTGCAGGAGAAAGGAGCAAAAAACAAATGATGGTGGTGCTGGTGCTGTCTGCTGCTATAAAGGAAGGGAAGCAGAGGGCTTCAGGGGAAAAGAACAGGAACTTGGCTTTGGCCGTATAAAGTCTCAGTGGATGAGTGGCCATCTCCAAGGGAATGTCAAGAAGGACAGGCTGAGACTTTGGCTTGGACGAGGGAAATCCATGTCACTGTAAAATGTAAAGAAATCTTTGCTGCCTGTTACAATAGAACTCAGCTACTGAAACCAGAGACTCAAACTTATGCCTTGTATTTCTTTGCCTAATAAAAATAAATTAAATAGTCCCTCTTGCAGTCTCATTTTTGTGCACCACTGAAATCTAACTTCTGTAGAGAGGGCCAAATGACTGTGGTCTGTAATCCAGAACATAAATCATGAATGACCTCCTCTCCACCACCCACAATACAAGGCCCTCTGGACCAGTGGGAGGTTCCTTCAAAGCTTGCGGGGTGAAATAAGGCCTTTGCTGCAACTCCGATATTGCTACTTGGCACTTCATTGTCACACTCTGCATTGCTCTGTGGGAGTGGTATTACTCCACTAGCCTGGTACCCAGAGACCCCATTGCAATACATGCTTGCATAACTAAGCATGGGCCCTTGCACCAATGCACACTTGAGGATCTGCTCTAAACCCATTGCTTCTCCTTCTCTCCTTCTTTGTTGTCTTCCTGCCTTTTCTTACTCTTTCACCGTTGCATTCTCTTCTCTGCAGTAACCCTTCCCTTCCCAACAGTTTCAGCCTTATCTGCTAAACAGTTCATGGTGACACCTTCCAATTTGTGAACTCCTATAGCTGGCTCCTGGTGGGAAATCTGTCTGAACAGCCGCAAGGGTGGTTTTGTTATGAGGAAGGCTTGGACTGTCCTTTGTGCTGACTGCTTCCCCCCCTTCCCCCCCCCTGCTTTGGGGGAGACTCTCCTGTTAGGTGGCAGAGCCCTTGTCACTGGCTCAAGGGGATTTTAAAGCTCATGTAGACAATGCCTGAGTATTGAGCTGTGGGGCAGGCAGGGCCCCTTTTCTGGAGGAAGGCCCTGGAAGGGCTCCGTTTCATTCACCTAGCTCTGGCTGGATGCTGCTTTCTCTCTGGGTTAATCTGATCTGTCCTCTCTGCTCTGGGCAGGTGTGAAGGAGGAGCCGGTGAAGGAGGAGCCCGTGGATGTGAAGCCAGAGCCATTCCATCCCCCTCCCACTGAGGCCATCCAGCAGCGAATGACCCGGGGGGCTGAGAGGCGGCTGCTCATGAGCTCTGGCCACACCCCTGATGATCCATGTGAGAGCTGGAGCCGAAGCCCCCCTAACTCCTCCCAGGCAGAGCTCTCAATGGGCGAGCTGGGGGGGCAGCAGGAGGCCCTGAGCTCGGATTTCACCAGTATAATTTTTGACCAAGATTCAGAGCACCTGAACGGTTGTAATATAGGCGAGACTGTGACTCCTGTAACTGTGTCACTGCAGGAAGGGGTGCCAGAGGGCAGCCGTCTAAGCCCAGCAGAGAGGCGGATTGTCCAGGCCAATGAGCAACTGGTACAGGAGATGCGTGCCTTCCGGCAGGAGTATGCAGAGAGCCGTAGGGAGACGGCCTCTATCTTGCGTATCATCGCTGAGGCCCTGAATGGTGTGAGCAGCAGCCTGTCTGAGATCCGGGATCTCTACCTCCGCCAGCAGGTGGTGCCCAAGCAGTGACGATAACACAGGCCATGGATTCTTACCTCCCAGGGACAGACATGCTTCCCTCAGCAGGAACTGAGTCGCTGAGAGGAGGCTGCATGGGTGAAAGACTTGCTCAACCAATGAGAAGAGACTGTTTGGGGGACAGGCTTCCCCCCCAGTATGTCCCTCCCTCCCCAATAAAACTCTGTAATGGCTGTCTCTGCTCAGGGGTTTGTGACCAGACGGGGCCTATAAGAGTCTTGCTGTGCATCACGGGTGGCAGTGCTCAGACAACTACACCCCTAGTGCTCTCCCTGCAGCAGTCCATCTCTCCTCCCATTTCTGGCCCCTCAATATGGCAGGTGTCACAGGTGGTTTTGGACTTTCAAGTGTGTCATTGGGGAATACCCCTTGTGGGGTTGTTAAATGTCCACGCCTCTCTCATACACTCACACAAAGGGAAGGAAGTCCATTTCCTTACAGAGTGCCAGAAAAGGCAGCTAACTGTAGGACTTGGCTCATGAAGGGAAAGAAAGGTTTATGCACTCACACCCGTGGGGTACATGAGGTAACACTAGGCCACCTTGCGTTCAAAATCACCCATATAGGATGGCCTTGAGGGCAGCTGACCCTGGCTTAAGTCTCAGTCCTGGTCCACGGTTATTAGCATTCACACATTCACCCAACCAGTATGACACTGTTCTTTTAGACACTGTGGTCAGTTCAAGAGATCAGAGACAAATTGGAGATATGTTGGCAAACCTCTTAGCTTTATTCAATACAAAGTTATAACATTACAACATCATTCAACATTCATTCCTCCTTTCATACTTTACCTATCCTCCTGTCAGGGTGGCCAACCCGTAACAGAGGTGATGGGGTCGCCAGGACCTGTCCATTGATGGTGAGATGATACCACGAGCTGATGTTATAGGCGTCCGAATTCCAAAAGACATCAGTCCCATATTTATAGGTCTCTGGTCACATAGGCCATGCATATGTTGTTGCTAGGCAGAGTTGGCTCTCCCATGCCATCATCTGAGTCATTCAGACAAGGATGCATCTGGCGTTTGTGGTTACCATCCTAGCCGGTTGATCTTTGGCCCATTTCACAAATGTCTGTTTTTAGCCATTTGCCTAGAACTGTTGCGTAAGCAATAAATGTTCCAAAATATAGCTGTGCTTGCAAATTTTGTGTAAGCCTTTGCAGTTCAGTTGCGGTTGCAATTGTGCAAACTGTCAGATAAAAATCTGTGCATAGTTCACTTAGGGGCTTTGGCCTTGCAGTTTCTGCAGTGTCTTCAGCCTGAGCATCCTAACTCCTAAAATCATTTGCACCCCTCACATTCTCACGCAGGGGGAGCTTAACCTCCCCTTCTAATTTCTTATACCTGGATTATTGGCCCTGGCTTCTTCCTGTGTGCCCCCTGCACAGCATGGAGTTGGTTGTTCTGTCCAGAAACTACTTTGGCTGCTGCCCGTGGTGGCTTGGTCTGTCATGGAGCCTGCCGGAGGGAATCTGCATGTGGCTTCCCTCAGACGGGACTGTTGCTAAGCCTGTGGTACTGTTAGAAGTGGCTGAGAGAGAGCTGACTGGGCTCCAAACGGGAGCCCTTCAAAAAGCACGTTTTGGCACCAGGTGGGGAGGAAAATTGTATGAAAGATTCTCAAAAGTGGCAATAGGTTTTGGGGGTACCTTGTTGTTATGGAGGCCTGATGGGATATGTCTGAGGACATGCATGGCCTCTGTTACCTCTGAATTGCAAACATCTCAACTGAATGCCCAGTAGATGAGGCACCTAAAATGAGTGGCTGCTTCTAAGAACTCTGGTCTAGACTATGCGCTTCCTCTGAGAAGGCATAAATAGGGTCTGGAGGAGGCAAGGGCTGTGTTGGGGCCGGTATGTGAAGTATGAAGAGAGGGTTTTAATGGGTGGGGAAAAGCAGATGGGTTCCTGTAACAGGGAGAGTTCCCCAGCAGGTTAAGTCATTGCAGGAGCTGGACTCTGTTGATGGTTCACAGACTACCACGGGACAGCTTTAGCCTCACGGGGGTTTTATTTAATGCCTTTTTGTGCCCATTCACATAAGTCAACGATATTCATCTCCCACATAACCCCGCAATGCAATAGTCCTTACGAAGAGACCCAACAGTCCTTGGGTCTCTTCCTGCTTTCACCTGTGCTGTTGTCTGCCTCTGAAATGATAGTGTCTGGGCTCCTGGTCCTGCTATTCTAGCTCTGCAGTTCCCCAGGCTAGCCTCACCTTGCTGTTCCCTTTCTCCGGGTTCTGGCCAGTGCAGTGTGGGGAGCTCCTGTTTTAGTCTGCTCAGCTCACCAGCACAGGCTGCCTGATCCGTGGAGTTTACTAACCTTTATGCTCCCAGTGGGGTGGGGCCTCAGTGGCAAAGTGGGCTTCCTTAAAGGGACAGTAACCCACTTCATCACATATCTTCCCCTCCCTAGCGCTGCGGCATTCTGGCCAGCTCAGTCCTTATACTATAGACCCTGGCCATCCATGAACAAGTGAGGTCACTACATTTCTCTTTACATCCAAATATATAAAGTATTGAGCCCACACATGCCCCTTATTCTTCCTTGCACCTAACATTCATTAATTTCAGATATAATTAGTTAACACGTTTACAAACCTCGGGTTCTCTGGTGACTTGAGGGTGTACTCAGCTTGTTCTTTTATTTCTGATGCCAAGTTCAGATTGCATATATGTCTTGGGCCCTCCCCGACTTGTCAGCTTAACATGCTGGTGGGCACTCATGCCTGCCCCTGTACACATACCATGATTCATCCCATTACAGTCTATGTAAACAAATACGACACTAACAATGCACTATTAAAGTACAAATACACTTTAGTCTATGAAATACTATATTATAAATATTAATGTTTTCAATTTATAGTTGCAGCTAATACATTTAGAACCTGGGATATAATTCCCCCTTGACTCAGATCCTTACTTGTAGATCCCTTTGTTGCCCAGGGACATTATTCTCTCTTTTAAGGTTTCATCTGTACTCTGTGTAGCACTACTGTGGCATCACAACCACACATAAGACACCCAGTGGGTCTGTCATGTCCATAGTCTTTGTGCTCTACCCACAGGTTATCATAGTAGGGACATTCCTTGCAGGGGATTCCCTGTTCTGCTAACCCTGCCACCTTTTGTATTCTGGAACCTGCTAAGGGATCCCCTTTTGGGCTTTCTTCTTCCCCTGAGCAGCCAACGCCTTCAAACCTGCCTGTGTTACCGAGGTATTTGAGCAGTGTTTGGCGCCTGTCTTCCTTTTGGATAGGGCTGTTTAGGTCTTTCCTTCCTGTGTCTCTGGGGGGTGTGTGTCACTGTCCTGACTTTTCTGCTGTTCCTGTCCAGTAGAGCCAAATCCTCCTCCACCACGCTCAGTACCTTCCAAGCTGGGGACTTCTAATTCCAGATAGTAGATGCGCTTGCAAATTAGTGGGCAACACTTTCCCCTTTTAACTAAAAAGGGCTTGTTTCCAAAATTAAAGAGCAGTACCTTAATGCTTCCCCTAAAGTCTTCATCGATGACCCCTGTGCCTACATCTGCGAAGTGGTTTATGACAAGGTCCGAAGGAGGGCCTACTCCGCCATAGCAACCTGGTGGGAGGGAGACTGGAATATCGGTTTCCACTAGAGCCCTCCCCCCAGCCAGGACCTCTAATTTGTAGGTGCAGCCCACTGCCCGAGTTAAGCCTTGAGAAGGGGCAAATATATTTACCAAAAGTCTGGCAAAGCCAAGCCATATGTTTGGCTGCCCTGTAGCTGTAACCACAGGCCTATGCTCTAGGAGGGTGGCACAGTCCAGGCTTATGGTGGCAGCTCAGTGATCTGGCCTGGCTGTTGGAGCCCTCACCCTTATCTCGGCTGTCTTAGTCCCTTCCTCCTTCATCTCTGGTTGTTCTGTCCGCTTTCTTGACTATTCTTTCCTACTTAATGCCTCCGAGGGGTAGAGGAGCCCTGTTTGTGTGCTGGTGTCCCCTTGTCCCATGTGGCTTGAAACACAAGTCTACGCTGTTTTCAAGACTCCATTTCTACTTTGCTTTGTTGTTCCCTTGGGGCCCCTAGGGCCACTTGGAGTCAGGCCAGCTCTTGCTCTGTCTCAGCAGCCTGTGCCAATATCCTTTCCCAGCATGTCCTGAGCTCCTGCACTTTACACATACCTTAAAGTGCTGGTCTTTCAATCTTCTGGGTTTTCAAGTCCACAAGTAAATTCCTGGATTCATTCTTCACACACACACTGCCCTGAGGCAGTTCCTGGATGCATTCTTCACACAAACGCTGCCCTGAGGCAGCCTAAAGTAACCACAGCTGTAGACATGAGGGGATGCCATGGAAACCAAGTGACCACAGCTGCCTGGAACAAAGCAGTTTACCAGGAGAACGTTTTACACACAAAAGTTCTGGGAGAAGTTCTATGCAGAAATTCAGAGAGCCAGATGTTTAAGATCTAGGTGAGTGATTTAGACACACAGAAAGTTCAGGATGCAACAGCAAACATACAGGAGAAATGCATGTGTAAAAACACCCATTGACAGCTTCATTTCCAGGTCCTCTCTGGATTGGGCTTGTGTCCTGCTGTCCCCTGCAAAAATCCACCCAGTGTATTTTGTGCTGGCTGGCTCCCTGTAATGCCTTTTCCGTTTCGCACCCATTCAAGTCCATTTGGGTTTGTCAGGACCTAAGCCAGGGCCTTCCCTCTGCTATTGGGGTGCCCAACCTGCCTACTCCTCTTCCTGTCTCACCTTCTCCAGCTCAAAGTCTGCATACAGGACCTGACCACTGACTTCTTCACCCCACTACTCACCCTTGACACACCCCCTTTTGAGAAGTGGCCCACTCCCTGGGCTATTCTGAGGGGACTTCTCTTTCCTCCCACCATTGCTCTTGCCTCCCAGAATTCAAGGTGGATTGGGTCCCTCATCCTCTCATGACCACACCTTCCCTGAGGGTTTCCTTCTTTGGGATATTTCCCTGGGGTGGCAATATCCCCAGTCTCTGACCCTGGTGACATGTTCGTAGGTGTCAGGCTCCGGGGTCGGAGCCTAGGGAAAGGACGGAGGGGAAGATGAGGGAAGGCAAAAGGGGAGCCACAGGATTAGCAAGGGAACCTCTCAGTCGCTCTCGGATATCCAGGAGATAAGCACTCCGCATAAGTACCAGCCAAGCTGGTCTAGGAAGGCATACGACTCATCATCGAGGTGGAGGGACAGGGAAGAAACACACAGGGCCGGGAACTGGAAGACAGGGATCAAGGGATCAACACAGGGGAAGCGGGAGGCAACAGGGGAAGCCAGAGGCGAGGGGGACGCCAGAGGCCGAGGCAACGAGGGGAATGCCAGAGGCGAGGGGGACGCCAGAGGCCGAGGCAACGAGGGGAATGCCAGAGGCCGAGGGAATGCCAGAGGCCGAGGCAACGAGGGGAATGCCAGAGGCCGAGGGGAAGCCAGAGGCCGAGGCAACGAGGGGAATGCCAGAGGCCGAGGGGAAGCCAGAGGCCGAGGCAACGAGGGGAATGCCAGAGGCCGAGGGGAAGCCAGAGGCCGAGGCAACGAGGGGAATGCCAGAGGCCGAGGGGAAGCCAGAGGCCGAGGCAACGAGGAGAATGCCAGAGGCGAGGGGAAGCCAGAGGCCAAGGCAACGAGGGAATTTCCCAGCAAAACAAAAGGTGGCCAGAGGGCCAGGTCCTTCAGGCCAGCTAACAGACAGACAGACAGAGGGGGTCTCAAGGGAGGAAGGGAGCCACTCAACACAAAACCAGACAGAGGGCAAACAGGAAACCACCAGCATCCACCACGTGCAGACAATCAACAGGAGGAAAGGAACTTAGGTAAGAAACCCCCCAACATACAAGGAGGACAAGCAGGACAGGTATCCACACAAGAGGAGTGGGAAGGGCATAACACACAACAAGCACAAGGGGACACAACACCAATACAGACAGAGAACAAACAGCAACAGGAGAGAAGAGCAAGGGGCAAGAGCCAAACACAAGCCAAGGGGAATGCCCTGAAGCTCCACACCTGCCCCAGCTCCCAGTAGCCCTAAATACCATAAGGAGCCAATCAGGCTAGGGCAGATGGGTCCACGCCCCCCCAATCAGTGGTAACAGGGCACAGCTGGAAGGAAAAGAGGGAATAACAAGGCAGGGAGGGAAGTCACATTTTGTAGTAATGCCCCAGTGGCACAGGAGGCAGCAAGTGTCTCAGGCAACCCCTGAGGCTGGGGGTTCAAGGCCCAGCCATGACAGTAGGTCAGACTGTCCAGTCTGCCGTTCTTGCCTCCAGATCCCATAACTGCCCACAGTAGACCTTCTCCTATCATCCAATTTCTTTCTCCAAGATTGTCACTTCTGAGGCTGGAGCCCACGGTCATTCCCCCTGTGCCAGCTCCTCAGAACTCGCTGTTTTTTAAAAATGTTCCTTCCACATCTCCAACTGCCTTGCTCCCCTTTCATCCCTAAACAGTCCTAAGCCTCAAATCCCTTCTGGGCCACAAAACAATCCTGCTTCCTTTCCCAGATAGGGCCAAGAGGACCCTTTTGGCCTTGTCCCAAGATGTGGAATTCTCCACCTTGAAGGGGAATCCCCTGTGTTGCTGGTCTCCTCCTGCAGGAAACCTCTCTGCTTTGATGATCTCCCTCTCTTATTCATTGAGCCTTCTGTTTCCAGCGCCATCCGCCTCCATGTGGGTAAGACCCATCTGCCTTGTGTCCGACTGCCGCCAGGGTTCTCACTTCCCCACTCCGGGAAGCTCCTCAGCCCAGCCTTGTATTTCTGTCTATCCCCGTAGACCCTGCCAACTACGCTAATGTAACAGGGACACGTCTCCAGTGGGGTATGTCCTTGGAGGAGCCGGGCCCTTTTGATGATCCACAGACTACCAAAGGATAGCTTTAGCCTCACTGGGGTTTTAATTTAATGCCTTTCTGTGCCATTCACATAAGTCAGTGACGTTCGTCTTCTACATAACAGCAGCCCTGCAATGCAACAGTCCTTAAGTCCATACGGAGCCCCTGGGGTCTCTTCCTGATTTCACCTGTGCTGTCCATCTCCAAGGTAGTACAGTATCTGGGCTCCTGGTCCCAATGCTCTGGCTCTGCAGTTCCCTGGGCTAGTCATGCCTTGCTGTTCCCTTTCTTGGCATTCCAGCACCCTGGCCAGCTCAGTGTGGTGAGTGTCTGTTTCAGTCTGCTCAGCTCGGCTCCCCAGGGCAAACCAACAGGGCCATGGAGTTTACTGGCTTTTATACCCCCAGATGGCGACTCCTCAGTGGTGAAGTGGGCTCCCTTAAAGGGACAGTAATCTGCTTAGTCACAGTTCCTGTAGTTGAAACTGTATCCCTACTACAGCTGAGGTATTGTTTACCTTAGGGAGAGAAAATTATTTTTGACTAGAGTTAGCAACCCCTGCGAAACCAGAAGCAGCTCAAATTTGCTTGGGTACCTAAGGTAAGGAACCCCAGCAGGGAGGTCTTCCTGAGATTGGTCCATGATTCTGTTTCAGCTCCTTTAGTTGTCTGGGGCAGTTGCTCAGACTAAATCTGAGAAGTGTTTGCCTTGCATGCCTTCAGAACAGGAAGGATGCTGTTGCATTTAGGAGGGCTTTTCCTTCCAGTTCTTTGACCTTTGAAATAACTGCCAGTGGTTTGTTAGTTGATCCCCTTCAGTACAGCCTAAACCAGCAGAGTTGCCCATGGGCATGTCTTTCACATCTTCCTTTCTATGTTCTTCATTGCTTCCGAGCTATTGCCATTTCTATTATTCTCTTGTTCAATCCCACCTCCCCCGGGCTCCTCCCTTGGTAACTTTCCCCTTTACCACAATCGTGTGGGGAATGCTTCAAAGGGAGGGTTGTGCTCTTTTCCAGGATTTGCTTGATATTCTGGATCCATGTGAGCATTCCTGTGGTTAAGCTTAGAACATGGGTTTGGTTTGAAAAATGACTTTTAAAATAATTCCTGAAATCCACATAAATCTGCTTAAAGTCTGGTGTGACTCTGGACTTGTGGTAAAGTTTTGGTGCAAATCTAGAGCTATCTGGCCTTAAATTAAGGCTCACAATCCAGACCTGCCTCATTGTTAGAAACGTTACCCTTCTTGTAGAGCTTTTTGTGCAAAGAGGCGGACTGAAGAGGAACTGGAATTCATATAAAATTGGCATGACTGGGCTATTCTGTTTGAGATTTGGTGTCTGTCACAAAGACAGAGGTTTAGGGACTGGAAACAATGCTCTGCTCATCCCGTTCTTTTCTTTACAAACCATGGTAGCACAAAGTTCCCAGCCCATGGCTGTTACCTCCCTGCTCCCTCTTGTCTTTACAGTGGCAGTTTGAGGAAATTCTGTACTCTCTGATGATCCCTGCAGGTTTTTTGGTAAGTTTAGAGGGTAGGTTGATGGAGCTGGAGTGGCCACACTGAGGTTGTGTTATGTAAGAAGTGTCCCAAAAGCTTTCTTCCACGCTGCCATTAAGCTCCCAGTGATTGTTGGTGACAGTGCTAGAATAATTGGAACCCGGAAGCCATTGTGTTAGATGTAATACAGAGACAGATAATTAAAGGATCCCTGCCCCAAGGCGATTACAGTCTAAATAAACAGACAAAGGAAAGGGTGGGGAAAAGGGGTAAAACACGTAAACCAGGTGAGCTGTGGTATACTTCTGAACCTTCTGCTAGTACCATGATTTTTGTGGGGGAGAAAATATTTATATAGCACCAGTAATATGCCTGGCTCCGAAGAGTCGTGACTAGAGACGGCTCCTTATACTAAGGGGAATACTGGGTGTTGGTTAATTCTCAAGGCTGGTGGTGGGTAGTTAGATGGGGAGAAATGAAGGAGGGCTGCTGTGGTGAAGTGACTGAGGGGCTAGAGAATGTCACTGTGGGCGAGAGGGGAGGGTAGGGTTGTGTGACAGTGTTTGTGCCCCCCCCCCCCCCCCATTATTCTGCAGTCTCTCTAGTTCCTTGTAAACATCTGCAGAGTCACCTCACAGGCCTTCAGTTCCTCCTCAGAACTCCCCTTTGCTCGAATGCCTATGTGAAATCTAACAGCAAGGAAGCAATTAGTGCTGCTGCGTAGGAAGAGTTTTTGATGCATGTTTGAAACTCTGGCTTAGTGGCTGGCATTAACAGGCAACCAGGCTTCCACAATCTCAGTTTGGAATCTGCACCAGGGTGAGCAGGAGCAAACAGCAAGGCCCTCTCCTTGGGGCAAATGATCTCCCTACTCCTAGGCATTTGAGCAAGAAGCCTTGGCACTGACTGACAGGTTGAGTTTTGTGCCCTTCTCTAAATCTGGCCCTATGTGTCAGTCATGGAGTCTATGAATAGCCTTTATTCAGCCTTTATTCTCTTGTTCCCTGTGTTGTCAGGATTTCCCCTCTGCAGAGAACCAGTCTCTATGTGCCCCTCTTGGGGAGAAGAGACTAAAGCACCAAACCCCACCTTTTGATTAGGTGCCACCTGAAGAAACCAACTCCCCTGCAGAAATATAGTAGCCGAATATTGGAACCAGCTGTAGTGGTTGAGCCTAATGTGTACATATACGGCACTCCAGTGGGAACAACAGCAGCCTCGAGTATATATACAGGTGCTTAGTGCAAAAATAGTTTGTTTTTGGCTACCAGCTGCATATTGCAGGTGGAAGTTGTATGCATATGGCACTTTGCAAATCAGCTGGGAACCACTCTCACACACCCCAGTAAGACATATGGGACACTCTCCAAAATGGCCTCCAGAATACGAATGCGGAAGTCCCTCAGGAGGCTATAGAGCCTAAATGCTGCTCCGCAGTACAAAATCTCCTGCTCATTAACCCCCCTAAGTAACCCCCAATAAACCTCAGAAAGGACTTTTACAAATTTGGGTTACCACATCGAATTTCCAATGCTGTACATATGCCAAAAAGACAAAAAATGCCAAACGATGCACTATAGAGACATCCCTCTCTGTATTCCCCCCCCCCCAAACATAAAATGTCACATTCATGTGTGTATTAGGCTCATCCAATATGTTCTTACCATGGTTCACATGATTCAACATAACATGGTAGATAAATGAGTAAGATTTTTCAAGCATTATTTATTATTTCTAACACAATCATTTATTTCACATAAATGTGAAATAAACATGAATAACAAAATGTATTTTTAAGTGAGCGGTGTTCCACTACTATCTGCTGTTAAAATTACTACTTGTGGTTATACACACAAAAAATGAACAAAAAGTATATGTATAAAAGCAAGAGCAGGAAAAAAATAGCAAGAAAACAGGCATATACAGAATGGATCTGATGTTCCTGCAGTTAATTCATAATTTGAAGAGCAATGCCCTTCACAGGCACACACAAGTGTACAGTGAAGTACACTCTTTACACAACAATTTATTTATTTATTTATTTTATTCAGGTTTCTTGACTGCCCCCTCCTGTTATAGCAGCTAGGGGCGGCTCACATGTTAAAACCATATGAAAGGTATAGTCCAACATAAATAACACATAAATAAAAACAGAAATACAAATAACAATATAAAATCAGCTTTAAAAATACCCTAAGGCGGAACTAAAATAACCTGCCTACCCCCCACCCCAATCACCCATCTCCCTCACCAAAAGCATGGTGAAACAGCCAGGTCTTACACTGTCTTTGGAAAGAGGGGAGGTCTGGGGTCAGGCGGGCCTCTGTTGGGAGGGAGTTCCACAGCCTCGGTGCAGTCACCGAGAACACCGCCCTCATCGTTGCCACCCGGGGGATTCCAAGGTACACGCTCCCAGCCAACCGCAGGGGCCGATCCAGGATCCAAGGGGTGAGGTGATCCTGCAGATAGGCGGGGCCCAGACCATTTAGGGCATTATAGGTTAAGACCAGCACCTTGAATTGGGCCCAGTAGACTATAGGCAGCCAGTGCAAAGAATGGAGCACTGGTGTAATGTGCTTACGGCAACCCATCCCCGTAATCCTTTCTTACACAAGCCACTAATTCTTGACAACATGTGTTGACATCAGGAAGTGTTGTCCACAGAGGATGGTATGTTAAACCATCACTTATTTTCCATCCCCAGTCGCATCGATTCTGCATCTGTGGATTGTTGGTCAAGGAATTTCTCCAGATGTTGGATTGCAAAGCAGCTCTTTTGGAGTGCTAAAGCAATGCATCCGAGTTTGGAAGAACTATGGTTTGGTTCTTCTGTGTAAATAAGATTCATCTGCATTCATTGACGTTTCCGATGCCACTAGCAGGGTGATACATTAACATTACAAAACACTGAATTAAAGCAAATACTGGGCATTCTGTTGATAGAGCTGAAGGAATGTTGGACCATTCTTGGAAACCAGAATCAATGTCTTGAAATGACATCCATGTCTTTCATGCAGTTTTCTTTTCTATGCCTGAAAAGGCAGATATTGTGTCACATCCTGCGAAGGCATGTGTCAGGTCCAGGCCTTGAACCCCTGCCTTTTAGAATGCAGGAGGGGCACGTTTGGGGCCTGCACCACCTTGTGGACCTAACAGCAGCCCGCAGTCCTTAGTCTTATGTTTTCCCCTGTCTTCTCACCTTTTATATGGCCACACCCATCCTCAGCTGTAGCTTGTTCCCCTGGCCCTGCCTCCCCAGCTTCCTGATTGGCCACCAGATGGTATTTAAGTCCTAGTGTGGCCTCAGGAAGCTGGTGGAGCAACATCTCTTACCCCCCTTAGAGTCTTGATGTGTGAACTGTTGTAGTCTTGTCTGGTTGCTGCTTCATGTAGTAAGTGTTTCCCCTTACGTCCATGTCTAGCTCCCTGTTCCCTCCTATATCTTCTCTGTGTTGAACCCCTCCCAGGTGTGCTGTGATTTATGTCTTGGCCCCACTCCCTGTTCACCCCTATACCCTTTGTGTGTTGAACCCCTCCTGGGTGCACTGTGATTTGTGTCTTGGCCTAGTTTCTCACCTCCCTGTTCCCTCCTATATCTTTTGTGTGTTGTACCCCTCCTGGGTGCACTATGATTTGTGTAATGTGTGTCTTGGCCTAGTTCCCCTCCTTCTGCTCTACTCCTGTATTCCTTGTATGTGGTAGTCCTCTAGTGTGGATATTGATTTGTATAGAACACTTGTTTAAGCTCCCCCTTCCTGCCTTCCCCCCTGGCTCCTGTGTGCATAGAAGGTCTCAGGGTATTTTTGTGTAGTAGGTGCTCCAGTGTAGTCTTTACTCGACTATTCTCCACCTTTACTATGGCATGTTTTTCCCTGCTTAGGGTACCCTTGATTCCCAAGCTTCTTGTATTTCCTTCCCTTCTTGCCTTGGTTTTCCCTTTTGGCTTCTTGGTGTAGTTCGTGTGGGGTCCTGTTTCTTCTCTTTGACCTCGATGATGAACCAGACCCTCTCTGAAGTAGGCTTCCTGGCCTCAAGATGAGAGCAGTCTCTGGAGATTCCAAGACACACAGAGGTCCTACTTTCCAGCCTCTTCCGTGAGATCCCCTTACTGGGTTCCTTCCCCCTCCCTTCTTTTGGGGGGTTAGGTCTTCCCCATCCTTGTCCCCCTGATACCCTGTCCCCCTGGCAGCATGGAAGAAGGGAAGTAGGTCAGCCATACCAGCAGGAAGGTGTGAATGTGATAGGTAGATACTGAATTTGGCTTCCAGCTCCATACTCAATCCATAATTCTTTGAGGTTTGGAATGCGTGAGAACCCAGATAGTGCTATAACAACATCAGTCAACAGTTTTGATAATAACTTTCTTGTGACCGTCTTCTCAGCATGCCATGTGTATAACCGAAGCCATGCATCTGCTTCCTCGTGCAATGAGGGTGATATGGAATTTATGTGGTCAACTTCATTTGAAGTTATTACTGTATCTTTGTAGGTGCAGAACACTTGCTTTCCTGTTGGCTGCAGAATTAGATGCTTTGCTAGGAGGCTGAAAAGTTTTTCTTTTACTTTTGTCCACTGAGAGGAATTTCTTGAAATGTTTTGGGATCCTCACTTCTGTTTTTATGGCTGTTCAGTGCTCTGAACCTCGAGACTGTCGCATGTCAGATTTTGAACTGCCACTAATGTACTGGTCAAATACCACATCCACCTGACTAATTTTTTTCAGCCGTGACTGGATGTACGGTGCAACAACCCTCCTACTGTACTGATCGAATGTTCATGAGGTGCCTGGTGTCAACATGTGAATAAGAACAGCTCCATCAACATTAAGAGCAGATGCATCTGACTGTTGAGATAATTGAACACTGTTGAACTTGCAGAAATGTGCAACTCAAGAGACAATGTCAGACTTACTAGATGACTTACATAATTTTCCAAAGTCTTAAAAAGATGGCTGCTTTCATGGGGAAAAATTCTGTGACATGTCCATCTCTGACTGGCTGGCGATATACAATTTACAGAACAGACTTGAATCCTTTCTAATGCTTGTTATTTTCTGTTTCTCTTTTGACAGCAATGGTACTTTTCGATTTCTGAATATAGGAAGGCTATTCTGTTTAATTACATCATGAATTTATACTTTCCCTAGTATCAATCAATCCAGGACGAATGATGCATACTGCTGGTTTCCTATCGTGGCAGCATTCATGACAGATTGACTGGATTCTTCATTCATCACTATTTTTTGATAATTGACTGTAGTAAGTTCTTCATCTTCAAAACACTTGTAGTAGGCTGATAACCTTTGTCCAGAATCGTTTGCAAAAAGTCTTTCCTAAATTCACTGTGGGCATCAGTGGAGGTGAGGAAACTGCCGAAGGCTATGTACAAAGATGGATAACTACCTTGCATAGTTTACATGGTTGAGAACAAACATGGTTTGGAGAGTAGCCACGAAATCTGAAAAATTAGCCTGGTGAATGCTTTTGATGAACATCAGCAGAGGTGCTTCTAGTTCTATAGCTGTATTCCAGAATTTGAATTGAGCTGGTATCTGTTGCCTTCTCTCATCCCACTCCTCAAAGTCTTCCGTCCTGTCACTGCAATCATCATGTTTTGCATTGATGTATGCCGCTTTCTGAAGAATATGGGGGGCTGCGATGCTGGCCTTGTGTGCATACCAATTTATTTTTACATGGGATGACTTCAGAATGCTTTCTGTTCTTCCTGATGTAATACCTGCTTTCACCAAGTCTTCATTCCAGCCAATACCCACTAGCCATGTACCAATCATTGCAGTCACTGCCATTTCTGTGTGTAGGCTCCCTAGCATGAAAAATAATTTCCCTTCTCCATAGGTTTCAGGATACATCCACTGAACTTGCTTTGCAATGTTGTTGTTATTATTATTATTATTATAAGCTTTTATATAGCGCCAGCGATGTACCTGGTGCTTTACAGAGAATAAGATAGACACGGTCCCTGCCTGAGAGCTTACAATCTATAAACAGTCTGGTTTGGATTACCCAAGTATTTTAATAACACTCATAATTACGTTCATTGCATGGTGTACCATGGATGCAGAATTTATTTTCCCCCTCAATAGTGGAAGCAGAACTGAGGTGCATTTTACTTTATACACTTAAGGATTCTCTTGACAGGAATGGAAGACTGCCCAGGAGAGGGTTTCATCATCGTTTTGAACTGTTAATCGGATATGTTCTAACCATTCCTCCATTTCTTGGTGTGGCTGAAAATGTGTATCAGTGATAGCATAGTTAACTGTTTATACAGGGATATCATATGAACATTTCGGGGTAGGAGGAAGGCTTGTGTATGAATCTTGCAGAACAGCTGCACTTTTATCTGTTGGGTGGCCTTCAGGGTTCAGGCTGTATGTCTCGGTAACATTTTCACCTGGGTGTTGTATAAGGGAGATACTTGAGCCATGGAAGGAGTCCACAGATGTACTGGAGGGGATCCGTCCCTCCGTTGGCCCCGCAGGTGTGGAGTTTGGGGGTCTTGTTGGACCCGGACCTCCGCCTGGATTGTCAGGTGGAGGCAGTGACAAAGGAAGCCTTTCGCCAATTACAACTTGTGCAGGATCCATCCATATGTCTCAAACTCCGACCTAGCCACCATCATCCATGCATTCATCACCTCAAGGCTAGATTACTGCAACGTGCTCTATGTGGGGCTGCCTTTGGTGACGACTTGGAAGCTGCAGCTTCCAGCTGGTGCATAATGCGGCAGCCCGTCTCATGATGGGGACGGGCTGTAGGGAGCACATTACACCAGCGCGCCGGGCTCTGCACTGGCTGCCTATAGCATTCCAGGCCTGATTCAAGGTGCTGGTTTTGACCTTTAAAGCCCTACACGGTCTGGGCCCCTCCTACCTGAGAGACTGCCTCACTCCCTGGGCCCTGGAACAACCTCTGCGATCTGCTGGGGGTGCCTTCTTGCAGGTCCCCCAGGTGAACTGGGGGCCACAATGGAAAGGGCGTTCTCGGCGGTCACACCGCAGCTATGGAACTTCCTCCCAGAGGAAGCTCACCTAGCTCCCAGCCTGTTGGCCTTTCGTTGCACCTGTAAGACCTGGCTGTTTGTCTGGGCCTTTGGGGGTGGGGGCATTTGCCAGTGGTCTTTTACCTCTTTTACTGTTTGTTTTTAATGTTTTAGTAACCCTTTTGTATATTGTGTATTGTTTTAACTTATTTTTAAAAAAGTGTTGTGAGGTGCCCCAAACTGCCGTAAGGCTGGAGGGAGCGGGATATAAATGATTAAATAAATAAATATTATAAATTGCAGCACAAGTGAATACATTGTGGAACAGACTTGGTGGACAAACAAGTTCCCTTTCCTGGTGGTAGTGTTCACATATGGTACTGGTGACTCCTGCTGTTACCTGTTCTTCTCTTTCATAAGATACTTATTCCAAGGCTGCACATTTTGTCAATATCAGTTTTTTACCTCAGGTGTGACTGTGCAGCATAAGTCCAATGTACAATGGGAGAGGGGTTTCTCTGTCTGTGGGATGTCAAGTGAACTCTACTGTTGGCTTCATCACTCTCCTTATGCTATTGAATCTTAGTAGCTGTGTTATGCTCAATGCAGCTAAAGGAGTTTTGCGCTGTTTGTTATATGTGAGATATTCAGAAGTAATGGGGTTGCCAACAGAAGCATCCTCCAGTACCATTTTTATGAACATTAGGGCTTTCTTTGGAATGCAATTAACTCCTGTAAATGAGTCTGTTAAAGATCCATCAAACTTGGGATATTAATCAAACCTAGCTTCCCGGGGGGTGCTAGTGAGCGTGGAGTCTGTGTAGTCACACAGTGACTGAGCTCCTGTGAGGCCTACTAAAGAACCTACAAAAATAAAGTTTTTTAAAAAGTGAGATCTGACTCCCAAAACTAATATAGGGAGATAAGAAGACTGCAAAACAAACCAAGAGAGCTGAAGGAGCCTCTATCAGGCAGGTTTGTTAGCAACAACCTGGCGCCCTTTCACAGCCTGAGGAGGGGGAACCTGAAGACATCATGGCAGGGGGAGGAGAGAGAGCCTCAGCAGCCATGATTGCCAAGCTCTTTAAAGAAATTAAGAATGTCCTTTCTAAAGTAAACAAACAATTGGCTAGCCTGATGGGAGAGATGAGCTCCCGAAAAAAAAATCCTCAGCAGAGGTGGTAAAGATGGTTGATGTGCTAACCAAGCAGCTGGATTATGCTGAGTAGCGCGTCAGTGCTCTGGAAGATAAGGGACTCTCTAACGAGGACTCACTGCAAACTCTTACTAATAAGGTGGCCCTCCTCTCTTCTGTTGGAGAAACAGCTCCAGATGACATCAACCTTTTGCACCAACAAACCCTAATGACCACTAGGGGCATTGGGAGTAGAGAGTGAGTTAGTGTGTGTGTCACTTTAACCTTTCTGATCTCTGCTTCTAAGCCCCCCCTTTCCCCGCTCAGGTGGGATGTGCCCAGCAAGCTCCTACTGGACTTCCTCCTTCTTCCTGACCTTTCTCCATTCCTTTCTTCTTCCTTCTGACCTTCAACATGACTGGCCACCATGCTGGTGGCAGCTAGATAGAAAGATCTAGGGATAGGCCTTTCCTATCACAATGTATTTCCCAATAAAGTAGATTGTTTCTAGATTGAAAATAAACAAAACTAAACAAAATGAATAAACAAAACTAAACAAAACCATATAAACATTTCCTCTAAAACTCTTTTCCAGAAGACCTGAAACATCACTGTGAATCAACGCTAGAGGGTGCTGAGACTCTTTCTTCTCTAGCTTGTGAAATGTTGGCTTCACACTTTTCACAGTAACACAACACGCACATCTGCCTGTAGTCTCTTTACATGGCTGTCCCTTAAAGTCTTTAATTAATTCCCCTTTCTCAAGCTGACGAATTACATTAATATCATGTGCCCTAGTCGTCCGTGCCAAAGTAGACCACATGATCTGTGGGTACAACTGCTTGCTAAATTCGTTTGTTCTTTTACACAATCCACTTCAAAAAGACCACTGCCTCTTAGAGATCCAGACATTATTAAATCACCCTCCTTTGTGACATAGCAATGTTCATCCATGAATTCAAACTTGCATCCTTTCTTAACTCCATACTTTACAGAGATTAAGCTATTCTTTAATGAAGGGACATACAGAGCATCTTCTATGATCACTGTTACAGTTTCTCCATCAGGGAGTTTGCAAAAGATTTTAGCAGTGCCCTTCCCTTTTGAGCACACTTCTCTCCCATCTGCTAAGAAAATAGGAACTGAGTAGTCCATATCAATTTCCGAGAATAATTCTACATCTTTGAAGAGATTTTCAGAAGCACCAGAATCAATATAAAAAACATTTTTACTGATTTCTGACATTGCATTAAAATTTTTGATTTTTCCTTTTGCTTTCTGATTCTTCAGAGTTGGCAGTTTTCTGCAGACACTCTGTCTCAGCAGTAATGGGTGCTTTAGGCTTCCTCATTGTCCTGCCCTTTGGACAATTAGCACGTAAATGCCTCTCACTGTCACAGATAAAGCACCTCTTCTTGTCTCTCTTCTGTGAGCTAAAGGCTGCAATCTGGTCTGTAGAAGTTTGCTTTGTCTCTCTGATAAAATGCTCATTGAGCCTACTAGAGAGAGATATTAAGTCAATTGTTGCATCAGATACTTCAATTGCAATTTTTAAAGGTTTATACAAAGGAGGCAAAGAATTCAAAATGAATCCCACGATTCCATTTTCTCCAAGATCCTGAATATTTCAGTCTTTTTGCAAGAGACTGTATTTGGCTTACATGCTCTGTGGGATCTTCATTCTCTTTTAGCCTCATATTACAGAGCCTTTGAATGATAAAAATTGCTTTGCTGGAACTTTTACAGTTATAAAGTTCTTCCAGCTTCTTCCAGACTTCGCTGGCCAATTCAACACCCTCAAAATGAACAGATAGCTTTGGACTTACATGCATCCCAAGGATTCCAAGAGCTTTGTTGTTCTGTTTCTCCCAATGGTCTTGGTTAGCTCCTGCAACTGTCGGCCTCTGTGTTATCAGCACATTGTAAAGACCTTGACTCTTCAAGCAAGACTTTATAAGGAAATATCAATCCTTGAAATTCACTCCTTCCAGCTTTGGAATGTTGAGGCTGCCTTGGGCTGTCTCCATTCTGTTTCCTTTTGTTCCAAAAAAACAAAAACAAAGCTGTGCCTTTCTCTCCTGAGATTCAATTCGAGTTCCAACATCTTCCAAAAGCGAAGATTTAGAGAAGTGCTGCCACCAATCCAATTTGCTGTTTATGGATGTCCCAGATGGGGCTGAGGAGTGGGATCCTGAGGGCTTCATCAACTTATTGTCCACCATTTTTCCCACTGAAAAACACCTGCACTCAGCCATAGTGGAGCAGGTGCACAAAGCCCTATGGCCTAAACCTAGTGGTGGGGCCCCACCTCATGCAATCATTGCTACATTTTTTAACTATTGTGAGAAGGAAGTCATTCTGAGACTGGCCCAAAGGTCTCAAAAAATAAAATTCAGCGGATCCAATATAAAGATTTATCTGGACCTCTCCCCTGAGACGCTGACTTGGAGAAGAGCCTGGTTCAAACATATGGACATGCTCAATAAAAAAGGGCATCAAGCCTCAACTCAGGCACTTGGCCAAGCTTTCATTTATCTACAAAGACTGGCGGTGCTATTTTGATGATCTGGAAAACTACAAACTTGTAGGAGTTCCTGCGGGTGAACCCAGCCCTTGCTGCTGCCAGTTCGGAGGAGCATTCCCCCATTACAAGCTGAACAAAGTTTAACTGTTGAGCATCAGTCTTCATAAGGTAAGGCTGGTTAGAATAGTTGGATTGCCACAAAAATGTTTACTAGGGATGTCCCTTTATAGATTTGCCTACAACCTTATGGAGTGGCTTTGCAACAACAACCAGTCCACTCATTAGTACCCCGAAGCAGTTTGTTTTATGCTTTCCTTGCCTTGCTGTAGTAGCTTGGATAAATACCAGGGTGCTGATGCAGTTTATTGTTTTCAGCAATTCTTGCCTTGCTAAAATCTCCTGCATATATACCAGTGTCAAGAAACAGTTTATATTTTCAATTATCACTGCCTTGCCAGACAAATCAGGCTGTATGTTGAACTTCTGATGCAGTTTATTTTTTCTGCAATCTTTGCCTTGCTAAATCTTACAGAATACATTACAGTGATCGGAAACGGTTATTTTTCTTAACCTATCAGTGCCTTGCTAAAAATACCTGGCTATATTTTAAATCTCTGAAGCAGTTAATTTTTTTCTGCTATCTTTGCCTTGCTCGATTTCCCCTGGTTGTACAGCAGAGCCAAGAAGCTGTTTGTTATGTTTTTCAAATATCTTTGCCCTGTCAAACACATCAGGCTGACTCTCAAACTTCAGTCGCAGGATACTCTTTTCTGAAATCACAGCCTTGCAAACATTTCCACAACACAATATAGTGCTTGGAAGCAGTCTGTTTTTTCAGAATATCAGGGCCTTGCTAAAGGTACCTGGGTATATGCCACTCCCTTGAAGCAGTTAATTTTTTTCTGCTACCTTTGCTTTGCTTTAATATTAAGGTTACATTACCAAACTATTAGACAACCTATTTTTTCCAACCACTCTAGTACACCCTGGCTGGTAGTATGATCTCCATTAAAGCATTAACCCTGAATGTATGGGGTCTTAATTGCTTGACAAAGTGGAAAAGAGTAATTCATTTCCTGAAAACTAAAAGAGCTGATGAATTATTTTTGCAAGAAACCCATTTAATTAAGCAAGACCTGTCCCAATTTAGAAACAAGTATTTTGGCTCCCTGTACAGCTCATGCTCTATGAAAAAGCGAGCTGGGGTAATAATAGGTTTCTCTGCCAGGATTGAATTCCAGCTTAAACATCAGTACAAGGATGGCTCCAATCGTTTCCTCCTAGTGGCAGGCACAATGATGGGGACTGTTTTACATTTGTCTCCTTGTACACTCCCAATGGCAATTTGGTCCCCTTTTCCCAAGAAGTGATTTCTATTATTCTGGAAAAAGCAGAGGGCAAAATCATGATCCTTGGCGACCTCAATTGCCCTTTGTATCCTCTAATCAGTCATCTGGTGCCCCTCTGGACAGATGGCAGCAGGAGGTTGCTAAAAGCTTCAAAAAAAGTGGTCTCAGCAACATCTGTCAGTTAAAAGATCCTAATCATAAGGAATTTACAATCTTTTCAGCAAGACACAGACCATACTCCAAAATAGATTATGTTTTGGTCTTCCTGAATTTGGTCAATGGCTGCTCATCACATCAAACTTTTGGCTCCCTTCACTGGCCACCTGGCAGTAGGGATCATAATCACAATGGGTGCACCAAACCAAACAAAAACTAAGGGGTGGTCCCTACCCAGAAGCATTTTGCAGGACCAGGTGATCAGGGGCAATATAAAGGAGACATATGCTGACTACCTAAAAAATAATTATGACCCTCTGATGTCCTCGCATACAGTGTGGGAGGTGGCTAAGGCTGTCCTGAGAGGGGAATTTATCTCTCATGGCTCATAGGAGGAGAGAGAAGGCTGCCATGTAGCGAGACCTTTACATGCAATTAAACAATTTGCTTTTGGCAGATAAAAATAATCCCAGTAAAAAACGACAGCGACAGTTGCTTGGCCTTAAGGGGGAGATTAATCTGATAGAAACAGAGAAAACAGTCCAACAATTTAGGCGTCTAAAATGCTTATACTATGAAAAAAGCAATAAGGCGAATCAGCTTTTAGCTAATATGGTCAAAAAAAGACAAAACAAGGTCAAAATTATCCAAATTAGAGGACAGCAGGGCCAGACTACCACACAAAGGGGAGAAATCTCAGATTCTTTTCTTGAGTTTTATAAGAAACTATATAGATCCACTGATCCCCACAAAATAAATATTTTACAATTCCTGAATAAACAAAATCTGCCTAAACTTGATTGGGATCAAAAGAAGATTCTCAATGAAATGTTTACAGAAGATGAGATTAAAAACACAATTAAGCTTTTTCACCAAAGGAAGGCAGCAAGGCCAGATGGTTATCCCATGGAATTTTACCAGATATTTGCGGATCAACTGGCTCCGCTTCTTACCAGAGTTTTCAATGACATTCTAGAAAAAGGCACCATGCCAGACTCTCTTTTTCCATGGCAAACATAGTGCTTTGCCTCAAAATGGGTAAATCTGCTGAGGACTGTGCTAGTTACCACCCTATATCATTGCTTAATTCAGATTTTAAAATTTTCTCTAAGACTCTGGCAAATATATTAAATAATTGTATTGGGTGTCTCATCTACCCTGATAAAGTTGATTTCATCGCCCTTTGATTAGGCGCAGATAATGTGGGAAAGGCGGTTGACATCCATTACATAAACAAGACCAATGCCACAGCTATCACTATCTCAATGGACACTGAGAAAGCATTTGATCGGGAATGGGATGGGTTGGAAGGGAAGGAGGGAGGGATGGGGATTTGCCTGTACTGCTGATCAATGAGGATGGGGCAATAGCTTGTATCATCTGGACCCCGTTCTGTGTCGAGGGGTAATGCTTTCTCTAACATTATTGTATATGCCTTGACTTGAATAATAAACTCTTTTTTTAAAAAAAAAAATAAAAAAAAAATCAAACCTAGCTTCCTGAAGAATCTTCACTGCATGGGCTAGGGCAGATCCCATCACTGATGGCATTATTTTCACAGGCATCGTATATGGCATTGTGAACATCCCCTTCAGATGTAAGCACAACTTCTTGGCCCACTTTATCTTCATGAAGACCTGGGATGAATGCAAGATTTTCTTTCATCTGGGTTCAGTTGATGTTGATGTCCCCATACCCAGGCTCTTAGAGATGATCATGAACAGGTTTGACAAGATTTGATAACCTGAAGGCAGGAGCTGTGGGGCTGTACATTTACATGGCCTCAATGTAAACAACCAGCTCACTGAGAACTGATCCACACAGTTTGATGGGAACTATTCTCTGTATTTGGTTTTGACCTATTTTCAGTTCTCACTTTTGTTAAGAATTCACCATAACAGTGTTTATAGATCTGGTTGCCTTAAAAATTAAATCGCACAGAGTACAGTTTAGTGAGAAGTTTCTCATGTTTATGTGCCACTGCATGTGCATGTATATTTGGACCAATACCAAGTGTAGACACACACACTTTTTTCTTTGGTGTCTCCCTCGTCACAGAAGATGCAAGTTGTTTTAATGTCCACTTTATTGAGCACAGATCTTGTTGTTTGCTCAATTGAAGACCGTGTGCTGATGGGATCTCTACATGGATCAGCAAGGCCTTCAAATGATTGACCCTCTGAGGTTTCTTCAGCATGGTGACATTTCTTCTTCAGTCCGTCGATCCTCAGGGTGCTGAATTGGGTTCTATGTGCCTTGTGATATTTGGCATTATTGCTGACAAGTATCTTGTGGAGATTCTCCAGTAGTAGATGTGGTGGCAGCAATTCATACTCTACATATGCCAATAAATTGTCTGCCGAAGATTGCAGACCACTTTCTGTTGCTATTATTCGTGACTGCCTAGAATCTTCCTGACATAGAATGTATTGATCCCAGTTAATGGGTGGTCTGTTGAGGGTGGCCTCTAACACTTGTAGCTTATGTTTCTGATGTTTGGTCATGCCTATTATTTCAGCAACTCTGGAGAAAAACAAGAAATTGTTAGACCCAGTTCAGTTATTCTATATAGTATACATTACAACAAATGAAGATTATTCCTAAATTTCAGTTTCAGTCCCCTAAGAGCATTGATTTAGTAAGCTAATAGGTAGAGGAACAAGTATCAATGTAGCTACTATAGTTTTCATGAAAATTTCATGAACATTTTGGCTGGAAAACTGGAATCTTAGCCAGAGAATGAAAACACTCCACTATTGGCTGACATGAAGGTACAGATGTCACAATCTTCAGCCCCTGAGTTGGACTTTCACTTTCTCTCCTGCCTTTATAGGTTTAATGTTACTTCGCAGGTCACAAAAGCTTACCTTGATACAGATATCAGGCCTTTTAGGTAAAAAGGTTGCTCTGTTTAGGTGGGTGAAAGAGGGGGGAATTTCTGTGCCATTCCTAATGGACACATATCAGGCCTTTAAGGTGAAAAGATCGATGTCTTTAGGTGCTGGAATAATGGGAGGCATAGAGGAAGTCTTCCCTTTCCCCCGCCCCCATGCATTGGAATTATAATAAATTATAGATTTTAAATGTGGAATTTAAAATGAACTTCTTCCCTGCCTTCCGCATAGTCAACCAAGCACCAGCAACCCTCTCCCACCATCTGAGAACTTACTCTCACTCTCCAAGGCCTCACAATGACTGACAAATGTGTGTTTTGTGGGCATGGCAAAGCCTCCATTAAGCATTTTCCCGGCTTTGGAAATACGATAGGAAGGAAAAAAACATCATCACACTAGTTTCAAGCCATGCCCGATCACATGCAAGTAATAATACTTTTTGAGATGAAATCCCCATCCTGAATTACACATATGCACACCAGCCATAGCAATTTGAGATTGTTTGTCAAATTTGTGCAGTGACAAGACTTCATACACAAGCTCTTGGAGACAATCATGAACAAGTTTGACAAGCTTTGATAACCTGGGTTACACTGCTGGCGCTATATAAAAAAAAAATGTTTGTTAACCTGAAGGCAGGAGCTGTGGGGCTGTACATGTACATATATGGTCTCCTGGAAGAAAGTAAAGGATATTGGAAGAAAGGTAAGAACTAAAAATAATTACAAGAAATTTAAGAGTATTATATTTTTTGTCTCTTCAGCATCTGAACAGTACTGGAAATTCTATGTGGTAACCCAAGTTTGTAAAAATCCTTTGGGGTTACTGGGGACCAGTTAAGGGCGGGTTGAGGCGAGGGAGATTGTGTACTGCAGAGCAATGTTTAGGCTCTATAGCCTCCTGGGGGACTTTCACATTCTGGGGGCCATTTTGGAGAGTGTCCCATATGTCTCACCTGGGCTGTGTGAGAGAGTGGTTCCCAGCTGATTTGCAAACTTCCATATGCATACAACTTCTGCCTGTAATATGCAGCTGGTAGCCAGAAATAAAATATTTTGGCAGTACTTGTTGCCAAGCCCCTACATTATACTGGCCTGGCTCTTATACCTGGAACCAGTAAGTGCAGAAGAGCAGGATATTGGTCCTTGTATTTCCAACCTGAGTTTCCCCCAGGGAAGCAGCCATGCCTATCCTAGTGGAGGAGAGAGTTATTCAAGTTCTGTTTTATGGTAGTACACAGAGGCCTGGTCAGAGAGCGAGGCCTTTGAGTGCTAAATGCAACAGTCCTCTAGAAGGATGATCCCTGCCCTAGAGAGGGTACAGTCTAAGACACTAGGTGGATGCAACAATGCAAGGAAGCAGTGAAACAATTCTGGTCAAGATGGGTGGGGTCTCTCTGCACAGTAGCAGCTCAGCCATGGTCTTTGATGCACTTCATGGTAAAGGAAAGGGTTAAGGAGCTGTCTGTACCCTTCTGAGTGTGGTTATAGAGGCAGGCAAGGAGAGCAAGCATTGCATGGGGTTTGTTTGTTCTGCCTCAAGTTCTCAGTCCCAGGTTTGCTGGGGGAGCAGAGGTAGTGACAGTGGGTGGGAGATTTCTCTTGTCCCTTAGGGGTGTTGGGGGCCACTCATAGCACTAGTCTAGAAGGGATGCCAGGCTCCCAGCTCTGCTCTCTGCCAATGCTCGAGTCATCACTTTATGGCTCCCAGGAAGTCACTGGAGCTCTAGATTCCTGCCTCAACCTTTACTCTCAGTGGCAGCTGAAGGACGGGAGGGTGTGTGTGTGCAGTAGAACCAATGTGGGACACAGCAACAACTGCTGGAGTCTGTCTGTCTGTCTGCCTTTCTTGCTAACTCTACTGGGTCGAGGGGGTGGGGTAGAGTGTGTGTATGTGCAGCACCACAGAACACAGGAGGACGGCTTGGAAGATTAGCTGCACCATGCTTTATCTGGCCCAGGTCATGAATGACAGCAGGGCTGGCCCTACCGTGGGGCGGCTCGCGCTCGGGGTCCCCAGCTCCCAGCCACCCCAAGCACAAGAGCCCCCTGGCTGACTGACCACATCTCCCCTGACAGGCAGTGGAGGGGGGCTACCAAGTGAGGGAGAGGCAGAAGCCCTGCCTCTCCCTCACTCCGTGGGTGCCTCCCCTCTCTGCCACCTGTCAGTCTTGGCCAGGGGAAATGTGGGAGAGGTGGAACCTCTGCCCCTCCCTCACTCCCCCTGGCTGAGACAGCTAGGCAGTGGAGGGGGGCAGCAGAAGTGAGGGAGAGGCAGAGCCCCTGCCTCTCCCACACTCCCTGCAACATCCAGTGGCAGCAGGCAGTGTGACAGCAGATTTAATCTGCCGCTGCTGCACCCGTTGCTGCCGGAGCCCGCCACAGGGAGCTGGCAAACAGGCCCGGCACGGGGCCCAGGATGGCAAGGGGCAACGCCACAGCGACGGCTGGGAAGGTAAGTGCCCCCGAAATGGCTGGGCTTGGGGATGGGAGGAGGGAGTGCCCCTCTGCCCGTCCCTGGGCCCAGGCAGCGCCCCCCCAACCGAGCTGGGGAGCGCCCCGGGCCGGGGAATGCACCTAGGCTCGCCTGCCAGCGGCAGCAGGAGACTAAGGCCCCACATTTCTGCCCCGCAGCTCCTAAGGCCGGCCCTGAATGACAGGAGGCTGTGGAGCCCCTAAGTCCAAGCTGAATACTCTGTGGCCCCTTATGGCTATAAAGAACTCTTCAAGGCCCATGATGGCCTATCCAAGAATGAGGGGACAGGGAGCCCTTTATTGAGGCTTCCAGCTTTAGCGACATACATTAACTCCAAGACTTATCCCACATCCTGTGTTGTGCAGGGTTAAGTTGCTAGCAAAGCTGGAGGGCCAGGGCTGTTCCCCCACAAAAGGCCACGTTCCTCTCCCTCCTTACCATGGAATGAAGTGTGTCCATTAGGCAAGATTCAGTCAGCCCATAGCCTTTTTGTCAGAGCTGAAGGGTCCATAGGTTCTGTTGGGATTGATTCACACAGTGTTTCGGTATTGATGCCTGCATGGAGGTCTTGCTCACAGTGACAAAACAGCCCCTGGGAGCCTGTCACGGGGTACCAGGAGACACCTGGGCCCAGCAGGTGGTTATATTTGCAACCAGAGGTCACATAATGTAAATGCCATGATGTAAGTCACACAGCATGAATGTCACAATGTAAAACCTGGGAGGAATGGAATGTGGGATGTTTCTATGTAAAACCTATGATGGGACATTCGGAGAGTGCTTGAGTGACAATGCAGGCTTGCAAGGGAGATGTCTGCTCAAGGGTGAATAACAGGCAGCAATGGTCCATTAGCAACTATCGCCACCCAGGTAATGGTCCATCAGCATCATCACATGTGACTGGGAACAATGGAGGCAGTGGCTTCTTAAGGCAAGCCCCAAGGAGCCAAAAAAGAAGAACCATCTTGAAGCTGGAGGCAGGGCATGAAGTTCCAGAGCAGGAGGGTCTGGAAGGATGTCTAGACACAGAAGGAACCACGACTAGAGTAAGGGGGTAGTCAGTCCATGGCTAAGTAAGGCAGCTTTGTGCACCCTTTTGGACCTTATTTTCTAATGCACATTCTCTATGACTCTGAACCAATACTTGGTCTTAAATTCCTACATAAACCGTTTCTCTTTAATACGTGTCTGTGAGTTTACTGGCACCATATATCAACTGGGGAAGATCCTGGCCTAAACCACAGCACCTTGAACTGAACCCAATCTTCTGATGAGTCTGGTCCCCACTAAAACATAGGCAACCAGATTGTGGCTTGTCTAGTGGGGCATTGTGGGTGGGGGTACAGCCTAGAGAGATGGGAGACCCCGATCACAGGCACAGAGCCCAAAGCTGCTTCTGGTAAGGGCATTGACCAGACAACTGTGCCATGGAATAAGCTAGTCCCCAGCTCCCTCTCACCCAGCCCGGAGTCTGATTGCTATTCAGCATAACCAAGGAAAGGGAAGAAATGAACCTGCAAGCTGGATCCCAGCTCCCATATTGCAGGGAGGGTGCAACTGAGGCTGGCATCTGTAGAGACAGTGGCTGTTTATTCCAGAGTGGCTTCAATGGGGCTACAAAAGTAAGTGATTTGTGGGGCATCATGACAAGAATCTCTAAGCTGTATTGTGTGTGGGTGTTTGTGGGTGTGAATGGAGTCTTCATTGTCAGAGCCAGCCAGTGACATCTCATCATACTGATATATCAGCACTGGTGTAGGACTAGATCTCGTGGCAGCCTCTGAGCCAGCAGAACAAAGGAGCAACATGGAAGCGTTAAGCACTTAGGCATGTCTGCCGCTCCTTCAGTAGAGGGCAGCATTACACACCCATTGCTGAGTTTACCTACCCTAGAACTCAACCTGCTGCATATGCACCTTGATTAAAACCTGCCTCTGTTTTCCCATTCTGGCTGAATGAACAGACTGGCACTGGGAGCTGCCTTGCAGTGGGGGAGGGCAGAGTCAAAGACACGCCTGTAGGAAGAATATGCTGGAAGGAAATAGAGGCAGAGAGAACAAAAGTCTCTTGTCTATTTACAAGTTTAATCCACATTTTAGTGAACACTTTGTGATGAAAACACTTGTCATTCTGGCTGCAGCAGGAGGCAGCAGAACTTGCTGCAAGTGGCTCAGGGCAGGGTTATCCCCATGGAGTGGGAATAAGGCATGAGCCAGGGCCATGACAACACCACCCCATATTTGGAGTCCAAAGGCACTCGCCTCCTCTAGCTCAAAGCTCTCTTGCAGGAAAACAGCCTCTGAGGCTGGAAGGGTGTTTGGGGCAGCCGTGCCCTGTACAACTAGCACGCTTGCCACTGTCTAAAGGAACTAGGCCAAGGGGTTGATGTTATATGATCAGATGCATGCACAAGACAAGGGGTGCTGGAAGACACAGCAGGATTGGCTGGGTCAGTGTCCAGAAATAGGATAGTATAGCCTGTATTTCGTGGTTCCCTAAGAGCCACCTGCAGGCACATTTTCAAAACAGCAGAGCATTTGGCCCATTAGCTGCTCTGCTCTTCTGCTTGTCTGGCCCGTATGGCTTCTGAATCGATTGCTGCTCAGCCTGCATTAGATGCCTGAAGTGCCAGCCAGAGGAAAGACAATAGGAGGCCGAGACCATGTCCCATGCCTTCCTAGGAGAGTTGGAGCCATTTTCTTGACCAACAGGAGCAATTATAGCATAGGACATGTCCCCCTCACAAAATGTCTCTTGTCACAATTCTAGAGATATGGGAGTGGGGCTTATGTAGGGCAGCATCCCCTGCAAAATTTTGCCCAAACCTACTCCCATGTTCTGAGCACAGTCCCCTCAGCAATGTCCCTGTCTCCCCTGCCAAGAAGCCAGCCTACCCTGTGACTCATGCATGTGAACCTGTAGATGGAGGATCAGGATCCAAAGCTTTCATCGCAATGGCAGGGAAGAGGTCTTGCATAGCCAGGGCTTAATATGGGGCAGGTGAGGCTTGCTAGGGTAATTAAATTCAAGGAGGGGCTGAGCCTTGAGAAATGTTTCCAGTAGGAGTGTGCACCCCAAAATGTGAAAGACCAGGAAAAGGCCAATATTGGCCATTTCGAGGTGGAAAAAGAAAGTCAGGAAAAAAAGCCAATGGTTTCATTAATGACTTTGTGCCTCACTCCCTAGTTGGTCATCACAAGATTAAATCACAAGAATTGCTGTTTAACATTCAGCTGTAGAGACGTAGGTTAGTCAAATGGTTAGATTGCTACCTGGAGAACAGGGTTAATTTCTGTGCTGTGACAAGCTCTGTGACTTATGGGGCAGGGGGCATGGTTTCTGGGGAGACTTGGGACCTGGCAATTCATTTTTTACATATTAAGCACTGCCCATAGGCCCAGTCAGAGGGAAACTGAAGGGACCTGCTTGTGGGTTTGTACTTCCAGGGTAGTCTCCCATTCATCCAGACAAGAACAGCTGAGATTCTCACTGCAGCTCTGAGACCAAAGCCACCTTTCCTGAATCCGCCGAGCCCTAACCTTGGCCAGGGAGGAAAGAAGTGCCAAGAACTGCCCCACTGGCCAGCAGGATGCTAGCTCAGTCCTAGAGAAACAAGCTTTCTCTGCACTGCTCACTGACCAGTAGAAGGCATACAGAGCAATGCCCTATCTAGCCCCCTCTCCCTTGACCCCTCCCCACTTAGGCCTGGCAAGAGGAGGGCTCGCTTTACAGGGTACAATAGAATCAGACCCAGCATGTCTCAAGGAACAGCCATGGACTCCCACAGCCTCACCCTGTAGCACCAGGGCACACAGCAGCACTGGCTTCAGTTTGGAGGAGGAGGGGCTCACAGCAAAGTCCTGTGTACGGGGCTACAGGGATCACTTCCCTTCACAATGGGGATATTGACCTCCCACCACTGTTTGTGAATGCTGAGCTCATGTGGAGCCCTCCTGGACTGGTGCTGGGAGCCCAGGCCACAAAGGAGCCACTGTCTAGCCGCACAAGAGCAGCAAATTCCTTGCACAAGGGTTGTCTTTGTACCCTGACCAATGCACTGTGCCCATGCTAGGGCCACCGCTTACCAACCCTCCCTGATCAGGGACAGAGTGCTGCTCAGTCCAGGCTGGTAATGACAGGGACCCCACTCTTTTCAGTTTCACTCCTTGGTTTTCCTGGTTAAAAAGGCAAGTCTGTTGCTCCTAAGCAGAGACAGGGCCCTGGGCAATTCAATGAGCTGCATTCCCTTCTACCTATACTGAATCCTGTGGCAGATTACTGGGGAATTGCACTCGTGTCAACCCTTCCCTGGACCCAGACAGAAGATGAAAGGGAGCACTAGCCTTGGGAGACTTAGATAAGGTAGGAACCAAGCAGCCTGACTAGGCAAAATGGGCCAAAGCCATGGAAAGCATTGGTTATAGGGAAAAGCTCAGCTATTCTGTTTGGAGTTGAGGAACCAGGTTTAAATGGCCCTTTAGCCCACTCACCACCCTCCCCCCTTACAGTGCTCAGGCATTCAAGCAGAGAGGAGTCACAGCACACCAAGGTGTGCTCTCTAACTGGGGCCTCCATATCCAAGCTGTGCAGCTGACAAGCTGTGGGCAGGGGTTTGGATATGGTTCCCTTGAGGTAGGGTTGTCAAACAGAAAAGCTGGAACCATTGTGAACTCTAGGTTAAACATGGCTCCCCAGCAGGTCCAAACAAGGGAGCGACAGAGAGAAACCAGCAGGGGGAGGAGAGGCAGCATTGTCTGAGGCCTGAGCAGTTTATAGGGAAATGTAACCTAGCCAGGCCCTGACGTCTAGATTCCAGGTCACGGAAGAGGAATGAGGAGCAGCATGGAATCCCACCCCTCACTCCACCTCAGTGACTTCCCCTGCAATATGGAAGCTGGGATCCACCTTGGTCCTTGAATGTTATCCATTAGTGGGTCTGTCTCCTCAGGATGCTGGTTTTACCCCATCAAGGCCATGCTGGGACCACCATATATTAAAGTTTCCATCCCATAGACAGATCTAGATCCAAGTTACTGGGTCACAGAGCAGACTCATCACATAGGCTATCCTGGTCACTCCTCTCCAGGTTGGGTGCATGGGGACTACAGCTCCCTAGTTCACATACTCCTCCCAGTGGGATCTCATGGCCAAGTCCCTCCACCCTCCCGCCCCCATTTTGCTGCCCTGCTCTTCTTCAGAACTTTCTAACACTTGACTGACAGGCCTCAGAACTGCTCATGTCTCCTGGTGGGGCATGATGGTAAGGTGGTGGCCCAGGGTTCCACTGAGATTCCTATGGCTTCTTCTCCTACCTTGCTCTCCACAACATCCCTAGAGAGCCGTGTCTTCACGTATCCCACCCCTAAGGGGAAAAAACAACCCACAACCCCATAGCAAGGGGTGTATTAAATTAGATGAGGTGCCCTCATTCCAGCCCCATGCTACTGCACCTGTGTCAACCCTTCCCTGGACCCAGACAGGAGATGAAAGCGAGACCCCTTTGATGACACTGGCAGGAGAGGGTCCAGGAAGCGAGGTCATGCAACTCCCCCCTACAGAGGCAATGGCAACTGGAGAGGAAGAAGACAAGAGGTCTTTGCCAAAACCTGGGGCAGGAGTCCCAGCACAGCAGGGTGAAGCTCTGAACAGATGGTGCTGATGGGTTCAAGAAGAAATGCCCTCACTGCACAGTCTCTGTGGAGGTGGTCCTCAGGCGCTGGGTTGCATGGGCTGTGGTGGGACGTAAGGTGGTGGAGCTGTGGGTGAAAGAAATTGACAGTATCACTCAGCCAGTAAGAGTAGGTGAGAACTGCAAGGCAGACACACTGCTGAGCCAGCCAGCCCTCCTCTGGGCTGCTAAGAAACATGCTCTCGTCGCAGGCCAAGGAAGCTTTCAGCTGTGGGTGGATGTTTAGGCACTGGAGATGCAGCCACGAGTTCTAGTCTAGACCTGAAGCAAATTTCCTCTCCCCATTCCTGCTTCACTGACACTGAAAACCTTCTCCCTGTAAGTTCCTTCCCCCACTACTGTGATCCAGAGACCACCACTCTCCAGCTGAGTGGCTGGCTGCTGTTCCTTTCCCACAGACTGGGCTTTCAGATAGGCTCTCTATACTCAGTGTGGCTTGTTAACAAATGAGACGATAGCCCCCTGCCTGGAGTCCAGGTTCGGTCCATGTAGCACCCACTCACATTTATAGCTGTTTCTTTCTTCTGGACGTTCACCTCTAGGAGGCAGTCCAGTGCCTGCTATCCCTGCCTCCCCCCACCCCCACAATGGAGGTTCATACCTGGATTTATTCCTGCCAGCACTTGGCAGTGGAAATAACCTTTTCCTATGCACAGAATGCTGAGTTCATTGAGCAAATCACATACTTTATTGAGCACCTATAGCGAAAATTGAAAGCAAAAGTAAACATTCAAATCAAAAGCAGTCAGTCTTTGCATGTTGCCAACCTGGTTTTTTGCATCCATGGCTCACAGTGATGTATGGGCAGGTAGCAGCACACAGTTTTATTGAGGTCTCGCCTGCCATGGTATTGGAAATTCCTTGGTTTGCATAAAAAACCCAGTCAAACATGTGCCTTTTGTACCCCCCCTCTATCATCTTCTGCATTACCTACAGTTGGGGCAAAAATATCCCTGCTCGCCAGGGTGCTCTGCACTTCTCCAAGTGTCCAAACCTCATATTGGGCGACAAGCTCTCCATCAGTGGGTTCACATTCCCTGTACCTCAAGCCACATATTCCCACCCCCCAAGGGATTCATCTCCATCATCCAATCGAGGCACGCCCAGTGGCCCTGCGGATATCTTCTTGCTATCATCAGGTCAATGATGAGGAAAAGCAGCAGGAAAGGTTCAGCCTCTGTTAGGGACTTCCTTACTTCTGGCAGTGCACAAATGTCCAGAAAAATCACAGTCTCGATCTCATCCCACTCTCCCAACTCATCTGGGGCTTCCACTTTTCCATACTGCTGAACCTTGACTGCAGCAGGGTTGCATGGTGTCTGCACTCAATCATGCATACACAGAACCCCACTGTGTGCATGTGCCACTCTATGAGCACATAAGCAGCTTTAGAGGATGGGTTTGACAGTTCTCTCTGCACATCAGGCCTCACCCAAATGTCAGCAAAGGCCAGGGTATCAATCACCCCCCAACCTCTCTGGACCCCATAACCCAGGCGGCCACAGCACCCACAGACAAAAGCCACTGCCATTTGGCTTTTCAAAAGATAAGAAAATATACAAGATGCTTTTAACCAATGGGCAGCTCTGTTCCCACATACATTCTGTGCGAAGTGACCTTCACTGCTTTAAAATCCCCGCGCCTGCACATTTCTTAACATTCAGTGGTTTCACCCTACCCCAGTTAAAAATTCCATGCTTCCATGTGGTAACAGTTGCAATTATACAGGCACGGGAGTGCCTATACATTAAGGCGCAGGGTATTGTCCATTATAATGCATGAACATTCTATCCCTTCTAAAATGGTGATGAGTTATGCTATCATTCTGACATTTGTTGTGCGGGATCACTTTAGTGAGAGGTTAAAGCTTTCTGGTTTTCAGTCAAATCAGTTGAGAAATGGAAGAGAGAAAGCACTTCAAAATCAGAGGCTGAAGTGCAGTTTTCCTGCTATTGGTGACCATCACAGCTGAAAAGGACAGTGGCATAGCAGTTCAGAGAAAGAGGCTGCAGAGCTTTTAGAAAATTCAAGGCTGTGGCTGAGGGGTGCCTTGGCATTATTTTGCCCAAATCCCAACCAATGCATTACCCCTTATTTGATGATTAAGGGTCCATTTTAACCAATGAACAGAACATTCACAAGACCTTATGTAATGCATGTGCCGTTAGGCTTAAGCCTAGACTGTGGGCTCCCACTGATCATCTGAGGCCCCTTGTCAGCAGCCTAGATTGGGGGAGGGAGGTATACTCTCATTTGGGAAATGACTGCAATAACCAAACAAATAACCAGCCCAAAAGTTCAATCCCTGGCAACTCCAACTCAGGATCTCTGGTAGCATGCCTGGGTGAGGCCTCTGCTGGAGATTCTGGAGAGTCTAAGGTAACATGCCTGGGTGAGGCCTCTGCCAGAGACCCTGGAGAGTTGGATTTGAAATCCTGTTGCCGTGTCCGGTTGTGATAATACTGGGCTAAGACAGAACACTGGTCTGACTCAGTTAGGCAGCTCCTTATATATCCTAACTCTGCAGACCACATGCCAAATATTTCAAACCGCTTCAAGAGCTGGGCAGCTGCCTGCTAGGATTGTCTGCATGCCGCACGTGAGCATCTGCTGGCCATTATTGGCCACATGTCATCACAGGGTTGGCTGTGAACCTAGCTACTGGCTACTATTGGTTGGAAAAAGGTTTTGCAAAGCTGGGTGTGTTTGTGTGTTGCACCGGCATTGCTAATCTATGTAACAGGCATGTCAGTGCACGTGCCAAGTAATGTAAAAATATACATTCACAAAAACCCTTTCAGGGTTATGAGAAAAATGAAGGCGCATCACATTCCATCAACCACTGAAAAACATGGAAATCGTAAGTTAAGGCGCACACCACAAATTCCGTGCCACGTAAACAGTAAAGAATGCACTGTCATCACATATTCAAGCGGTGAGCCGCTTGAAGTTAAATCCTGACAAGATGGAGGTGATGGTTGTGGGTAAAGCCGGGGAAGTGATGGCCCCCATCATTGATGGGGTCCATCCTCCCCTGGTATCTCAGGTCTGTAGTCTGGGGGTGCTCCTTTATTTTATTTATTTATTTATTTATTTATAAAAGTTTTCTATCCTGCCCCTCCTGCCCACAGGGCAGCTCGGGGTGACGAACAGCAATATAAAACCATAATAACGATTTTAAAAGTTTAAAAATCCCATATGTAGAGAGAAAGCAACGCCCTCAACCCACCCACCCTATCCCATCCCCTTGCCAAAGGCCTGACGGAACAGCCAGGTCTTACATAAACGTCAAAATGACAGGAGAGTGGGGGCCAACCGAGCCTCCTCCAGGAGCAAGTTCCACAACACAGGGGCAGCTACCGAAAAAGATCTAACATCCTTGATCCGTAGCTCCACCTGGATGTCCCGGTAGCAGCTGTGGCAAAGGATGCATTCCACCAATTACATCTGGTACGTCGGCTTAGGCCGTATGTCTCAAACTCGGACATGGCCACAAACATCCATGCTTTTATTACTTCAAGATTAGACTACTGTAACACACTCTACATGGGGCTAACCTTGGTCTGGAGACTGCAGCTGGTGAAGAATGCGGCAGCTCGTCTCCTGAAGGGGACGGGCCGATGCAAGCACATTACTCCAGTGCTGTTCTCTGCACTGGCTGCTGGTAGTCTTCCATGCCCAATACAAGGTGTTGGTGCTGAACTTTAAAGTCCTAAACGGCCTGGGCCCCACCTACCTGCAGGACCGCCTCACCCTCTGGATCTTGGATTGGCCTCTGTGGTCGGCCAGGGGCGGCCTCCTTGAGGTCCTCCGGGTTTCCCAGGTGTTGACCATGAGGAGGGCGTTCTCTGTGGCTGCACCGTAGCTGTGGAAATCCCTCCCATTGGAGGTCCGCCTGGACGCCGACCTCCCCTCTTTCCACAGACAGTGTAAGACCTGGCTGTTCTGCCAGGCCTTTGCCGAGGGAGATGGGATGGGTAGGCTGGGTTAGGGAAGGGTTCTCTTTGGGTATTGGTTTTTTTAAATTAATAATGTTGATTTTAAATGGTTTTCATTATATGTTTTTAGCCGCCCCGAGATGCTTGTAAACAGGAGGGGGCGGCATATAAATTTAATTATAAATAAATAAATAAATAAATAAATATTGTGCTTGCTTTCGAATTATGCACAATGCACCTACACTTTGTAACCCAAATTCAGTCCCAACCCTCTTCTTATGCAGGTTGGGGGCAACACTGAAGCTGGCAACAAGAGAGGGGGACCCGTACTTTAACGTCTGTGCCATGTAGTCACTGAAGATATGTCCCAAAACGGGTGACACTGGGGCTAGATGGGGATGGTCAATGGCGTGACACGGGCTGGAGGGAGAGGGGTAACAGAGTGCATGGGTTGACACTGAGGGTAGAGGGGCAATAGGGTACCTGGAATAACAATAGGGTACATGGGTGACATTTGGGCTGGAGGGGAGAGGGGCAATGGGGTACAAGGAATGACCCCATTGCCCCTGCACTGGTGCTGGAGGGGGATGGGAAATGGAATAAATGGGGGTGATACTGGGGCTGGATGGAGTGTAAAGTAAATGTCTTTACTGCTTTCATGGCAGCTGAGGTGTGCGCCTTAACTTACACTTACCATGCTTTTCATTCCTTGGCAGAATTTGTAAGCGCCTTAACCTCTCCTAACTTCTTCTGCTGTTTGGGGAAACACTGAAGCTGATGACAAGAGGGGCAATAGCGTACATGGGATGGCAAAAAGGGCAAGAGGGTACATGGGTGACATTTGGACTGGAGGAGAGAATGTCAATGGGGTACAAGGAATGACACTGGGGCTAGAGGGGGATGGCCAATGGGGAATGCTGAGTTAGAGGATATTGAGGAAGGGGAAGGGATCACTTATGTCAGAAATATATTTATTTATTTATTTAAATAAATTTAGCATCCCGCCCCTCCTGCCACAGGCAGCTCGGGGCGGCTCACAACAGCGTAACAACCAAAATCATAAAACACGCCCCTACACCCTCATCCCTCTCCTCCCCGCCCCCCCACTCCTACCCATCTCCCCTGCCAAATGCCTGGCGGAACAGGCAGGTCTTGCAGCTTTTACGAAAGGAGGGGAGATCCGGGGCCAGATGCACCCCCACAGGAAGGGAGTTCCACAGCCTCGACACAGCCACCGAGAACGCCCTCCCCTGCGTGGCCCCCCAGAGGACTCGGGGGACCACAAGGAGGGCATCCCCTGATGACCACAGGGGCCGGTCCAGTACCCAGGTGAGATGGTCTCGCAGATAGGCAGGGCCCAGACCATTTCATTCAATATGTGCAGTTTGGAGGCATTGAATACCTCATTACTCAAACTTGTAACGGATCTGTTCGATAGTTAGCATGATGGCACTCGAGAAAGTGCAGCCTCAGCCGGCCCAGGCAGCACTGTCCACCCAGGGAAACTCAAGCAGCGGAGGGAGGGGAGGCGTGGTGCTGCTGTGTGCCTGCTGCATTGTTGCAGACCAGGCACTTTTTCCCGCTGCTGTCTGCCACCACACTAAGTGCGCTTGCCTGCACCCAGTCCCAGCATGCGCATGTGCCCCACCCCACCTGACTCCCGAGACTGAGTGAGAGTCCCTGCCGGCAGCAGCCAGGGGAAGCACGATACTAGCAGCGCCTATTGTTGCCCTTAACTTTTTTAAACTCTTCTTTAATTCAGACGGCTCCACTGCTCCAGGCCACTGGTGAACCCCAGGCCCGGGCACAACTGAGCCCTCCTGCGCAACTGATAGAAACATTAAATAACTTCTTTAATTAATGTATCTTAAACTATTTACATATTTTACTTTAATTACTTTTATTTGTTTATTCCTTCCTCTGTCTTCCCCTTTTGGAGGCAATCGGATGCATTTGCTTGGTGGTGGGCAGGCAGTGGGACGTTTTCCCAATCTTCCTCCTTCTCTTCTCGTGGATCTGCCTGTGCAGGAGGGCTTGCGGGAGACGTGCTTGAATGACTGGTGGGGGGGAGGCATGCCTGGCCCATGAACTGTTAACAGGTGTGACCACAGGGTGGAGAGGGCTCAGGTGCTTTCCCTGTTGAGGAAACCAGGGCCAGCAGTTGGGATCCAGGTGTGGGGGTGTGAACTGCCGATGGGGGTTGGCAAAGGGCACCTGCCCCTGTGCTTGCGGTCGCAGAAGCAATGTGCTTGAGCAGGGAGCCCTGGAGATGGATAGACTGTTTTGAGTTTGTGCCCACATCTCAGCCATCTCTTTGCTCACCTTCTCAAGCATGCTGTCTGATGGTTAAAACTGCTGCCAGTCCCTGTCCTCCCACCAGCGGTCCAGACGGGCCTTGGCAGCCAAGGCCTTGCATTGTGTCATGTTATGCCTGTGCTTCCATGCCGTTAATGGCATCCTGGATCTCATCCACCCACTGCGTGGTCTCCTCAAAACAACTGCCTTGCCAAAACCTCCCTGTACCATTCGCTGCAGACCCACAGGTCCTGGTTCCACTTGGTGCTTGTTGCTGGGGGTTCTGTCCATGGCTGTTGCACTGGCGGACCTGTAGCAAGGCAACAAGGAAAGTGCCCAACGGGGTGTGAACCACCCCACCCACTTTCACACCCTTGCGTTTAAGCACCCATCCATCCTTCCCGCACAATTTAGTGGCCACCCTTCCCACCTAATTTAAAGCCCTCCGCCGCTGTAAAGAAGTGAGAATGAGTACCTGGTCTATGCTGCGATGGGATCTCTGGGATTGCTGCAGTGGGATCTCTGGGGCACGTAGTTCTCTTTCCATGATCACTGTAGAAGAGTGAAGAACATGCAGAAATCAAGCACTGTCGCACCATCTCCCCCCACACTCACCTTTTTGGCTTCCACCCTGCCATCCCATCATGGTGCCTTCTCCCCCACCAGCCTGCAGGCCCCATGGTGCCTTCTCACCCACTTCCCAGGCCTACCATTCCCATCCAGTGCTCGTCCCAGGGATTATCCAGCTACTCCCCAACACTCTCCAGGCCATCTGTCAACACAGTAAAGAAAATCCCCCACGTAATTAGATAGTATGAAACGGAAGCATTTACCATGCAGCTGTGTAAATGCAAACACCCCACCCCAATGTGCATTAACCTACCATTCTGCTCTGCCTCCTCAATAAAGGTGGCATTTGGGTCCTCCATACCTTTGACTAGCATCTGCAGTGGCTCCTCAGACAGGGGCTGGTTCTCCATCTTGAGGGGGAAGACAGTAAGAGTCACAATGTCTATGATGGTGTCGACCCTTGCTGGTTCCGGGCAGGGATGGACATGGAGAGATCTCTGCCTGTGGTCGCAGGTGCCATGATGGGAGTAGAACCGGTTTCAGCTGCAGTGGGAACCGGCAGCGGGGGAGGCATATCAGCTCATTTCTGGTCCTTGTCAAAGGCGCAGCCGTACAGGCGAAATGTCACAATGGCTCCATCCACGCACAGTACCGGTCCAGCAGCTCATGGTAGGGCAATGTTTGCCTCCAGCAACCAGAGGCGAAGTTGTCCTGGATCTCTTTGTATCTGCACCTCAAGTCCTTGGTCTGCTGCCAGCACTGATTCATGTCTCTGGTGTATCCCTGCTGCGCCATCTGGCGAGAGATCTCATAGAACACCACCTCATTCCTGTAGCACTTCACCAGTTGATATTGTACCTTCTGCTCTCCCCATAGAGCAATGAAGATCTTGGTCTCTTCCTCACTCCAGAGAATGCACCTTTGACGGGTGGATTGGTAGGTGGAGAGTGCCTGAGATGGAACTGGAGGTAGCGGTGCTGAGAGTTGCCTGGCTGTTGTTCTGAGCTATGGCTACAGTAATGGAAAGGCTGTGGATGTCGCTCCAAAGGCAATGGCTTTGAAAGCGAGAGTGTTGGGCATGTGCTGCAAACCAGGGAGAGCTGGGACAACATGTTTGAATTTGGGGTGCATTGGGCTTTTAAGGCAGATTTTACATGTGCACCACTGAGAATAAGAGCAGAGAGAGGGGCAGGAAGTGGTTGCTTCTTGGAACACTCTAGGCTTTTTGCCTGCAATGCTATGGTGCTGGCGAACTTGTTTGTGCGTGAGGCTGCACACAACCTGACTGACGGGACATGGACACATGGGTACACATCAGCCCGCATTCACCCACATGGCGAGCTCCGCATCTCTGAGACCCTGCCATGAGCAGAGGCTGCATGTCTGGTGGGTGGTGACCACATGACCAGTGGGGGCAAACACCTAATAAACAGGCAGGTGGACACCCACCTGGTGTGGGCTACCGTTTCATTCGTTAACATCCATCTCATTTGTTAGCCAATTTCTTCTCCCCATTCCTGCTCCACCAACAATGGAAACCCCCTTCCCTACAAGGTCCACAGAGAATCCCTTCCCTTTCCCTTCCCCTTCCCCCACTACAGTGATCCACGAGATCACTGCTCTCCAGCTGAGTGGTTGACTGCTGTTTTCCCACAGCAGACCAGGCTCTCAGATAGGGGGTCTATACTTGGTGCAAATGACCCCCAGTTCAGTGCTCCCTTTGCCAGTACCCCGACCTCCTCCTTACCTGTAGGGTTGTAGAGCGGGGGCCCAGCAGGATACATAGGATACTGGGCAGCTGGAGCAATAGGGGGGTATGGAGTCACAGGGGCATAGCCAGGATGGAGTGGTGCAGGCCCTGCTTTAGGATCCATAGCATAGGGGCAGGGTGGCTGGACAGGAAAACTGGAGAGAGGGACTTCTTGACCTGGGACAAAAACCAAGAGGCTCCATGACAGTGTGGTCAGCCAGAAATGAGCTTTCCAGAACCTAATCCCCACTCCCAGTAGCAACCAGCCCTTCAGAATGACCCACATCCCCATTCTGGGGACCAACATCTCTGGTTGATATAAGTTAAAGAGATGCTCCCCCAAAGACCAGAACTCACAGAATTTGGATTTCCTAATTGTGGAATTTGAGGGAAAATAAATAAATTGCAGAATACATGGGCCTCAAGGATGGCCCCACAGGAAACTCTGCCCTAGAGCTGCCTTCAATACTCTGTGCTGGCTACTCCATAGGGTTGCTAGATGCCCCTTATTCTAAGGGAACATCCCTTATTTCAGAGCCCTTAAGTTCTATAGAATGTAATAGAACTCCTTAATTACATAATGAATGTCCCTTATTCAGAACACCGCAGCTCCATGAAACATAATGGATGTGCCCAATTTCAGCTTTCCTTAGCTTGGTAGTGTTCCTTATTTTTGAAATTTTTATCTAGCAGCCCTACTACTCCTAGACACACCCCAAAGCTTGGAAACCAGCCCCCTGAAAACTCAAATGGGCAAGCACTGCAGAAAATGTCTCCCACTCCTAGAGACCTCTACCTCTACCCTCTGACAATACCCAGCACAATCTCCTGTGTCTCCCGGCTTCCCGGAACATACCAGGCTCAAGGACCCCAGCTCAGCACAGTATCAACTGTAGAGTGGGTGCAAGTGAGTCCCACCAACTGGGCTTCAGCTAATGCCACCTGGTGGAAGCCTGTCCCAGTTGACTGGGCAAAGGAAGCAACTGTTCCCTGCAAGAGGGCTTATGCACCTTGCTGGAGGGGGGGGAGCATCCCAAGATCACATTCTGAGTGAATCCTTTTCGAGTTCCCCAGGGAAACTGCCTGAAATCCCAGGGCAGAGAATGCCAAGGATCTTAGTCAGATGCACACCACCCAAGCCCCACTCCTGTTTAGTGCAACTCTAGCACTGATGGAGTGAGCAAACCTGATGGCCCCAGAGAGAACACTAAAGAGTAGAGACAGCCTGGCACCAGCTGATCAAGCTCCCCACAGCCCCTCAGCCTGTCTCCCTTCATCCCCTCTCAACCATTTCTCATTCTGTCCAAGACTGTAACAGGGAAACGCTGGGGGAGTTCTCTTACCTTGGTAGGGCGTCTGCACGTGCTGCCGTCGCTGGTATAGGTAGCAGCAGGAGCACAGGAAGCAGCAGACGATGGTGGCAACAATGGCCACAAAGAGAACCACAGCTGAGGCGATGCCAGCAATTGTCTTGGGACTAGAGTACACAGACAGAGAATGTGAGAGGACAGAGTGCCCATTAACACCAACCATGGGCAAGCCTTCTAACCAAGACTAGGCATCCTTTTAACAGATATGCTCTAGCCCCACACACTAGTGACTGAGCTTCATCTAATCACAAATGGAGGAAACTCAATAGTTCAACAGGTCAGAGTAGATTATCTCAATGGTCTCCTAGGACATTAGAATCTACAGACCACCAGCTAAACTGATCTCCATTGGGCCAACTTCCAACCCATTGAGCCATCCTCTATCCATAGCCTATAGCCTCACTAAGGCTATGCTTATAATAGGAGCTAGTGCCAAAACACAGCTAGCCATTGACCATGTTTGGCTGTGGTCACACACCACAGCTCTGCTCTCGGTATAAACTTCCCATCAAATACTGGGGTCAAATTTCAGTGCTCTTTTCAAGCCCAGCCCAAGCTGCCTCACCGTGCCCCATGATGGGCACAAGCTGATGGAACAATGAGAACACACATGGGAGAGAGAAAGATGGAGCCCCTTCAGCAACAGACCCTCAGCTGCCAGGCAAGGTTAAAACAAACCTAATCTCAGCAAAACAGGGAATCAGCTTCCTGTCTGCATCCAACCTCAGGAACTCACAGAAACGGACACACTCAGAGGTGGAAACAGAGGCCATTTCAGCAAGGATCAGCACTTGGGTATCAGACCAACCAACAGGAGATAATCCAATGGCCTCTCCATCATCCTGGACCTTCCTGCACTTTCAGTATCATTAACCTTGTTTGTCACCCACATGGGGTTATTCTATGTACCCCTCTGCCACAAACCATTGAATCTCTGGCTTCCTAGCTCCATCGACACTCCCGGTAACAAGAAACAAAGCACTTAGAAAGCTCCACCTGGTACAAAACCCAGCAACCCACCTGTGACACACGGATGCTGGCCCTTCAAGAGCAGCCCACGGGTCACTGAAACCCCGCTCCTTAGCAGGGCTTTTATAGAGGTCTAGCTTAGCTGGAATCAGTTGAGCTAGGGCAGGCAAAGAGTGCACATTGCTGATTGCTACTCTCCCTCACCTCCAATGTGTGCTAGTCGAAGTCCTGAAACCTAGGTACCTGGAGAAGGACGCTGCTAGGGGAGTGAGGAAGGATGGCTACATCCGGCCTAGCACAAGGCCGGGGGCAGGGGGGGTGGGGCAGGTACATGCCACAACCCAGAAGGAAGGGTCTGGAGGCTGGGGGTACCTGCTGAACTGTATGTATGCTGTGTAAATAGCAATAAAGTTGTGTTATCCTGCAATCAGCATCTGTTGCCTGCTCCTGGGTGGTGATCTGAGGGGCAAAACAGTGGGTTGACCCTGATCCTGCAAGTAACTGCACCTAATGTGAGGGTCAACCTTCACACCACCTATTCAGCAATAGGGATGTGTGAACAGGACGGAGTTTGGATGTTCGGGCTAAAAACTTAGTTCGGGTTTAGTCCGGCAGAGTTCGGATCCCCCTGAATTTTTGGAAAGTTCGGTCCCACCAGGAGGCTTGGGTGCTCCAGGGACCCCCAGGGGTGCCTGGAGCAGCATGGCAGGCCGTCGGAGACCCAGCAGCAGAGACCGGGAAGGCTTGGCACTTGGCACCCCGGGTTGCCCTGGCAGGCAGGTTTGGCGCTTGGCCCCTGGGGGTGCCCGTGGTGCCAGGGCTGGCTGGCTGAGACCCAGTGCCAGCAGCAGCAGCAGTGGCTGCGAAGGCTTGGGGCTTGGTGGCTGGCACCCATAGGGGGCAGGGCATTGCAGGCTGACATTGGTGAAGCGACGGCAGAGGCCTGGCCATGGCTTGGTGGCCGGCACCCCTACTTGGCCAGGCATTACAGGCTGGCATCAGTGGAGCAGCACCAGAAGCCCGGCCAGGGCTTGGTGGCTGGCACACCTACTCGGGCCGGGCACTGCTCGCTCTATGCTGGATTCTCCAGTTCTAGTCACCATCATGGCTGGGCATTGCAGGCTGCCAGGCATCGGCGGAGCAGTGGCAGAGGCCCGGCCAGGGCTTTGTGGCTGGCACCCCTGCTTGGCTGGGCACTGCAGGCTTGCTGGCATCAGCAGAACAGCAGCAGAGGCCCAGCCAGGGCTTGGTGGCTGGCACCGCTACTTGGTCGGGCACTGCAGTCTGGCAATGCTGAGTGTCACTGCCAGGTAGGCATGCTACGCATTCCTGCTCGACCACAGGTCTGTGGTGAAGTGGATGGTGGCACCCCCAGCTCCTGCCAGCTGCTCCCTCACCTGCTCCTTTAAAGCCTGGTACAAGGCTGGCACCACCTGCTGACTCAGGGTGGTGCGCGAGGGCAGCTTAAACTGGGGGGCCAGGAAGCCAATCAGGCACCAAAACCCCATGTCCCCAACCACCGAGAAGGGCTGTCCATCCAGTGCAATCATTTCCCCCAACATGCGCGTGGCTTTCAGTTGAAAACTATGCCGCCCTCCACGTTCCTGCAGCTGCCGATGGACTTGGCAGCTGCCCCCACCCCAGCTCCTCCATGGTGCACTGCTGCTGCTGCTGCTCCCCCCTAGCAGCAATACCACTCCTGCTGCTAGAGGCAGCTGTTTGAGCAGGACGCTTGCCAGCTGATAGAGGCGGCTGACTGGCCGCTGCAGTCGGGAACCCTCTAGCGTCCACTGCCCCTGCCTGCCTGCTTAGCAGCACAACGCTGTGGCATGTCTTCAGGTGCCTTGCCATGGCAGTTGTGCCAAGGTTGGTGAGCACCTGCCGACGCTTCACCACCTTCTGGCACAAAGTGCACTGCACCTCCCTGGGATCATCCGCCCGCACCAACTTAAAATGCGCCCAGACAGAGGATTTTTTGCCCCCTCCTGCCTTCTGGCCTGCACCGGGTGAACTGTTCGGGGCTTGAGGCATTCAATTTGGCTGTTCGGTTCGGCCGTCCAAACTGGCCAAGTTCAGGCCAAACACCGAATGTCCGAACTGCGTTCGCACATCCCTATTAAGCAAGAGAGACTGTCATGAACACGTTAACCTGGAGCACTGGTTTTCAGTGAGCAGAGTCCATCTCAAAGGGCTGAGTCTGTCCTGATACCTTGCACGGGACTGACACTCTCTACCTGAGACTGATACTCCTACTACTATCATGGCTGTTATGGAAGGCCAGAATGGTTTACTGGAAGTGGACACTACTGACAAGGACGGGGCAACTAGCAAGTCCAAGAGACGGAAGGACTGAGTCTGCCCCACAGAGCTGCCTCTGCTGTGACTGTCAGCTCTTCCCTATCCACAGCCATGGAACACTCATCTCTTAACGCGACTTTCTCTGAGTAAGCGCTTCACAGACCAGCCAGTCAATTCAAGCACAGTACTTAAACATGGCTGTTAGTTCCTGGGAGATGCTCAGGTACCTTACTACACTGATGGGCTCTACACAGAACTTTTCTAAAGGTCCCAGAGTCTGAGGAGGCAACTTGCAAGTCATAATACCATTAATACTGATGGGGAGAGACATTTTTCTTCAGTCTCTGGAATTATAACAGGGAATCTGGATTTCCACTCCTTTCTCTGCCTCTGCTTCCCAAGAGCTCTCCCTAGAATGAAGCCACCAACCACCATCACAGGCTCAAAATTCAAATACTAGTACAACATGCTGAGCAGTCAGCTCTTTGCTCTAGAGACACTCCTTCCTACTGCCCTCTCACCTGAATGCCAGGCAGTGCTTTTGCTGCCGTTCAGTGATAAGTTTCATGGGGTCAATGCAGCAGTAGCGCTGATAGCAGTTGCCACAGCAGAAGGTAAAGAATCGGCAATCAAAGCCGGGATGCCAGGAGCCATTCTTGTCCACGTACCACAGGCAGTCCTCATCCGCTGAGACTGTAAGAAGAAACCAGCCATCAGCCCTGGTCTGGCCCTTGAGAGCCCTCAGAAGAGGAAGGCCAAATAAGAGCCCTGTGACTGATCAGCCTAGACTTCCTGCTGTTCAGGCCTCAGTAGGAGGTGTTGCCCATAGCCAGTTCACTGCATTTTCCCCATTGCCACCAATGGGTCCCTGTCCATAATTTGCATGCAACAGCATGACCCCAGCTCTGAGCTGATAAAGGGAGAAATGGCAAACACAAGAGCGGGTGGCCAGAAAGTCAGATCTGATCTTCTCTGTCAGCCCTGACATTCCCCTTGAACCCAGCCCTGTTCTTTGTGAACAGTCACACCCAGGGCTAGTCTGAGGGCGTTTTTAGACGAGACAAAAAACGCAACTGATCCTTTAATCAGCCGCCTTACTTTGTTCTTGTCTAAATGTTTGACGCGATCTGAAGTCGCGTCTCTCTCGTATCAAACCGGCCATGGATTCCTACCTCCTCACTTCTGCATCTGTGATGTGCCGCCGTTCACTGGGGTTTCCCCCATGTAAATGCTGCTGCCGGGTTTTTGCACAGGCACAGAGAGGCACGCAAGAAGAGGCGGGGCAGAGAGACTCTCTTCGACGCGCCTGATGCTCTTTAGAACATCAGACACGGCGTAGAGAGATTAGCGGGTTAATTAGGAGGAGACATGCGGCAGAAGCAGCGATCGCGTCAGACCCCCCCCCCCCCGTGCATGTCTAAAAACGCTCTGAGTGGCAGGATGCCTGTCTTGGCTCACAGGGTTAAAAAGCTGACAGACAATATTCTGTGTTACCAGACTGGGGGCACAGCCCAGAGATTTAATGATCAACCCATCACTTTCTCAGGAGCAGGCTCTGTAGTGCTGCTCTTGGGCTGGTGGACCCACCTGAACAGATTCTTCCTGCAAAATGGAGATGGAAGGCCCTCCTGTACCCCCACACCAAGCATAGCCAGAGCATAGTGGAGTTAATATCAAAAAGCAGCAGGAGACAGGTGTCTGCCTTAATGCCCTGGGACAGGATATATGAGAACCCCACATTGGCAGTCAAGAGGTTAAGAAAGAGCACAAACCCCAACCCCACAGGGAGTTATGAAGATGCTCTGGTCGCACCACACCTGCAGGGCTTGTAGTAAGTGGAAGCATATAAAAGCAGGAGACTCTGGGCAGTTGCAGGCAGCTCTGAAAGAAAGGCAGCGTGGGGCTTCCTAGAAAATATCTGGTAGTAGCACCCCATCTTGAAGGGACAATATTACCTTGACGCTGGAGCAAAGAGTACTGCAGAAGGACTAAAGGCTGGTAAAGAGAAAGGCCAACCCCTTGAGTCTAGAGAAGGCCAAGACCCTTTCTTTCCTTGGTTTTCTGTTTGTGCTTTGTCTCTTGAGAGAGTTCTGTCCCTTTCTTTTGTACTAGAAACATTTTTGTCCAGTTGGGAAAGTAAGTAAGTAATAAATTTATTGATATAGCAAAAAGCCTTATCAAACACAATAAAAGAAAAACATATACAGAAATAAATAACATATAAACATATATACAAAAAGAGATGACAGAGGACAATTTTGAAATTATCCATAATAAATATTATTCACAACATTTTATAAACCATGCCTTTATTTTCATTGCTGAGGCTGCAAATGACACAACTGCAGCAGTTACGGAATCACTCTTATCTGTAAGCAAATAAACAAATTTCTGTAAATCTTTATCTAGATTCACGTTCTTAAATAACCTAGTACATACCACAGCATAAAGGGGGCAAACCAATACATAATGAACTAGATCCTCAACCTCGTCCCTGCCACATGCGCATAGACGGTCAAGGTAATTTCACTCCCTTCAAGCAACCTTGCATTACATCCGAGGGCATCAACTGCAGCCGGAGCGCTGTAAAAGCGGGTATTTTCAGACGTTATGAGATCACAGTCAACCACAGTGAATCTGCACAGGGTGAAAGTGATTCCGTAACATTGGGGGGAATGGAAGTTCCCCCCCAGATGTTCCCCCCCATGAATCACGGGGGAGAATCAGATTCACCGCGTGATCGGAGGTCCTGATCCCCGATCGCGTGGTGAATGAGATTCCCCCCTGTGATGAAGGGGACAGTAACGTCTGTCCCCTGACCACGGCCCGGAATCCACGGCGGGATTCTGGGCCATGATCAATGCTGGGGGGGGGCGGCTGGGCGCTGCGGCCGCATTGGCTGCGGCGCCCGCCTGTCTCCTGGAGGAAGGGCAGCTGGGGCAGCGTGGGGGGGCGTGGCTGTGTGGCCGCACGTTGCGCCGCGCAGCCCTGCCCCCTCCCCGGATTCCCTGCCGGGATTGGCTACCGCGCCTGTTAGCCCATGACGCGGTGGCCCTGGTGGGGAATCAAATAGTTGTTTCTGTGACGGGGCCAATTGGCCCCGTCACGTCTGAAAATACCCAGCTTTTGTATATGGCGGATGGGTCAGTACTGATAAGTATTTAGGTCCCACAGACCTTGGAACCCAATACTTACACCATGGCAAAGTTTTAGACTCACATGCTAGGGTTCTGTGCGTTTGCTGCTCTATATCACAGATCCTTTGTTTAATTAGTTTTTTGGCCTCCTTAAATGGGAAAGATATTTTTTAAGAAACACGTTAAAAACCTAGCCTCTGGACTGTCCTCTCGACTGTTGGCCACCAAAAACCCCTCATACAGCACGTTGCCTTTATTTTTTCATCTAGACAGAGCCATTCCAATGAGTGCACTGGAGTATGAGCAATCCTCAACCAGAAGGTAAGCATAAGAAAAGAAAAATACCTAGATGCAAGAGATTTAGATCTCGTCTCCAACCTTAATACCCAGGGCGAGATCATCTTTGGAACTCCCAGAAGGGCTCACAGAAATTTATTTTGAACTGGCTCCATGGAATCTACTAAGGCTGGGAAAGTACCCCATATTTGAGCTTCATAACAAATTTGTGCTACTGTTTTAGCTTCAAATACCCTTAGGGCTGGGTTAGCTAAGCATCCACCCATTGAATTTTAAAAAAATCGGATGACTACCATAGAAGACGTTGATGCTTGTTTGATTGTCTGGAGATGGGTGGTCCATGTTCCATTAAAGGAAAAAACAATTCCTAAGTATTTAAAGGATTGGATCTGCTCAAGGCAATGTCCGTTTAAAAAACACCTTTCAAGCACAAATCTATGAGAAAAAAACAGAACTTTTGCTTTTACATAATTTATAGCAAGTTCTTCCTGCTGACAATCAACACCAAAATCAGTCAAAGGTTGACTCAGACCCAGTCTAGATGTTTATAACAAGACCGTATCATCCACATACAACATTAATGGGATTCTATGAATTCCCAATTTAGGGGCCATATATCTTTCATGAGATCATGGCAGTAAGACACAAGACCTTCAGGTCACCTGGTAGGTTGGGAATATCCTGTAGTGGGTGCTCAGTTAACAACCCTCTGGGTCCAGATTAAACCTGCAGAAGCATCTCTCCTGCCCAAAGGGGACCTCCAACTGTGTCAGACCGTTAACATGTCCCAACCAAATCACTCTGCCTCCCTAAAGCCCCCAGCATAGCCTCATCCTCCCCCAAAGTGGAACAATGCCTGAAAAGTGGTCCTGGGTGATTTTTCATCTTCCCCCTGGGGTCTCATACGTGGGGTCCCGCAAGGTTCTAGCTTGTCCCCTCTCTTGTTCAATGTGTATATGCAGCCTTTGGGGGAGGTTGTCAGGGAGTTTGGTGTACAGTATCATCAATATACTGATGATACCCAGCTATATCTCTCATTTTCATCAGACTCAGGCCCGGCAGTCTGTGCTTACCTGGTGTTTGGCGGCTGTGGGGTTTGGATGAAGGCGAGCCACCTGAGGTTAAATCCCGACAAGATGGAGGTGATGGTTGTGGGGGAAGCTGGGGGAGTGGTGGGCCCCATCATTGATGGGTTCCGTCTTCCCCTGGTATCTCAGGTTCGTCGTCTGGGGGTGCTCCTGAACCCGCTGCTCCACCTGGATGTCCAGGTGGCGGCTGTGGTGAAGGGGGCATTCTGTCAGTTACATATGGTATGTCGGCTTAGGCCGTATGTCTCGGACTCTGATCTGGTCATGATCATCCATGCATTTATTACCTCGAGACTGGACTACTGTAATGCACTCTACGTGGGGCTATCCTTGGTGCTGGTTCGGAGACTGCAGCTGGTGCAGAATGCGGCAGCTCGTCTCCTAAGGGGGACGGGCCGATGCGAGCACATTACACCAGTGCTTCGCTCTCTGCACTGGCTGCCAATAGTCTTGCGGGCCCAATTCAAGGTGTTGGTGCTGACCTTTAAAGCCCTAAACAGCCTGGGCCCCACCTACCTGCAGGACCGCCTCACCCTCCGGATCCTGGATCGGCCCCAGTGGCCAGCCGGGAGTACCCTCATCGAGGTCATCCAGGTTTCTCGAGTGTCGACCTTGAGGAGGGTATTCTCTGTGGCCGCGGCGTTGCTGTGGAACTCCCTCCCATTGGAGGACCGCTTGACCACTGACCTCCCCTCTTTCCACAGAGAATGTAAGATCTGGCTGTTCCGCCATGCCTTTCCCGAGGGAGATGGGGTGGGTGGGGTGGGTTAGAGAGGGGTAGGGGGGTTGAATTGTTTTTATTGTGAGATTTTAATTGTATTTTATGTTATTTGTTTTAACCTGTTTTTATTATGTTAGCCGCCCCAAGATGCTTTTAGCAGGAGGGGGCAGCATACAAATTGTATTATAAATATAAATAAAATTAATAAAAGAGGCTGGGTTTCTCCTTGTATTTGAATTGCAGATGAATTACAGGTTGTTCTGGTTTGCATAATAAATAAGCTGGTCCTTTTTCTTTTTCAAATGAGAACCTGAAAAATAAAGTTGGTCATATAGAGAATCCCCTCATATAAGTCAGGCTTGAACACTGACCCTACAGAAGGCCAATTCTTCAGAGGCCACTGCGAGCTGTTTTTTTAATTCAGCCACGAGAGGCGCTGTTACCCTTCCTCAGGGAGTTGCAGGGCACCGTCATCCTCAGAGTTTACATCTTCCTTACGCAGACACAGAGCAAGTGATGGAGAGCAGAAGGACCAGGAAAGAAGGTGTGAGCTGCCTCAGGCATGTGGGAATGCACTCTCTCACCACAGTGAGACAAGGAAGGACAGAAAAGGAACTGAACAGACTTTCACCCACCACCCAGAACTCCTTGTTTCTTCACCTGGAGGCAGCTGCCTCTACTCACTTCCTGCGTGGCTGCACAGCTGACTGCTATCTCTGCTCACGAAGGTTGAATGGATCTGTCTCCACTGCATGGGTTCATCTTGTTACTCACAGTCACCTTGTCTAATGGGGCTGAACAAATATAACCATGCCACAAGTACTTGCAGGTATTCTTCAAGATGAGTATTTGTTCCTGTCCCTTCTGGGGCTCCCGTTACAGAATATGTGGCAGAAACCAAGTGCAGAGCTGCAGCAGCCCCATGTGAGAAGTCATACACTAGGCTCCATGCTTCTCCTGTCCCCTCTGCACCTGGGACAACTGAGAGGCTTCTGGAGTTCTGAGGCAAAATATCATGTGAGACCTTCTCTTTTCCCCAGGGTCTCTGTTTCTGGTCTCTTTCAAACTATATGTTGGTTGGAAGTGGGGGGAAGGAAAGGCTAAGGCCTGGAGCAAACCACCCCCTGCCCAGTCCTCCTGCCTCTCTTCCCAGTCCTCCCCCCGCCACCCCACCTCAAAATGGATAGGGAAAACTACAAGTGCTGCTGTGGCCAATCTCAAACTACTGAGCTGGACTGACCAGTTTGTGAGCTCAGCAAAACATCGGGGGCATTAGAATACATATATCTTGTCAACGGTCATCCCCAATATTTTTTTCAGCCCAAGCTATTGTCTAACCCATTAACTGATTTGTAACAAGAGAAAATGGTTCACACTACAGCACTAAAAAGCTTAGGGCTTTTCAGCTTAGAGAGGAGGGCTGAGGGGAAGGGAATGTGGTAGACGTATAAGATCATGACTTCTGCAGAGAAAGTGAATATGGAGCCGTTCTTTTCCCTTCCTCATAATACAACATGGGGGGGGGGGGGGGGAGCACACAAAGACAGGTTTGGGTGGCAGGTTTAAAACTAAAAAAACCCAAAACACTACTGTACTGCTTCCACGCAGCACGCAATTAACCCGTGGAACTCCACTGCCACGTAGAGTTGTGAAGGCCAAGAGTATAACTGGATGTTGTTGGTTTTTTTTTTAAAAAAAACCACAAGTTGACCGAGTATATATTTGTCAATTGTTAACAGATTTATTAGATAAATCTGTCAGTTAGATCCTAGGAATGTAATTTTTCTCCTCGTCCCAAAATTCAAATATTCAAAAATTCAAATATACAAAGTCAAGTTCAAATATGCAATTAAAATATTTGCTAAAACACAAAACACAAAAACACAAAATATCTCCCTTTCCCACGGAAGATAGAGGTCTCAAATATTTAGGGGTCACAATTACAAGGAATACAAAAGACTTGTATTCAGCTAACTATTTGCCACTTTTTAAAAAGTTGAGAGAAGAAATTATCCCATGGAAAAAACTAATGGTGTCTTGGCTAGGAAAGATAAACTTATATAAAATGATAGTGTTGCCTAAAATATTGTATAGACTAAGGACGCTCCCAATTCAGCTACCCCCTCCTTTTTCAGGCAGAGTAATCAGCTATTAAAAGATATTGTATGGAGTGGTAAAAAACCCAGAATTAGAAAATCTACCTTGATGAAAACACAGGATAAGGGAGGATTAAATCTACCTGACATAAAGTTATATCATGCCTCGGCGGCAATGGCTGCAATTACAGAATGGTATCATGAGGAGGCAGCGCCTGAATGGGTCAGCATAGAAAAGGACATACTACAGGTGCACACACTAAAGAGCATGATAGTAGATCAAGGGACTATATTAACTAAACAAAAAAAGGAGCATCCCTTTGCAGGTACCCTCCTCAAATTCTGGAGGGAAGCTCAAAGGAAGTTGAGGACTCAGGAGGGTATTTCTCCCTTCTCACCAATCGATTCGATCCTGGCGAGGGAAAGGAAATTAGCCCCTGGCTTGAGAAAGGATTTAAAAGAAAGGGGAATTACAAGGATGCAGCAAATTTTCTCTTTAGGGAGATTTGCTTACCCCCAAAAGTTGGAGGAGTTGATAGGGAAAAAAGTGGACACATTACAATACTTGCAACTCAGGGATATAAGTATCAAACAACCAGAAAAAGAAGATTTTGGTAGAGATCCATATAAACTCGAAAAGATCCTTTTCAAAAAAAACAAAATGGCAGGAAGAATGGGCAGAATATATAAGGAATTAAAGAACCTAATTTACAAAAATGGGGACATATACATTGACCAATGGAGCAAAAACCTGGACATTCAATTAGGGGAGGAGGAAAAAAAAAGAATCTGGCGACACATGCACGGCTGTGCTGACTCTCTAGAAATAAAAGAGATTCAAATTAAGGTGACAACGCGCTTCTACATGACCCCAACACGAATGAAGTATGTAAATCCCAACGGGAAAGCCCTTTGTTGGAGAGGATGTGGAGAAGTGGGTGACTACATACATTGTTGGTGGAACTGCTGGAAGGTTAAAGAGTTCTGGCTAAAAATCTGGAAGATAGCAAATCAAATAGCGGGGATAGTGATACCTTGCAAACCAGAAATTGCATTGTTAGGGCTATATCCACAAAATAAAATTATGGAGGCCAGCAGGAGGGCCTGTCAGACACTCTTTTTGGCAGCACAAAGTATTATCGCCAGGTATTGGAAATCTGTTGATGAACTTCCCTATGAAGAATGGCTAAATAAGATCTGGCATTTATACACAATGGAAAAATTACACTCAGAGCTACAGGGAAAAGGGAATCTCTTTAGAGAAACCTGGGCCCCAATTGTAAGGGAGTTAGGAGGGAAGAAACTCGGTAAAGAGTTATCACTAAGCCTAACAGACTCGTAGTGAAAAATTGAGGGTTTCCCTTTCTCTCTCTCGTTTCTTTTGAACTTTAATGTAAGGCTGCTCCATCCAACGGCCTGTCAACACTACCACGCGAGGAGAAACAAGACATACTGGAGAACCTCTATCCTGCCCCTGAATGTAATGTGAATGTAACTTGAATGCAATGAGATGTATTGTAAGGAAGTTAATACCCATGTACTGTTTTGATATAGACATCGACTGAAATGTAATTATATAATCAATGACGTAGCTGTACAACTGTTTTGAACTGTGAATAAAGTTATAATTTTTAAAAAAAATAAAAAAATTCAAATATTCAAAAATTCTCCTGGTTCCAAAATTCAAATATTGCTAAAACACAAAACACAAAAAATTCAAATATTCAAAAATTCTCCTGGTCCCAAAATTAAAATATTAAAAAATTCAAATATACAACGTCAAGTTCAAATATGCAATTAAAATCTTTGCTAATACACTACAATTGAATAAACGTAAGTTACTACATTTATAATTAAATACAATATTAAATCACTACAACTAAGAAGAAATGTAATAATAATAGTTAAACGATAACTGAAAGATCAAATAATGGCTACATAAAGAAAGAACTTAAAAAAACATGAAACTGGAGTTAGGTTTTCCCTAGACTGGTCAAGCTGAGAATCTTACCAATCTCTCAGTTCCAACAGAGAAGAAGAAAGAAGCTTGATTACAAATGGAGTCCTAAGGTGAACAAAGTTCACCAGCCTCTGCTAAGGAGCAGAGTCTAGACAGAAAATAGTAAAGACACTTGCTTTTATGGCCCCCTATTGTTGCTAAACTTCTTAGCCCAAATTTGGGTCCCAGATGCTTAGTCCCATTGGATGATAACTTTTTTCTGGTAAGACTCTCTTTTCCCATATCTTACAGCTCAATATTTCTGTTTAATAGGCACCACATACCAACCTCTTATCAGTAACTATAGCCAGTGTATTGAACCTTAAAGAATACCAGAATATGCCATCCTGTTCTAGCCTTGGGCCTCTTCAACTATATCCAGTGTGTCTTTTTGTCTCTTTCTGGGAAATACAGGGGCATTCTTCTACCTGTTCAATCTCTAAATCCACACAATGGCTATTCAACAAAATAGTTAGAGGATGAAACTTTATGCTCATGGTGTCCCTAAATTCCCATTTCAGAAGATGGAAGGGATTCTCCCATAACTACCCTATTCTTTTACAGCCCTCCTTAAGCATCCAGGGCTGGCTGCAGCCAGAGCCTGGATACTGGGTTAGATGGACCATTTATCTGAAACAGTATAGTAATTTTTGTGTTATGTTCGTTATCTTGGCTTTAGGCAAGATTAAGAGTGGTGATAGATATAGGAACCACTGTCAGTTGAAGCAAGATTCAGATTCGTGATCTCCTCTGCCTCCCTTCAGAGCATTCCCCAAAGCTAATGGACAGACACCATTACTATCATCATCATCATTATTATTATTATAATAAACATTTATATAGTGCCAGTCATGTACTTGGTGCTGTACAGAAACATAGAAATAGACGCGGTCCCTGCCTGTGGCTTACAATCTAAAATACAAGGAGGGGGAGACAGGGAGAGGGGACAAACAACATTCAAGTGAATGCGAAGTCTCAGGTGCGTGTGCTTGGCTTGGTTACAATCAGGTTGGTTGCAGCAATCTACAGAGGAGGGCAGACTAAGTATATGGGGAACGACTAGCAGGCACTGGGAAAGGCGGCGAGGAAAAGTGAGTCTTGAGGAGAGATTTGAAGGAGCGGAGGGATGTAGGTAGGTAGGGAGTTCCAGGCATGGGGGGCAGTGAGGGAGAAGGGTCGAAGGCGGTTAGGTGAGCAGAAGAAACGAGGGAGAGTGAGGGAGGGGACAGAGGAAGAGCGGAGAGCACGTGCAGGAGTGCGTAGGGAGGTTAGGTCCAAGAGGTAAGGGGGAGCTTGATTGTGGAGTGTTTTGAATGTGAAAACCAGGAGTTTAAGTGGACAGAGGGGTGAGACAAGGTTGTTTGCTGGCTCCCGCTCTGTTCAACCTATATATAAATGACCTGCCCCAGTTTCTGGCCGAGGTTGAATCCCATCCCCCATTAATTGGGGGAAGGAAGGTAGTTGCTCTGCTCTATGCGGATGACACGGCCTTGGTCTCCCGTACCTCAGTCAGGCTGCGTCATGCTATGCAGCGACTGACTGATTACTGTTCTAAGGAAAATCTAACAGTTAACTATGGGAAGACCAAGGTCTTGGTCATAGGGCGTAGGAAGCATAGGACTACTCATCTGTGGCGGATGGGAGTCCATCAGATTGAACAGGTCGATAGGTTCCAGTATTTGGGTGTCCTTTTTGCCAACTCCCTCAGTTGGAAAGATCATTGGAGTAGGGTAAGGATTAGGGCGGGGCAGATGGTGGGGGTAATCCGGGGCTTCTACTTTCGGAAAGATGGTCAGCTGATTCTTCCTGCGCTCAAATTGTTTC